>JAHTLZ010000129.1:10644852-10659815 GCA_023846285.1 Phrynocephalus versicolor | reverse complement strand
ATTTATTTATTTATTTATTTATTTATTTATTTATTTATTTATTTATTTATTTCAATTTTAGGCTATCTTTCCCATGTATCAACATCACTTTTAATGAGTTACAGCTATTTTTAGGAGTGGAATAGTGAAGTATTTTTTTTTAATGTATGCATCTGAACTTTGCATATCTATATATACATACACACACAGAGAGATACATACAGTGGTACCCCGATTTAAGAGCGATTTGACTTAAGAGTTGGAAAACTGTTGGCATTTTAACTGCCACCTTACAAATTTTAGATATGGTCTCCGTGACTTACATTTGTTTTTCATTTTTTCATTTTTTGATTTTTTTTTAGATAGGTACCCCGATTTAAGAGTAGTGCATTGGTGATCACATGCAAATATGTTCTTGGCCAAAAGTAGATTGTTCCACCTGTTCCTAAGTTGCACCTTTCTGACAGTCCCTGCTTAAAAAAAAGTTCATCAAGAACATCATTGAAGCTGACATGAAAGTAGAAACACAATCTCTCATATTCCTCTCTTTCCATGATGAATAGTGATCCCATGTGAAATACTGTAGCAGCTAAACATGAGAATGCAAAAAGGATGGAGTGCAGGCTCCTCCTCACCAGTTCACTCTCAGAACTGAACATAAGACATCTTTTTTCCTTGTGTTCTTGTCTCACTCTAATGTCATTGGGAGAATGACTGGAGCGTGATGACAGAGCATATGGTTTGCATATGCTAGACCCCAGTTTTAATATCCCACAGTTCTAGACAAGACTTGGAAAAATCCTAGTCTAAAACCTTGAAGAGCCATACTAGCCACTGTGACACCTGTGAACCTCCTGATGTTTTGGGACTTCAACCTCTGCTACTCATAGCCAGCTTAGGCAATGGACAGGAACGGTGGGAATTACAGATAGCATTCAGGAATTCACAAGTAGAGATGGGCACGAATAAAAAAAATGACATTTTGGTTTTTCGTTTTTCATTGCACGTCCATTTCAGTTTGTTTTCATAGTTCGTGATTTTTTTGAAAAAAAATGTTTTGTTTTTTCATTTTCTGTTTTTCATTTTTACCCGCTTTTTGCATGACTTAAAGCATTTCTGCACGTGGACGTCCCCCAACGCCCCAGACCAGAGGGAAAACACTAAAAAAGTGATGCTGGCAGAGACACAGTATAGACTAGGTATGCAGGGAGGCTGCAAAGGCAGCAGCGGGCGTTGCCCAGGGCATAAGGCAGCCGTAGAGTGACTGCACTGCGGGGCAGGGGAGGGTACTCACTGAGAGGTATGCACGCACACAGGGAGGCTGCAAGAGAAATCTCTTCTTTCTCTCCCCTAAGAGCCAAGCTGCAGCTAGCAGGAACACAGAGACACACACCTGCCTGGCTGGCCTAAAGTAATGAGTCACAGAGACAGGAATCCCACCCTAACTCCCACCACAGACTGCAAGGAGGACAGGGGCTGCCAAAGCTTTTTATGTCCTCTGTGGCTGTCACACCTACCCAGTCTGCAACCTGGGCATGCTGTTGGTTGAAATTGTTCAAGAATTTACATGATCCCATCACATGGCTTGCATCCATCTTGTGGCTGGAATCCATTTTGTGTCATCCTTAAAGAGAAAAGGAAAAATACATCGCGATGGGAGAAAGACAAAAACAAATGTTTTAAGGATCGCAACCCCCTGGTAGGCAATAATTTCAAATAATTATCACTGCCTTTTTACAGATGTCCAGGACGTTTTAATACCCAAGAAATCAATATTAGGCATCTGGGAGCCATTTTGGGTCGATGTCCCCTAACTCCCCTTAAAGGAAAAAAAAATACAGTGATCTGAGAAAAGACAAAATGCATGTTTTAAGGACCCCCCCCCACCACCCGGTAGGTATTATCAGGCTGAATAAATAATTATTGCTGGGTTTTAAGGATATTCAGGATGTTTTTTAACACTTAAAAACAGCTCATTTCATTGTGCATCGCCATTAACGAAAATGAAAGGTAACGAACCTAATTTTCGTGGTTCTGTTCGGTTCATTCCAATTTCATCACAATTTTCGCTATTCATTTCGTTATGTAATGAAATGAATAATGCATAACGGAACTTTTTTTTTTTTGTGCCCATCTGTATTCACAGGTAGACATGTGAACAACTCTCAGTCTTGACTTAACTTGTATTTTCTCAGTTGAACCTTCATTGACATACCCTCCTCTGCTAGTTTCAGGTTGTGAAGCTTCTCCCCCTTCCCCATTGGTGTGTTGAAATTCATGTATATTTTGTTTTCTCATTTTTATGATTTATGGATTTATTTATGGACGTTCAATGAAGTACACTGCAAAAGTGGAGTTTTGTGCAAAAATCTTGTATTTTTTGCAAATCAATGTGCATCAACTACATGTTTATTCCATAAAACATTTTCACCTCCCCCATGCTGCTTCTTTTAAAAAGAAATACAGCTATAACTTTCACTTCAGTGCAAGCAAGAAAACAAATCTCACAGGGTCTCACCAGTATATCTTTATGTACTGAGATATCCAACTCTCTTTAAGAACAAGATCAATTTTGAATATTCTTTACATCTTTATTACAAATATTTGCCATTACAAGGCAAGATGACCTTTGTCTTCCAGTGACTCAGAAGGTGTGAAATGTATAATTCCGATAAGGTACTCAAAACCACCCAGTCCATTTCTAAACAAAGATCCTTCATCCTCAGTGCAGACAATTCTCATATAGATGGGCCGATTGTGTGACTTGATATAAGACATTTTTCTATGTCCTCGGTTGATTAAAGTGGGAAAATGAATAATGCCTAGCAACCATGTAAGTCTAATTTCAATCTAAACTGTGCCATGACTGATTTCCCTGTTTCCAATAGCTCTTGCTAGCTCATAAACATCTACTACCTTTAGGCTATTTCTGTCCGTGTGACCACAGGCTTTGTTTCCTGTTTACATCCATCCTTTAATACAGACATCATTCCTGAAGAGGATTCCTAGGCCTATTTGAAAGTGTGGACTTTGACTCTATCAGCTAATCTCACTTGCTGAATCATCTGCCTTTGCCGAGCTGGCCATAAAACTGCCAACACTCACAACACTTAGCAGATTTAAGACTGAGGAGATGACCTTTCTTTTGCCAACACTGACAGAAGCCCTGGACCTTGTTTCATTTTGCTATTAATTAGGTTTTGATTTATTACTGGCAATGATCAGAGATTGTTCCGACTGCATTGTTCTCTATTTCTTTTTCTTATTACTTTGCTAGAATTAAATTATTCCTCCCCCTACAGAGGAACCTCTTCTTCAATTGTAGTGCTAGCCCTCTAGAAAATCAGTATCTTTTTCTGAATGTCAGTGAGAGGCAGAACTCAGAGAATAACATTTATAGTTTTTGCTCTTGTAGGGCAAGAATAAATCTTGACAATAAATGTAAAACTCAGACTAGTGATTAAAAGACCCACCACTAGCAATTTCCCCCATGGTTCTCTTTATTCAGGGCTTAGATGCTGGTTATTAGGGATGCATGCTTTTTAAAATCCACTTGCTGCTTCTTTCTCTCCTGCATTGAACATTGAAATGTAGTTTATGGTACTATATATGTATATTTCTCAGCTTGCAATAAATTCGTTGAAAGGAAGAGCATGTGCATGTTTGAAAAATGTACCAAAGGCCTAGTTGCATTTCTAAATGAGGTACAAGCAGGTTTTGCAGTCCCAGACCTGAAATAAGCAGACAACACAATAATATTGGGTTTTAAATTGGGGCACAACTTTCATGCTGGATTTGTCTTTGATCGGGCTGCAAAGTGCCCCACCCCCAGACTTGCTGAGGTGAGCCTCCACTGCAGTCCCAGACCTGAAGCTGTCACCTGGAGCCTATTCACTTCCAGGCCCAAATACCTGAGGTGAGTATCTACCTGGCAACATGCTGTGCTTATTTTACACATTGCCAAGATCAGGGAGACTAACTTTTCCCCCAGCAGTCATAAACAATATTAACCACAAACTAATGCCTTATGCATGTTCAGCTAATCCTAGCCTGGATTGATGACATTTTATTAAATGCTGCCTCGTCTCATAACAGTGAACTTGTACAATGTACTCACATCCAGACAAGACCTTGCACAACCCGCCATGGCAAAGGGGCTATAAGGTATGCTCCTTGCCCCCCTCCCAGGCCAAAAATTCTGGCACCAAAGGCCCCCTTGCAAATTCCCCCCAAATAGCTCAAGCCAAGCATCAGAGAGATGAACTCCCTCTGCCTTGTACAATTCACATTGCCAGACCGAAATTTGTGGGTGGGGTAATCCTAAACCTTGCCTAACAGCTCAGCTAACCTCCCAATTAACACATGTTCTGGTGTGATCTATGCACCTGGGATCTCTGGCTCCTCACCAGACCAAGCATGGATTGATAGGAAACCACACTACCCGAGTATCTGGAAACATATGTTTTAACAACCCCACGTTATCAGTAACATTAAGGAATAACACTTTTCTTGGAACTCATGTCAAGTCATTGTAAAAGAATAAGTTGAAGACTAAAAAGAGAAAGGGAAAAAAACTACCCCCCTAGTGGGACTACACCCCCAAAAGTAAACCAAATTACTAAAATTACACTAATGTCTCCCTAACGAGCCTATTCAGGCTTTGTTCATCTTATGAGCCAATCAGACCAGGGGACAAGAGGTCAAGCTGACTATAAGAAGGTCTCTTGCACTAGCTGTATTCAGACCGATGAAGCTGTTTGGATGAACAGCGAAACATTTCTATCTCTCAAAAAGAATAAATAAACTCTGGGATAAACTCTGTAGAAGAAAAAGAAAATATGTATAAGGATCAAAGAAAGAACAAGCAAGAAACAAGCAATAATTAAGGAAAAGATTGGCCTGAGAGGCTATCAGTCCATTCTGCTAATCCCCAACAGTTGTGCTGCAAAAATGAAAGTAGATTGAGACAGGGACACGGCTGCTCCTTCTTGCTCCAAGCTTCAAAGGAGGGTGATTAAGCTGTGTGGAGCTCTTTTAAAGGCTTGTAAGCCCGTGCTGGATCTACCTCAGATTTGGCTGCAAAGCACCCCATCCCTGGACTTGCCAAGGTGAGCCTCCATTAGGTAACAGGGCCTTGCATCCAATCATGCAGCCCTTTGAAAAGTGTACACATTTATACAAATTGTTTTTGTAAAATTCATGTGGCATTTACCTGTGGTAATGAATAATGAGAGATGTCTGTACCCATTGGTGGGTTTGTAGAGCAATTTAAACTTGGGGAAGTGAAAATAAACCCCACACTGTCTGAGACACAGATAGAGGAGGTGGGAGGTATACTGCAGAGGTACGAGACAGTCTGTATTAACATCCCTGGCGTAGCAAAGGGAATGGTACACAGAATTACTACTAGGGATACTAAGCCCATTATAGTTACCCTATTTACAATCACCAGAAAGATTAACCAAGAAGTGCAGTAAAGGCTCAAGGTGGGGATAGCAATGCTCTTTGAGAGTCTCTGGGCATCTCTGATAGTAATGGTGGATAAGTCTGACTGTAGTGGTAGATTCTATATAGACTACTGTAGAGTCATCCCTTGGCTCAGTGAAATTAAATTCTCCCACCCAGAATTATGCAGGTCAGATTTGAGTCCTCCTTTCAGATGCGGGCCTACAGATATTTTTGGATGACATCAGGATGGGCCTCCAGGCCATCTTAAGCAGCTGGGTGGTGAGCAAGGAGCACGCATAACAGCTCCTCTGTTGTGGCAGGTAGTGCAACAAAAGTTGGCAAACCCATGACATCAGGGATGTAAACCACCATCCCCTTTTACAAGGGGACAGGGCAGAAGTGAAAGCTGGACTATAAAGAAGGCTGATCGCCGCAGAATTGATGCTTTTGAGCTGTGGTGCTGGAGGAGAGTCCTGAGAGTCCCCTGGACTGCAAGGAGATCAAACCTATCCATCCTGAAAGAAATCAACCCTGAATGTTCACTGGAAGGACAGATTTTGAAGCTGAGGCTCCAGTACTTTGGCCACCTCATGAGGAGAGAGGACTCCTTGGAAAAGTCCCTGATGTTGGGAAAGATTGAAGGCAAAGGGAAAAGAGGATGGCAGAGAATGAGATGGTTGGATGGTGTCATCGATGCAACCAATATGGATTTGACAAAACTCCGGGAGGCAGTGGAAGATAGGAAGGCCTGGTGAGCTCTAGTCCATGGGGTCACAAAGAGTCGGACACGACTGAGCAACTGAACAACAACATGGCAGATATACAATATAAATCAACAGGGCATAGGAATAGCTCCCCAGGTCACTGATAAAAAAGACAGATATAAGGCACAGAACATGTACGGCTGCCTGAAGAGATAAGTGAAGGCATAGGTGACAGGGAGTGCTCCTCAGTAGGAGCAGCATTCCCATAACCAAAGAAGCAATCTGATGTCACAGAAAGACAACAAATAGGATTGGAAGAAGTGAGTTGCACTATGGAGGCCCATCTCTTATATATAGTAAGTTTGGACAGTTACAGTTACTGAATTATAAATAAAGTTGTGGTCCGATTTAAACCCCAAATACTAGCGTGTGGACTCGTTATTTTGGACCTGGGGGGACAAAGTCTTTTATTCCTTTACATATAGCTTCTAGAGTCTGTAATCAAGAATAGCAAGTTCAGTTATATTAAAGATAATCATACATTTCTGTAGGGAAATACTTAGAAATGTTTTTAAAATACAGTATATGAAAATTAAATTTTAGGAAAATATTTATCTCAGAAAATACATCTCAGGTGTAAGTTTTTAGCCACACAAAGTCTAGACAAGAACTTTAGTCATTTCTGGATTTTAAAAATAGCTTATTTGAATGGTACAAAATGTATATTGTACCCCACTCACCTTCTAAATACGTGCAGTAACTTCAAAGACTGACATGACATCTATCCACCTATATGGATGAATATAATCTAAAGATGCGCTACAAGGTAGAGGGTTATGTTTTTGAGTTAAGCAAGCTAGGGAGGCTGCAGAGAAAATGCAATTGACAATGGCTGCCCTAGCCCTGATGCTTATTGTGGTGAAACTCTTAGATATGTCATCAGTAGTGTTCATGCTGTGACAGAAATTGCCACATATTGCTAACCCAAAGCAGTCCTATTGATCTTGTTAATATGGTATGAAGAAAGTAATAAATAGACAGGACAATTTCTCATGCAACATCTCCCAAAGCAAAGCAAGTAAGTAACCAAACAAACAAATGGAAAACAGAGTCGTGTGTGTGTGTGTGGGGGAGGTTGGTACAAAATAACTCCCATTAAAAACTCAAGATATTTCTGAATGATACAGTACTTGATGACATGTAGAAAAAAATAAAATGAATAGGATTTATGCAAAATGGGACAGGAAATCAGTTGCACAGAATGGAGGAGAAATTTCCTAAGAAATCTATCTGGTCACCATGTTGATGAAGAAACAATAGGCAAGCAGCCTACAAAACAAAGCACTCAGGCAACAATCAATATGGAGCAGCAAAGTTAGTCTAGTGCAGCTTGTATGAGCTACAAGCCATTGAATATGTGCATAGAGTATTGCCCCAACTCGTGGATTCTGCACTTTTTTCGGGTGGGTTTTGGAGGGGATATAATCAGTGGGAAGAAAAAACTGCCACAAACATGGTCATTACCTGCAGTTGAGTGTAATGCAGATACAGTAAGACCCTTCCATAACCCCAGTGATTGGTTCTAAGACTCTTGCCGCCCCCCAATGCTGAATAATGCAGATAATATAAACACTATTTGGGGCATATTAAAAGAAAAAAATCTTGAAAAAATACCACGTACAGTACCACTACAACTGGCCAGGAGAACATGCTGTGTATTTTTCAGCAAAAAGAACACATGCTCTCTGGCCCCATCTAGTGCCCAATATTGGCAAATGCACAATGAAAATTTGTATTTTTTTTCCCTTTAAATGTTTTTAATATTTGCAGATTGCAGATAACTGAAATGACAGGTAGAGCTCCTATGTATATGTGGGTCCCACTGTACACTTGCTTTGGTGAGCTAAAGCAATGAGTGAGATAAAATTCCCTTTTCTCTGTTGACACCACCAGAAATGGCGATGAACCTTGGGACACATTTATTTATTTATTTATTTATTTATTTATTTATTTATTTATTTATTTATTTATTTATTTATTCTGGATGGCTAATAGTATAAAATATAATAGGGCACTCTTGCTCAGCTGTTCTTATCAGGATCTAGCCTTATACAGTCACCCCCCCCCGTCATTTCGCGGTTCAGGTACTGCGGTACCACTATATTGCGGGATCTCAGTACCTGCACCTCTGAAAGGCCTTGGAGCCGCGTGGAGGGGCGGCAGCGGGAGGTCAGATCCCGCAACACTGCCTGTGCATGCTGTGCCAAGACTTCTCGAACATGTGCACGATTGCCCCCCCAGACCCCCCCCCCGCTTCCACATATCATGGATTTTCATGCATCACGGGTGGGGTGGGTCCCTAACCCCTGCGATCGGCGGGGAGGTTACTGTAGTTCTCTTCTTCATGGATTCTCACCTTGAGGCAGGGGGTCTTTGGGGACTGAATTCCCCTCCACATGCCATTTTGTTCAGTTATCTGCATTATTGGTGATCCACTGTATGTGCCAGCAGCCCTAGTGCAAGTTTTTTCTCCTGATGGAGGCAGGAGCTACCCTCAACACCTCAACAGACACACACACATGACAATGCTCTCTCAGGGTGAAATGGTAGGAGATGGTAGGTGGCAGCCTGGCATTATTCAAACAGGCGGGTTGTTATGAGCATACCATCGAACTACATAACCAATGAAAAGTTCAAGCCATAAACACCATATCAAAGCATACTAAAGTTCCTATGAGCAGCACGGTGATGTGCACTCCCATGGCAACCTCAGACTGAATATGCTGACATTATTACCTAGGAGAACATTCTTGGCACACAGATGAGAGTTTTTTTAATTCCCAAGATGCTCAGTGAGTAAGCTTGTAAACCCTAAGCTCAATTTAATTTGAGCCAGGGGAACATACCCATCATTTCATTTCAGCAAGGCAGAACTGTCTGCAGAAATAATAGATACGGACTGTATATCCCTAATTCCATTTCAATATACTAAACTTTGTGTAAAACACCACTGCAGGTGCCAAATAAATGTTAATGGTTAGTAGTAATAGAATGAGAAAGGGAGTCAGTGCTCTTACTTATGGTGAAAAATGCTACAATACACAAGCTCCCAGCCAACTATCAAATATGAGCTCCCATCCCAGCCAAAAATCAAAAGACATTGCAGAGAACATAAGCCCACAACAAATCATTTATATATTAGCACTTCAGATTTCGATTGCTTTGGTGTTTGTCATTCAAATCTAATAAATGGGAAAATCAGGCCAGGATATATGTAAGAGAGAGAGAGAGCTTGAGCAGATACCATAGCCAAGCTAAATTTAAAGGAAATGAACTTTCAAATAGGCAGTGTGAGGGTGTTTGGAGGGGTGGAGAAATTACCACAGAGTAATTGGTAGCATTTTGGTCCTAAGAGAAGGCTGTAAAAATTCCATACCATGCTGCAAAGAGGCATAAGACCTCAGCCTCAGAGGACTGACAGCAACAGTCATGTACCCCCATGTTTTAGGCTTGTGTGCACAGTTTTGCTGCACTGACTATGAAAGAGTTGTGCTAAACCTAAAGCAGTGGGATTTTCTCTACAAACCCTTGCAATTTATTTGATTTTATTTGGCCCAATAAAAGGTATTGCCCCTTCTTACAGTTGTGCAATCTTGGGAACATAAAGCCTTTTCTTTGTCCCCCGCCCCCTCAGTCCTGGCTCTTTAGTACACCTGTGTTATGTGTTGTGTCATTACAGTCATGACCGACCTTTCATGACTCCACGTCCATGGAGTTTTCTTGGCAGGAACACTGGAGTGGCTTGCCAATTCCTACTCCAGGCACCTACAGCACCTGCTATTCCCTGGTGGTCTCCCATCCAAGTACTAACCAGGGCCGACCCTGCGCAGCTTCTGAAACAGGTGAGATCAGATGTGCTTAGGCAGCTACATGTACAAATAATAAATGGAGTCATCAGAAACATGCCTGTCCTGAATTCTACCCAGTAGGTATGAAGAAATGTTAAACTCCATATCTAAAATGTAGGGAATGGAGCAAATGTAAATGTCCACCAGATCCTGTAATTAATGGTTGACACAAGCAATCCCGAAACATGTAGCAACATTCAAAAGTTTATCTCAGTGTGATGCTGAAAAGGTAAACCAGGCCTATACATGCCAGGTGAAAGATGTGTGCACCAGATCCAAGTTATCCATTTCTCTGGAAAATGTGGTAATCAAGTCTACTGTTTTGGTTTCCAAGCATTAGACTACACAGTTATAAACCCCAAGTCCAATATCTTAATCATGACAAGGAGTGTGACAAATATATGGACAAGGTGAAATTTCTACTTCTTACATTGTGTTATATTTAACAACTGGAGCTTCATCAGAATCCTTCAGTTTTTAGATTATTTAAGCATATGAAATAAAAATGGAAAGAAATGGACAGTGCTAGTTTCAACTCTTCTATCATTCTCATAATATCAGAAGTGACTCTCTGAAGGAGACAGGTTCTTCTATCTTTAAAGTCTTTCCACAATATAAAATAATGCTTTCTATTGTTCTGAAGTGATCCAGACCCTCTATATGTATATAAAGTTTAGCTCTTGAGGAAATTGCTGTCCATTTGAGGACAGAGATGTAAAAAATGGGCAGTGATAGTGCACTCCATTGCCTCGTATATTTACTTCATAATGCCTAAATAAGGCTTTAAATAGATTATTGCTGCAGACAAGTGCAGCAATGATATTGTTCTGGAAGAGCAGATCAACATTTTATAAGGAAATTCTAAAAAGACAGCATTTTAAATCTAGGGATGTCTATGGCTCCCTATTTGTGAATTGGTTTCACCCAACAGTTTAGAAACAGGCAGTCCTACACATCTCGAGATTTAAAACAAATCACATAAATTGAAAAGATGAACCTCATTCATTTTGAAATATAATGGTTCACCTCACCAATTTCATTTATTTGGAAATAATATAGACTGCAGAGGCTGAAATATTATTCCTCAAAAAAGGACAGCTCAAAGGAGATGCCAGCAGGAGCATTACAAAATGAAACATTCTTTATATTTGGAGGCTGGATATTTCAGTAAATATTATCCCATGATTTCTGAGATCAAATCATCTCCTCTAATTAGTTTTCAAAGGTGAAATCATCTTCATGTCTGGGCTATCTGAATTTTTGATCCTGACAATCAGGATGTGATTTGCTGACATCTAAAAAAAACTGATTTACCACAATAAAAATGGCAAAAGTTTTAAAAATATTTTTCATTGTAAAAAATAATGTTTAAAAAACTATACTGAAAATATTTTTTTAAAAAGAATACAGAAAAAAAGGAGGCGTCACTTCCGGCTGCTTAGATGAGCAGCTGAAAAAAGCTGAGCTCTGTACGATCAAAATGTAAACAGCTTTCAAAGTCTTGTTCTCCCTTCAAAACTTGTGAGTAACTTTCCTATGTAGTTTTAAAGTGATTAATTGCAGGCTGGAGCAGTCTGGAATGTTAATTATCTGATAATTCACCGGTAGAAAGTACTTTCATTTTTGACTCGTCGTGTGCTTTCAATTTTAAGCTACCGAGAGTTAACAAGATGATTTTCTTGTCTTATAACCTGGGTCTGTATTTTAAAAAATCTGCTTAATGAGAAGGAAAAAAATCTAAGGCTTCGCAAGAAGCTAAGTGGGTCCATTCTGCACCATCTGATAGTAGCCTTGAAAGACTGGAAAGATTAAAACATGTTGAAGCCTCATCCGCCCTTCAGGAGGAGGGGGGGAGTGAGGATCCAAGCTGTACTATGGGAAAAAATTGAAAAACAACTCTCCGTTCTCACGGAAGGCTTGGAAGCGTTGGGGGGGGGGGTACCTAAGGAAATCAAACAGATCAGTGAGGACTGTAAATTTTTAAAAAAATGAATTTCAAGCTCTTAATACTAAACTTGAGAAGATACAAACAGATTTTAAGAACTTTGATCAGAGAGGGACTCAGGTTGAAAAGCTGGCTAAGCAAAATGAGGATGGAATACAAAAACAAAAGAAATGTTTGGAGGAAATAAATAAGAAAGTAATCTACCTTGAAGATAGTTCCAGACGCTCCAATATCAAGATTATGAACTTTGCATTAAAGAAAAGAGACAATCTTAAAGAAGAGGTGATTTCCTGGATAAATACAATTATGAAGTCACAGTTTGTAAGAGAGGAAGATGTTGAGAGAATTCATTTTCTGGGCAGCCCCCAAATTCAGCATAGGCCCATAATACTGAAATTTTTTAACTATGCAAAAAAAAAAAAATTGAGGGTGGTAAGATCTAAGCCAGAACTTTTCTCTTATAATGGAACTTCTGTTCAAGTGTATCAAGATCTTTCTTATGCAACATCTCAGTGGAGAAAAAATATGCGGCCCATGACTGCAGTTCTTATAAAAAACAACTTGAAGTATAGCTGGGGCTATCCAGTATTCATCAAGATTTGGAAGGATGGGATCCTTCATAAAATTTATTCCCCAGAAGAAGGAAAACACTTTTGTTTACGCCTCTGTGAATGGCATTACAGATTTGTTCAGGAATGCAAAAAGATTTCACAGCAGCAACATATTTGCAAGGCAATTAAAATGTGCATTGAAATGATTAAAAGCTGCATAACTAGATGGATCTTCAGACCTTTAAAAGTGAAATGCCTGAGGGGGGAAATGTTATTTACACATTCACAAAAAAACATATGCTGGCCCACACTTTGTTGAGCACAGAAACCTCACTACCCACACATTGTAAGCTGGGTAGTGAAGCAGGCCTTGCCAACACAGTATTCTCTTTGAGTATCAGTTTTAAAAAGGGATTTTATGAATCTGACTTTGTTTTTTAACAAAACCTAATATGTGATTCAAAAGCAGGCAGTGCATCTATGGCTGGTGTGCTTGAGATGATACCACGTCCTGATATCAATATTCTTTCTTCTCCAGAACTCACTTGCTCTGAGCCACCATTTTGATTTTCTATTATGCCTCAGTATGCTGCTATATTGTGGGCAATAGTAGTAGGATATTCAAATGGCACCTTGAATCAGAAGACTACTAATAAAGGAGGAGTCTGAATGGATGGGCTGTTTCCCTAAAGAATTGAAGCATGTGAACTCCTGGTCTGAAGGCAGAGTGCATATGTTTATTTAAACAAATGGAAATGAGAAGGTTAAATATGGGCCTGAAGAAAGGAACTCGAATTCTCTAATCACTTAAAAACAATCAGAAAAAAGAACTGCCTTATTCATAAATCTCTGGGCTGGAGTTAGACCTGGGGGTGACTATGCATTACTCAGAAAGGATGCCAATTGTGTTCCTTTTAATTGTAGCTCCTGGTAAAATTGTATTGCCCCAAATCATATGCACAAACACAATGACTGGGTAGACATAGTTAATCTGAAAGGCATGTTTCTTCTAGGCATTTTGATTACTTTGTGTCTCAATAAGTCAATAGACCTAGAGAACCCATTCAAAAACAACCCTGACAATTCTTTTGTGTTTGGGTGAGAAGTAGTTAATTGATGTTTGATGTCTTTTTGTGAGTGACAAAATGTACAGCAGGGCATCTTATAGACCAGGGGTGGGGAACCTACAGTCCTTTACCACTGGCAATATAGGCTCGGAATTCTGGGAGTTGCAGTCCAAAACATCTGGAGGTATGAAATTCCCCAATCTCTGTTGTATATCATCTTGATTGCTCCCATACTTTGCTATGTAAAGTCTGGCATTGCTTTATCTGTTGGCAACACAAGGACAATATTCCACAGCAATATCTTGCAATCTGAATAATAAATACAGAAGTGCAACACTCCACATTCATAAACTGAAAGTCTTTTGAAGAATTGGATTTAAAGAATGATAGTATGAACAAGACACCTGAAAATGAATAGTCAGTTTTCAAACACTGAATTTGTGAAAACACCCAGTGAGTTCCAGTATAATGGAACTAAAAAGAAAGGTACAGTATTTCATTTTGTTTTTGCTTTTGGAGATAGTTATTCTTGTTCTTAATCTACTAGAAATCTTTTAAAAAGAAAAAACCTAATAATTATTTTCCTGGCTTCTGAAAGAGCAATGTGTTTCTATTAGGCATGGCACTTTCTTCTTCCTAGGATTCTCACTCCTGGAATTCACCCAGAATCCCCTAGGCCAGTGATGGTGAAGCTTTTAGAGACTGTGTGCCCAAACTGCAATTCAGAACCCACTAATTTTTCACAAAGTATCAATACAGCGATTTAACCAGAATACAGGTGGCCGTGAAGGGGTGATGTTGGGTGCCCACAGAAAGGCCTCTGAGTGCCACCTTTGGCACCCATGCCACAGGTTGGCCAACACTGCCCTAGGCTGAATTCTGGATGTGGAAAAGAAAAAAAAAGAAAGGCAGAAGAGACATACTGATATGCTGTATGTAATTCATTCAATGTATTTTGTATTAAGAAGAAACAGATGTGGTACTTACCGGGAATCACCACAATGCTCTGTGTGGGAAGGATAAAAACCATAAAGGACTCCCTCTATAGAGCTAATAGAGAGAAGGGCTACTCTTTGCATGATCCATTGTAGCAACTTCCAGAAAGCACTGAGAGTTTCAGTGAGCATCAGAGTTATCTCCTTCAAGACACAAGCACATGGAATGAAACACAATTGCCTCCCAGGTTCCATCAGTGAAGGGCTACACTCAAGACGACTGCCATGACACTTCTGGACTAATGCTTGCAACATCTGTTTCTTTAGGGAAAGACGGGCATTCTTTTATTTACCTAAAAGCTTCTTTCTTTCTTTCTTTCTTTCTTTCTTTCTTTCTTTCTTTCTTTCTTTCTTTCTTTCTTTCTT
>JAHTLZ010000129.1:10618455-10642580 GCA_023846285.1 Phrynocephalus versicolor | reverse complement strand
TCTTTCTTTCTTTCTTTCTTTCTTTCTTTCTTTCTTTCTTTCTTTCTCCTTAAAAAGGAGCCAAGAAGGTATACATCATTAAAAGACAATGTTAAAGCCACCAGCAGTGAGTATACAAATTCTAAAAGGATCAAACAAATACCATACTGGAAATCCTAAGCAAAATCAAAAGCCAGTCACTCAGGGAAAAATCACATGAAAAGAAAGCACTTTGCCTGTTTGTGAAAGAATAGCAAAGATGGGGCCAGCCTAGGAAGTTACAAAATCTGGAAGCAGCAATACAGAAGGTCCTCTCTCATGTCTCCACAAAATGCACCTGTGAAAGTGGTGGGATGGAAAGACCTCCCTTGATGGCCTTAACGCACAAGTAGGCTCATAAAGGGAAATGTGATCACTGAAATAGCTTGGGCCTCAAGTCATTTTGGACTTTATATCAGCACTTGGAATTCTGCTTAGAAACAAAGGGGAAGCTAGAGGAGCTGCTGGATTGGGGAATGGGGGTGTGTGTGATCCCTGAAACCAGCCCCAGTTAGCAATCTGGTTGTTTTGTTTTGGACTCTCTGAAGTTTTCCAACACTTTCCACAGGCATAGAGCAAATTAGAGTAATCCAGTTGGGATGTAACTAGGGCATGTGTTGCAGTTCAGACGTCTCCAGTAATGCGTACAGCTGATGTATTCTTGTCTAATACTGAAACCTAGGCATCCAGGATCATTGATGATGGTGGTGGTGGTGGTGGTGGTGGTGGTGAATGCTGCTGCTAACTGAAACATCAGTTTGATTTTGAAGTCCAAGTTATATATGACAGTGGCCAGGAAAATTATAATACAGCATCTGAATGACAGATTTCAGGCTGTGAAATCTTCACTGGAAAGTACATTGCCATCACATCATCCTGAGGAGCTATGTTTCTGACCTCAAAAGTACCAGTCGGACTGTTGAACCTCACCAATCAGGAAAGTGTGGGATTGTCTTCATTTTTCATGAACATTTGTTAAACAACTAAAAATTTATTGGCTCATATGGCCCCTACATAAAACTGGTTTTAAAGCTTGATTTTTTAAATTGGCTTTCATTGCTAGCATTGCTGCCTTTCAAAAATGATTTTTATATATAGACTTTTTATTAATTTTTTAAACTAAAAAAACCCTGTTGTATTAGCTTTAAGGATCATGGGGGTAGAAAAGACAAGGTGGTTCACACACACACACACACACACACACACATTTGGTCCTTAACCATTATATACTTAAGTCAGAATTCCCCAGTACAAAGATGTTCTACTAACATAATAGCTACATGTAAGGAAATGTTCCAAGGACCTCAGACTAATTCATAGAAAATTATTGGAAGGAAATTGAGAAGGACAACCATAAAGCATATATTTTTGGCAGAGCAGGTGCCACTGGATTTCCCTTTCCTTGTCATCTTCCCCCTGGGCGTGGGGGAGGAAATGCCTGGTCTGCTTATAATATCGGCCATATGGCATCATTTGTCAGGTGCTTAACTAGGGCAAAATAATTAGGAGCGAAAAAAGCATTCAAGATCATTTGAGCCTGCCGTGTGATAGATATCAGATTTTACAGCTGCCATGGGGGCCGTCATTTTCATTTCTGTCAGTCAGTAATGAAAGTCTTGTCTGATTTTATAACCTCTTGATTGCTCACTTTCTTCACTTGATGTGGATCACACAGGGAGGGGAGGGGCAACAATTGTTATTGATAAAAGAAATTCAAGGAATATACCTTAATATGCGATGACAGGATGTCTTGGATCATGAGCTATTAAGGGGGAAAACAAGCTGCCACCCCGATTCACTGGAAATCTAATGCCTTGATGGATATAATCAAAAAGATTCTAATAGAGGAGACTAAGAATGCCTCTTTCCTTCCTTTTGAACAAACATAAGAAGATACTTTAATTCAGGTTAGACAGTTTATTCACCTAGCTTATTATTGTCTATTTGTATGATTTGTGCCATCGAGTCCAAAGTTAATGAGGGTGTGACTGCATTGACATACAATTCTGCTAGGGAATTGTGAAGGCCTGATTCATATTTCTTTCCATTAACCACGTGATATGAAGTCCAATGTGAATCAGCTCAACTCCCCCCCCCCCGCCTCCATTCCACAGTCTTTCCCTCCCTGGGGCTTCTATATTTGGGGATGGGGTGGGTTGCATCTGCTCACATTGGTTCAGAATGCTGTGATCATTTGAACTGATGCCGAAAATAAAGTGCAAGGGTGGTCATGGTTGGATCTTTGCAAACAATCCAGATTTTAAAGACTTAGTGCCAGCCCTATTGTGCAAAGGCTTTTAGACATTTTTTTAAAAAAGTTGAAGTGATACATCACAAATAACGTCCATTTGTGGATACAAATGTTGGCAAATTTTTGGTTTGGAGAATTTGTATTTCTCTGTGACTACTGTCAAAAGCATAAGCCCCCTGTCTCTGCAGCCCATCATATTCTATGGACCTATAGTGCTGTAAAACCCAGTGGTTAAGAGTTTCAAGAACAAGCTGGAAGCCTGCATGTGCATCTAGCTAGCAGAAGTGGAGGATATGAGGTCCCAGGTAGAGATGGGCACGAAACAAACAATTTTTTGTTTCCATTTTCATTTTTTTTGTTTTGTTACACAATGAAATGACAAACGAATTTTGTCTCCAAAATGAATTGAAACGAACAGAAACACCGGAAATTTTGTCGTGCGTTTCGTTTCCATTACTGCAATACAGTGAACTGCTTTAAATGCTAAAAAAAATTAAAAATTGAAATAAATGGTAACGAAACGGTAACGAAATGAATGAAAACAAAAATGAATTTTTTGCAAAACTTCGCAAACAGAAACGAACCAAAACGGATCCTCCAAACGACAAACGACAAATGAAACTCCATTTTTTCTATTTGTGCCCATCTCTAGTCCCAGAAGCTGTAGTTGAGGATAAAGTTGTGAGGGTTTCCAGGATAGAAGAGTGCTTCTCTTCACACTCTTCCCTGGGGAACCAGGGCCTCCCATTCTCCACCTGGTGCTCCCTTTCCTCCTCTTCCTTTCTACTTTCAGAAGTTGTGGTATATTGTTCATCCTTCCTCTGGATAATTATTAAAAGCAGAAGAGAATGATAGGAAGAAACTGCCACTCAGTCCTTGCTGGAAAATTATTAAGGTAATTCTGCTGCAGCTGTGCCTCATGAAAATCAGGAGGATCCGAAGGAAAGCTACATTAGCAAGCTGCAAGCAAAGCTGTTATGTCCGTTTTATCCTCTCTCCCTGCATGGCCAGTTAATGCAAATTTGCCAGGGGAAACTTGACTTCCTCAACTTCCTCAACTTCTCACAAAGTGCTCGATACCTGGAAAACCTGACTGTGCCCAAATATCGGCATGTTTTCTCAAGAGCTCAATTTAACTGCCTTCAATCTGCAATTTTAGATGGGCGTTACTCTGGTGTCCCTTATAAAAACCGATTGTGTCCTTGTAATAACAAAGAAATTGAAACACTGAATCATGTCCTTTTTGTATGTGATTTTTATAGAAATGAGCTTACTAAATTACTCAAGCCCATAACGAGTGTCTTCCCAGGTAGAACGCTGAACTGGTATTTAAAAT
Source organism: Phrynocephalus versicolor (assembly GCA_023846285.1). Taxonomy (NCBI): domain Eukaryota; kingdom Metazoa; phylum Chordata; class Lepidosauria; order Squamata; family Agamidae; genus Phrynocephalus; species Phrynocephalus versicolor. Next base: position 10,638,975 of record JAHTLZ010000129.1, on the reverse strand, counting down.
ATTTATTAAGTGACACAAACAAGGGTACCACTGAATCTGTGGCCAAGTTTCTTTTCTTTGCCCAAAGAATACGGAAGACAACCTTGGCCTCTGTTAGCTCTTAATATAATTATGAATTGCACAATGTTTGTACAATTCACTTTTACTACCTAAACTGTTTTAACTATCTAAAATTTTTGTAATGGTTTTACCCTTTTATCCTTTTAAAACTTCATGTATGTATTTTTACCTTGTTGGTTGGGCTTGAAAATTCACAGTGAATTAATTTGCATTTTTCTCATGGCATAGCTCCATCTTTGTAGAGACCCTAGTAAGTTTTTCAAGGCCAGATATTTAAGAAGCATCTTCACCCATGACACCCCTTTTGAGTGCTTACCCATGGTAGCCAAGTTGAGGTTACATGGATGAGCAGTTTTAAACTTAGATAACCTGATTCCTAATTGATTGCTCTATGTACTACATCAAACAGGGTATTGTTACTCTCTATTTGGCCTCATAGCTGATCTCTAGGATCTCAGATATGGTTTTCCTTATCTAAGGGAGGAAGCAATTTTATGCACACCATACTAGGAATAAGACCCCCTGAACACATACTAAAGATGCCCATGAGTCATCTGGCTAAAATAATCTATGTGTTGTAGTCCAAAAGAGTCAAACTGTGATTTCTTATTTTAGCATTTCTGCCTTTCAAACAGCTTCTGAGAAAAGATAATTCTATCACTGAAGAGACAAAGCAGAATTATGGGTCTTCATTTTTTCTATTTTTTTTATTTACATATATTATCCTGCCTTTTTCTTTTAAAAGAAAAAATGGTTTATATCATATAGCATAAACATGACTTATATCAGTTAAACATAATATTTAAAATTTAAAAACAATCAAACAAATGTCACACTAAAAATGGTAAATAGAATTATTCATAGAGAACAAGGTGCCTTAGGCCCAATGTATGTGGGTCACAGCATAAAAGAAGAGATGGACTGGGAACTGTATAGGCTGAGCAATATAGTCCTTCCCCATTGGGCTGGATAATTGGTCTCCATGGACCATGGATGACCTCAAAATTGTGCTGGGTCAGCTGAAAGAAATGTCATTGTTTTGCCCCGGTGCACAACACTGTTCACCCGGAAACTTTTTTATTCAGTTGCTTAATATGCTAAGGACTGTTCTGTGTACACAGCATGATACTAAGATGACAAGAGGTTGTGCTCGAGGTCAGCTCAAGGCACGTTTCTAATTACCAAGAGATCGCCCTAAACTTTTCATTTTAAAAAGAGATGGCTGGAAGGATATAAAATCATTTGTGCACTGGACCATTTGTATAGAAAAGTTGTTCTACTTTTGCCAAATGGTTTTGCCTAACAGAATAAAACACAATTGACAATACATCAAGGAGACAGACAGTGCTGTCCAAGATTTTATTTCAAGTTGAGAAAGTTTTGTCATGTACAATATGTTGTGCCAACACATCTTGGCATTTTTAAAATTTTTGTTTTCATTGATTGCAGCATTATTTTATTCATTCTTATCACAGCTGGAGTATAATTGGTCCCCAGAATGCTCTGCTTCCTTTAATGAATCCAACCAATCAGGGAACCTTTAGTTGCTGAAATCCTTCTGCTTTGCTACACATGTTGAAGGCAAAAAATGTAGCATGCAGTCAGTTCCAGATAGAAATTAATGAGTCACTGCTGGGATTCCCAGAGGTACATTTGTTTGTTTTCTTGGCACTCCCTCAAGAATCCTAGTGGGGACTTATTAATTGCCAGGTAAAAGTGACCGGAAATAAAGCCATTTGCTTTCCACATAAGTAGCAAAGCAAAAGGATTCCAGCCAACATGTGACTGCACTGTGAAATGGAAACAACCAAATGGCAATATTATGAAACCAGATCCAATCAGATATGGTTGGGGTCACTTCCCACCTTTATAATTTAAAATCTAACATTTCTTCTTTTTAAGAAATCAAAATCTATTCCAAGTACAAAAATATACAGTAGTACTTTGGTTTAGGAACATAATTTATTCTGGAAGCATGTTCATAAACCAAAATGCTTGTTTATCAAAGCAAATTTCCCCATAGGAAATAATGGAAACTTATCTGATCTGTTCTGGGGTTCCAGTTTCCATTATCTCATATGAGAAAATTTGCATTAGCTAGGAGCCACAGTGGCCTTCAGAGCTCACCTTGGGCCCAGCGCTGTTCGGGGCATGCTGCGGAGCCCATGGATGGGCAGCACCCAGTCTAGGGCATGCTGTGGAGACTGTGGACAGGCAGCACTGGTCTCAGGGTGCACTGCAGAGATGATGGATGGGCATTGCTGGGCTCAGGACATGCTGTAGAGGCAGCATCAGGCCCGGGATGAGTTTTGGAGGCCCATTGCAGGCCCAACGTGTTGCCCAGAAGTCACTTCTGGTCAGCGCTGGGCCTTATGTGGGCACAACATGCAGCATGGAGGCCTGTTCCGGGTAGTGCCAGGCCTGAGGTGAGCCCCAGAGGCTACATGCAGGCCCACCGTGTGGCTTGGAAGTCACTTCCATTTCACACTGGGGCCAGGAAACCCACCACATACCCACTACGTGGCCCAGATACCCATTCCAGGAAGCACAGGGGGCATGATGAGGTGAGCCTTGCTTGCAAACTGGAACAACACAAACAAACCGAGACAATTTTTTACTAAAAATTCTACTCAGTTTGCAAAATACTCTCAATCTAAAGAACTCGCAAACCAATGTACCACTGTACATTTTTTTAAAAAAACTTAAAATATGTTCTTGAAGCATCTCTGCTGGATTTTGCTTTTCATTGTTTTAATATTGATTGATACTAACACTGAAAGCTTTCACCTTAACCCTTTGTTTCACATCATTGCTAACATCCTTTGAATAACATCTGTGTTTTATAACAATTCTGCTCCAACACTGACAACTTTCATTCCCAGTATCTCTTGCTAACTGGTCAAATACACACAAGCAGATCAGGGTTTTGTCACCTTTAGCCATTGCTGGTATCAATGTAATGCTTGCCTCGCCAGGGGTGCAGGAAAAATCATAACATCATTGGTGCACAATTGAGTACACAAGGGGGAACAAATTTTCTATCTGTGTGAAGGCATTTGAAATTTAATGTACACTGCCTTTTCTGAAAGAAAGCATTCAGTGCAGCTAACAGTATTAAAATGTAGAACTAAAAACAGTCTTGTGTAAGGCTTGGCGTAAAAGTCAATTCATAAAAAGCAAAGCAGTAAAAGAGGCAGCATGTCAAAGTAAATTCTCACTTAGCAAAAGACCCAAGGCCTACCCGAAGAAACAAAAAATACCCAGTGAACAATAAAGAATACAGCGGACCCTCATATAACAAATGGTTTGTATAACATAAAATCTGTACAAGATAAAACATTCAGGAGGTAGGGGAAATTTGCTTAACAGAATCATCTATGGGGTGAATCCATACAACATAAAATGGTCGCAATTAGGGATTATTCAGTTTTCAATGCATTCCTATGGGAAATTTGTATAAAGGAACATTTGATTAACATAATGTCACTGGGAACGAATTAATTCCTTTATACAAGATACCACCATAATTCAATCTTATAGGTGTTGTGAGAATTTTGGGCTGTTTGGCCGTGCTCTGGAAGTTTTTCTTCCTGACATTTTGCCAGACTCTGTGGCTGGCATCTTCAGAAGGCAAGGAGCTCAGGGAATAATTTGCAGTCTGTTTCAACCAACTTATATCAATAGTATGCTGCCATTTTTCCCTGCCTTATGATAATTTTCTACTAGTTATTTTTTCCCATCTGTTCTTATTTTGAATTGTCAATCCATTTTGTGCTTATTTGTTTATTTGTTCTTTTTATTATTGTGATTTGATTATTTGGTTTTGATTGATTAGTTTTTATTTACTATTTTAAGTGGTTTAATCTGTTTTTATATTTTCTATATGTTTGTAAACCGCCCAGAGTAGTTTTTTTCCTAGATGGTTGCGGTATATAAATAAATAAATAAATAAATAAATAAATCTACCCTAGCTTGTTCGACCACATGAGCGAAATGACAAGGACTCTCTCACTCTGATATGTACCATGTGCTTCTCATGGTATCAGGATTGAGACTTGGGCTTTCCCTGAACATCTTAAAAGCAATTCAAGCTTGTATAGAGTCTTTCAGACCATCCAGGTGGCATAGAGCTTTAGAGTTCATAGAGAGCACTTTTGAATTCCACGACTGTGTGCAATGCAAATGGTTTCAAATTTTAGAGGGCTTTAGAGGTCAGAGCTACCAGTTTGAATTCCATTGCATACACACTGAGATCAGTATGTTTACTGTTTCATCTGAGAAAAAAAGGGTTAAACTGACCAACATTAGGACATTCAGTGAAACATATTGGTCCACAGCATGAGTCAGCAGTGCAGATCATCAACTTGTAGCCACTAGTAATTGCTGGGGTCTAGAGGCCAGAATTCGGTATGTGTGGAGGGGGTGGCATTGTAGTCTAGAGGCCTCTGAGATAATTGACACCAAAGTACATCCTATTGATTTATTACATCAGTTTTTGTGGGTCCACACATGATGGATTAGTATATCAGCTTTTTTCATTCATGTCCTTAGTTTCCTGTCCCCAAAAAGTATTTATTCAAGATCTTTATGTGATTGCATTTTGGTCTCCTCCCTCTGCTAACTTTTAGTTTTCTTGATGATCTTTAATTCCTAATGATGTTCCTTAAAGCTATAACTTCTTTTAGTCCCATCATGTTTGATGAGGAACTGGAAAGGGACTTTTTGGTAGCTTATCCCAGTTCATGCCTCACAAGCCTAAGTTGGCCCCATCCTTATAGTTCTGCTGGCAGGTAAAAGCATTCCTTTTAAATTAGTGTTTATCTTCTAAATGCCCTTATTTCCAAACTTATTCCATAGAAGACAGAATGCTCCTGGTCGGTCAAATGGAAGAGCAAAGAATGTTTTAAATAAATAGAGTAAATAAAATAAATTTAATTACATCATTTTATTATGTTCTTAATTTATTATGGCTTTAATTAAATGCCAGTTTGTAATTTTTGCACACCATCTTGTTTCCCTTTATTGAAAGAAAGATGGAATGAATAAATGAATTAATAAATAATAACCAGCCTACAATGAACATCTTCAAGGAAGTGGTGGAGCTATCACTGCCTCTTACTGTTACTACTGTTGACATCGTCCTCTAGCTTCCTCCAGGAAATGCTGTGGAGACTGACAATTCTTCCCATAATCCTGTGGTCTTGAGGATCTTTTGATCAGCTATGATTCACACAGCTTTCTAGGAAGTGGCTGTGATGTGAAGGTAGGGAATTGGCTAGAAGAAAACAGGTTCCAGCACCACCTTGACAGCAATCAACACTCACTCTGGCACTAAGTGGGAAGGTTGCAAAACTTCTTTTCCTGTTTAAAACAGCAGAATAACTTGAGCTGGTTCTTACTGCAGCTATAGAAAGGCTCTAGATTACAGATTGGCACGAACTGAAAAAATGGCAATTTGTTTTGTTTCAGATTTGTTTTAAGGTTCAGTTTGTTTTGTTTCATTTTTAATGAATTATTTTTTAAATATTCATTTCACTGGTTTGTTTTGATTCATTATTCATTTTTTTCTTCTTAAGCGGCAACCGTGCGCTTCTTTTAATTTTTTTTCCTTTATGTTAGAGCACCAACCCAGTGACACCGGGGGCCAGGATGGTGCTTTATTTATTTATTTATTTATTTATTTATTTATTTATTTATTTATTTATTTATTTATTTATTTATTCAAGCACCAACCACACGGCCCCTGGGGCCAGGTTCCAGGTTGCCGCTCCTTTTTTATTTTTATTTTTATTTTTATTGTATTGTATTGTATTTTTTTAATTTTTTACTGCCAACCACATGGCCCACGCTACAGCTGTAGCGCGGGTAAGTCAGCTTTTTTTTCCCTGGACACCCCCTCCCTGCAGCCAGGAGGACCCACCAGACCAGGAAGGACCATCCAGGACCAGAAGCAGAACAAGGTAGGAGACGCCGGCAAACAAAATGAACTGAAATGAAATTGAAATTTCTATTTCATTTCATTTCATTTCTCTTAGAGGGGGCACTTTGTTATTCATTTTGTTACATAACAAAACAAATAACGAATAACAAAACAACCCAAAAGTTCATTCCGTGCCCATCTCTACTCTAGATTAGAGATGGGTATGACCCAGAAAAATGATGAATCAGGAGAGTTTGTGCTTAGTGGCTATCCATGAACCAGAAACCACTCATGAAGTCTAGAAAAACAAACTGTTTTCTCATTACCAGTAATCTGTTTTCTGCTTTCTGCTGGGGGGGGGACCTAATACCTCCACCCACTCTGCCACCTGCCTGGCCCCTTCCCACTGCCACTGTTGCCTCAGTCCTTCATCCTCTTCATCCCTCACTGCCACTATCTTGAGTAATAGGAGTTTGGCTTCCCTTCCAGGAGCTAGGCTTGCTGATTCTGTGCATGAGCACATGTAGCAGAAAAAAAGTTTGGTGCTTTGTTTTGTTTCAGCAAAATGGGATCCATGAAATGAACACAATCGTGAGTTCATGAGTATTTTCAGTTTATAGTTTGATTCATAGCCATCTCTACTCTAGATCTTAGTCAATTATTCCCTCTGCTTTTTTTGCACATGCCTAATATTATATGGTACATCCACGGGCTATCTATCCAAGACAATCCTATACGTTTGCTCAGTGACTGCGAAATTAGGTGACTTCAATATACCATTTCAATGACATGGCATTCATCTAAGGTATACTGCTTATTAAGCTGGGCTATTGCTTCAGGCTTCCTCCTCCCTCCTTTTTTCTATTGACATAGCAATACCCATAGCTTAGAACTTTGTAAGGTCAATTTTTCTTGGAAAACATTTCTACGCAGCATTGTAACTGAGGCTATACACACAATGATCTTTTAAGGCATGATTTTGGCAAGGTTTTGGATCTGTTAAGGAGGGTTGAAAGAAGCACAAAGGGAGACACACATGATCTGGGAATGTTGCATTCTAGGGATGGGCACAAAATAGAAAAAAATTGAGATTTGTTTCATTTCATTTCATTCCCCCATCTTTCATTTCATTTTTTTAGAAATGATTTTTTTTTAAAAATGTACAAAACTAATCAGTAATTAACTGATTCATTACTCTATAAAACAGGTCCCCTAGACCCTAGAGGCACCAAATTTGAAAGGTATCTTCCCTGGCCTCTCCCCTTTAATCCCTCCAAATTTGGAGAGATTTGGGGTTCAGGTGGCTGAGTTATTCAACTTCAAAATGGGGGTCCACCCAATTTTTTTTAGAATTGAAATGTTATGTGCTTGAAAAATAGTGATCCCAGGCAGCTAGCAGCATAGAAATTACATTGGAGCTTCGTCAGGCATTCCCCTTGAAGCACCCCCCAATTTGGAGAGGTTTGGGATACAGGGAATGGAATTATTAAACTCCAAAGGGGCTTCAGGGCTACTTAATTGAAGGAGTGTGGATTGGCGCACTGAGGGGGAAGTTGCCAATTAACCCTATAATTGGTAAAGTGTGCCAGACACGCTCCTTCCATTAAGCAACCCCACCTCCTTTGGAGCTTAATATATCTGACCCCAGAAACCCCAACTTTTCCAAATTTCAAAGGGTCCCCTAAAATGACTTGGGGAAGCGAAGCCTGCCATTCGCATGCTTGTGATCAGTAATTTTCCATTGAATATTTTTTTTAAAAAAACAATGCTTTGGTTGAAGTATGTGGGGTTTTAATGTGCAAACTGATGGAAACATATAGGGAGCTTTGTCTCTGGGCAGCATTTCATTTGCTTGATTTATAAATGAAGCAAATTATATAAGAAACAAGAAGCAAAGTTACAAAATGGTCATATAAGATTATCTGAACCTTGCATTCAATGCTTCATCCTTGTCTTGAAATATTAATGTGGAAAGCAGCAGACAACAACTTTCATAAACACCTCCTGAAAGATTCTCAATTTTTCATGGTTTTGTTTGGGAGTGTAGTGAAGTTATTTTCATTTGAAGGAATGGCAAATTCAAATGGCAAATTTGTAACTTCAGGTAATTGACCTAAATTAAATAAACACATTTCCAGTTAATGTGTGTGTGTGTGTGTGTGTGTGTGTGTGTGTGTGCGCGCGCGTGCGTGCGTGCGTGAGTGTGTGCGCGTGCGTGCGTGCGTGAGTGTGTTGTGTTGTGTTGTGTTGTGTTGTGTTGTTACAGTCGTGACCGACTCTTAATGACTCTTAGCCAAAGCCATGTTTGTTCTTGGTTGATCTTTTCATTGGTGTCTCTTATAAACTGACTATGCAGTGCTTTACTGTTCCAGTTCTCTATTCGGCTTTGTATGTTGACTTTTAAATTCTTGCTTAGTTTCTGGATATTCCTTTATTATGCCTTCAGTAACTATTGATTTAAGCACAGCATTTTTACTATGGTGGAGATAGTCAAGTATTCCTTGTTTTTCTTCTTTGACAGTTTTATGAACTTGCAAGAAGCCTCTGCCTCCTATTTTCCTTGGCAAGTAGAGCCTACTAACATACTTTGTGGATGTAGTGATGATGATGATGATGATGATGATGATGATGATGATGATGATGATGATGATGATGATGATCTGCCCATCTGGCCACTCTGGGTGGTTTACAACAAAAAGACAATACAATACCAAATAACATAGTAAATACAGGCGTAGCTCATTTTATGAATGCCTCTGTTAATGAAATTTTTGGTTTACAAAAGGAAATCCATTGAAAATAATTCCTCTGTTCATGATCACCCCCCCCCCCCAAAAAAAATCTTGGTTTATGAATTTTTGAAGCAAGTTTCCTCAGTATGCATTCTGCCCCCATGTATTTCCACTTTATGATTTTTTGCAATACAAACCGTCCCAGAGAATGCATTAAATTATTAAATCGAGGTATGCCTGTTTACAAAAACCTAGTTAATACAATACATCATTCACAAACAGCAGGCTGAAAGTGTTATCACAATATATAATTGAAAACTACTGTTTATTTGTTTGAAAAACAATTATAAGAATTTCAAGTAGACAAGATGTACTGGGAGTGGGTTAGGGTTATCCTGATATCTTTTGAGAGTCAAATTCTGTAAAGCACACCCCTTCTAAGAATTTCCTGGCTTGTGTGGCTGATAATTTTTTCCTACAAAAAGTGGAGGAAAAAACTAGAGGATTGGTTATTGTAGACTTGATTCTAATAAGCCGAGACAACTTGGTGGAAGCAGCAGCAGCAAGAAGAACTCTAGGGAAAGGTGACAATGTTCTACTTGAGTTTTTGAGTTCAAAAGAAACAAAGGGAAACTGTGCTTCCATGCGTATGCTGCATTTTAGGAAAGTCAATTCTAATAAACTCAGGACAATGGTAAGTTAGGCCCCTTGGCAGGAGATCCTAGCAGTCAGTTCAAGATGGATAGGAGTTTCTTGAAAACGAAATTCTAAAGGAAGAATGACAAATAACTCCAGCAAGAAGAAAAGAAGTTGGAAGCCAGGGGGAAAAAGCCCAACATGGCTTCACAAAGGCTTAGAGAGATTATAAAGAAAAACACAGGTGTTCAATCCTTACTTTAGCTTAGACTTATCCCTAAAGACATTATTTTCTAGAGAATGGAGAATGGATGAAGTGTTTGGTGATCAGAGGAGGGCTAATGTTGTCTCAATCTATAAAAAAGAGCAAAAGGGGAGGGGATCCTAGGAACTACAGACCCATAAAATTAACATCAGCCCCAGAGAAAATTTTGAAGCAGATTATAAATGGCCATTTTACAATCATCTTGAAAGCAATGCAATAATAACTGGAAGCCAATATGAATTACGTTTGAATTCTTTGTGTGTTCAGGCTTAATGCCGGAATAGGGAGTGTCTCCTTTGAATGATCCCACATAGCCTATATTAATAGCTCATGGAAAAGTCAATGTGTTCTAAAATACTTCAGTGTATGTAATTAGTTACTACATTTTCTTCTACCCACTACTCAAACTTTTTATTCCTCCCCTTCACCTCCTGTTTATTCTGGGTTTGCCACTTTTGTAGATCATCATAAATGCAGCTCAACTACTTTTTTTGGCATAAATCTGGCATTTAAAAAACCCTGCATGGGAATATTCATGCAAAGAGCTGTAGAGTAAGAGGAGGCTGTAATATGGATTCAGGGCACATAGATAGATAGATAGATAGATAGAGAGAGAGAGAGAGAGAGAGAGAGAGCATTTTAGAATAGCTTAAGTTGCAAGGAGTAGCCCACTTGCAGAGGCAATGCCTTGAAATTCACTGTCCATTTTTTTTTTTTTTTTTGCATATTTGTGTATGGAACCCAGATGCCATCTAATTTTGAGTCTGTCACTGCTGTGGGCCCTACTAGGGCTTGATATGATGATTCTTGATTGTATGATGAAGGCATTCACCTGACCATTTGGTGGAGACTCTGGGAATGGACTGATGACCTGATTGAAGTAAGAGGCAGCTCATGTGGTCAGCTTAAAGATGGACACCACATCATTGCTGATGGGAGATGGTTGAGCTACAACCCCTACATAAATATGCTTTGCCTTGTGGTTGGCTGCTTCATTCCACTCGGTTCTCTTCTGTTACTGTAGGTTAGGATGGCCATTTTGTGTCAGAGAATAAACACCTTGACATCTTTGTGCTTTGGCTTTGTCGTTGTAGCTTTTACCTACCATGAGAGACAAAGGTGAGGAAGCACTTGTGGTGGTAAGAGGCAAATGGGGAGTAGAGATGGGCACGACTAGGGAAAATGACGTTTTCAAGTTGTCGTGTGTCGGAGGCAGCCCGTTTCGGCTCGTTTCCATTTTTCGCAAAAATTCGCAAAAATTAGTTGGTTCGTTTTTTCGTTTTTTTGTTGTTCTTAGTACTGGTTGGGGGGGGTAGTGGGCTCCTGGAGGCAGCTGCAGGAGTCAGCCAGAGCCACAAGTGACGGACTGGCAGACTCTTTGCACCCGCTGCATCTCACGTACTTGCATGTAGTGCAATGCAAGTAGATCTGGCTTAGGGTTAAGATGGGTTAGCGCAAGGGCTAGGGTTAGGCTAGTTATGGGTGAGGTTAGGGTGAGTATTGGGGTGCACCTCTGGGTGCCTCTCTGACCCACTTAGAAGGACAGTGTACTGGCGTATGGGTTAGGCTTTGGCTTAGGGTTTGGGTTTGGGCTACGATTAGTGGGCTGTTTATGCCCGATTGGCACATCCCAGAAGTCTCTGTGGTCAACCTGGCCAAGTGGCCATGCGATTGGTGGAAAATTTGCATGGGCCACTCCCATGGGCAAATGTGCAGGTGTAAAAAAAATAAAATAAAATAAAATAAAATAAAATAAAATCAACGGAGACTTTTTTGCAAGAAAAACCCACTGCTGCTACTGTAAAAATTCAAGCATTTAAAATAGCTAATTTTCACATGTTTCTGTGGTGCTTTGGTGGGGTTTTGGGCAACGATTTCAAAAAAAATATTGCGGTCACCATTTTGGATCCCCCCGCACTGCATGGCAAATGGATGCGCCCTCCCAGCCTGGTACCAGCAGCGCAGCAGTAGCAATAGCCAAGGAGAGGGGGGCGGGGAACCCCCCCAAATAAAACACCCTTCTGGCCTGGTAGGTGCCCTCAGACAGTTTTCGCCTGCTTTTAGGGCCGGGAATCGGGGTTTTTTTTAACTTTTAAAAACTTTTTTTCTGTGCCTCTTGGCATCGCGCGATCGCGCGATGCCAGGAACGACCACGACAAATCAGACCAAATTATTCGTTCGTTGGTTTGAGTTTGAGTTCTGGCGGAGTAATTCCCGTTACTGTTTCCGTTGAGTAACGGAAACGAGTAATGGAAACGGAAACGGGAATACCGCTAAGTCGTGCCCATCTCTAATGGGGAGAAATTTCCTCTACCCTACGATAGGGTCATCTGTAATAAAACAACATAAAGTCACTGGTAATATAGACTGTATTGTGTAGATAATTTATTTTTGGAGGGAATTAATTTATCAAAAACTAAAAACTAAATCCATTTATTGATATTACCTGTAATAGTTGAATAGATTTCTCCATGATCAGAGATACATATTTAGGCTCTTACTAGCTGATTCTGAGGGGGGGGGAGAGAGATAAAATAGCTATTGGCATAATGTGTTGCTTGAATCTTTTTTAGGCATTTGATAAGTTACAGTTAGAAATCACAAAATCACTCCCTTTTTAAGACTGTGACTCCCAGAATCCCTCAGTTCAGCAAATAAATATTCCCAAGGACTGAATACAGTTGAGATACTCTTTAATTTGAGGAAAAAGGAGTGTGTTAACCATCCATGGATATTATACAGGTGAGTATAATAAACTAATAAATTATTGGACATTTGTGTCAGTACATATGCACAACAGCATGGGGTAGTCAAGAAATCATTAATGCACCCTCTGCTTTAAAAGCTGAAAATCATACTGTACTCATGGACTCTTGCTGGCAAACATATTCTTTTTTTGTTTTGTTTCACAGATCAATACCTTACCCAGGTGTGTGATAGCATTTTGGTTTTATGATGCTTTGGTTTTTTAGTTTTGTTTTAAGTATTGAGTGATTTTTGCTGTTTTTTGAATCCTTCCATTCTCTTAAGGGAAGAAACCTGCTAATTAGTTCAAATTTACTTTACAATGTCCTTTTGAAATGTTGATTACAAAGAATTAGGAGACTTCCCTGTAGGTATTACCAAGAAACAACACATTTCTTGCACCATTAGAAACTTGGAATTCCTTTGCATACTTTTGTGCTTTGCTTTCTGAAAGTTAACTTTTCTTTTTTGATTTCTTTCTTTTTCTTTCTTTTTGCTCTCCTTTTTAATAAACAGAAAAAATGTTAAACATGTATTTTAAAAAAAGCAGATAAAAGCAGATATAATTTTCCATTAAAAGCAACAGCCTTACAAAAATGAGTAGACACATTGGAGATGAATGTTGTAACTTTCACCACAAAGTATATATGGCAAATTAAAATTCTCTATAGGATTCAAGATAAAAGTTATTGTTCCTGCCTCCATCCATATATACTACCTGACATTTTAGACATATTCACCCCCTTCCTCTGTATGCCAGATAAAAAGCAATAAAATAGATTGGTGCCTGTGACATTTCCATAGAAAAGTGACTTGAGGGTGCAATAATTTCCCATAACTGCTATATCCCTTTAATCCCTCAAATACAATGAACAATATTTCAATTTTTGCATGGTGATCAGGATATACAAGAGATGTCATCACAACCTAAATTTATTCCAAAATATTTGAAGTTCTGAGGGAACTTTTATTTGTCATCTTTATTTAATACAGGAATAAACCCAATAATGTTTCCTACCAAGGAACTGCAAGGAAAAATAATAATATTTGTTTCATTTTGGGTTCTTTAGGGGATGTTGCCCCTCTCATTTTTCCCTGTGCTGGTCCTTTCAATTCACATTCAAATTATTTTGTTTTGGGTTGCCTAATTTCAATTTAATGGCACAAATAGTCCAAAAGCTATATAGGACCCTTTAAAAGATCTCCAAAAAGGTATACAACAAAGAATAAATTTGTTCCAAAACAAACAGTTGTTTATAAGATAGAAAACTGACCCAAAAAGGGACCACAGTTTATACCTTTAATTGAATAAACTGAGAGCAAATAAAACAAACAATTTAAAACATTTACTTAAGAAGAAAAGCACACAAGTACAGCCCATACACAGGAGTAAATATGGCCCAAAAAGTGCAAAAACAAGCAAGTAAAATAAAAGCACAACATACAATTTCCAAAAACCAAGAAAAACTAGCAAGCAAATGAAGTTTAATATAAAATAAAATAAATGTCTCCCCCCTCAAATTACTGATTTTTCTTCTGAGTCCAGCAGTTAGCCAGGCAGGCAACACAATGAAAGATGAAGGGCAACAGAAATCAGCACATGAGTTTCCACAAGAAAGAGTGAAGCAAAGCACTGCCTTCATTGGACCTAATCTAGCTTGAACATTTCCACTCTTAGACATCCTGATTGATGGCTGATGGCAGCTGTCATAATACTATTGAATGAAAAATTTCCTGGGTGATTTGATAGAGAAAGGGTGAAAAAAAGGTTAACTGAAAATCAAACTAAGAAAGTACATGAAGCTTTCATGTAGGCCTCTTTTATTTAAATGAATCATTCATGTTAAGAGGCTGTTTTTTCAAAAATCAAAGAACAGGGGGGAAAGGGGGTGGGAAGGGCCTCTTTTGTGGTTATTTTCCTTACATGTATATTTGAATGTGTATCCCTAGACCTATCTGTAACTTTACTCATGATCAAATACAGTAATGCCTCGAATTACGAAATTAATCCATCCAATGCAATTTTTAAAATTAGTTTTCAGTGCATTCCTATGAGAAGCCTGTTTCAACCCAGCAAAGCAGGGGAAGAGCTTCACCTCTTTGCTGGGTTGGCAGGACTCCCCCTCAATCAACAGTCAGCCAAGCCTGCTGAGTAGGGATGGCCACCTTATGAAAAATGACACACTGTTTCATCATTTTGTAAGCTTACGAAACCTTACAAAATGAAATGAAACAGCAAACAGTGTGTCGTCAAGAAATGAAACAAAGTACCATTTTTTGTTTAGGAAATGAAACAATTTGTCCTAGCCTCTTGATCCAGACATCTTGAAAACAGGAGGTTTATTTTTTTAAAAAAACTGATTGATTTGTTTTCCTTTCTTCCCATGCCTTAGCTATTGAAACAGCTTATCTCCAATCTTGACCTGCCTGAAGCTAGCCAGCCCAGGAGCTGCTGGCTGTATCTGCAAGTTGATTTAAACTGATTGTTTTCCTTTCCTTTTAAGTAGGACTGTGGAGGTTATTTTTTAAAATATTTTCTTTCCTTCCCTTGCCACACCAATCAGCTGTTGAGTTTATCTCCCAGATTTCTCCATGAAGCAGTTAGCTATTAGCTTTCTAGCTTGTTTACAGAGGGTTCTTTGTTTGAAATCAAATTGATTGGAAGGTTTGAGGGTCTTTGATCTAGGGCAGTAGTCTCCCTGTTAAATTTTTATAAAGGAAAGCTCCTCATTATGTATAGACTTATGAAGCATTTTGTTTCATGATGAAAATTCTTTTAAAAATCTGTTATTAATTAAACAAAACAAAATGAAGATTGAAACAAAATGAAATACTATAGTTCCGTTTCATGCCCATCACTACCGCTGAGCTGTCAAAATCAGCTGGCTGTTAGCTGGCTGTTAGTGCAGCCAGCTCCAAAAGCAGCTGATTTTGACAGCTCCAGAGCCTTTGCTACCAGTTGATTGATGGGTCCCCCCCCCCAAGCCAGCAAAGGACGGAAGCTTTTCCCCTGCTTTTCTGGGATGGGACAGCCTCCCCAATTTGGTGACCCTACCCCCATCCCCACTCTGGGGTTCTCCAGTTATGTCAGGTCCCCTTTCCTGTTGTCTGGGAAGATGAGGCAGCCAAGTCCCAGTCAAAGAGGAGGGAAGGTGATCCCACATCTAACATAGTTGGGAACCCCAGAGTGGATCCCTCCTTTTCAGGCACTTGAAAGCTGAAAAGGAGGGTGGCAAGGAGGCGAGGCCTCTTGGGGAAAGATACACCAAAGTCACCCCTCCCCTACTCTGCTCCCCTTGCTGGATTGCTCCAAAAAGGAGCTGATTGAAGGTTTCAGCTCCTTTTCGGGTGGTCCAAAGCCGAAGGAAACACAGTGGGGACAAGCCTCCACCCAGCTGTGTTTCCTTCAGCTTCAGAGCACCTGAAAAGATGCTGACTGAAGTGGTGGTGAGAAGGCTTCAACTCCTTTTTGGATGCTCCAAAGCCAAAGGAAACACAGTGGGGACAAGCTGAAAAGGAGCTGAACCCTCCCCGCCATCACTTCAATCATCTCCTTTTTGGGTGCTCCAGAGCTAAAGGAAACCTTTCCTAAAGCCCTTGGCTTTCAGGTGCTTGAAAAGGAGCTGTCTGAAGTGGTGGCAAGGTTGACAGCTTCTCCCCCAATGCAAGCAGTAGCAGCAGTGGTGATGGGAGTGTGGTGTTTACCTGCTATAATGAATAATGCCACCTTGGGTCCTTTACCAAGGGGAAAGGCCTGAGAGGATTTAAGGCTCTGTACAAGATTGTTTTAGGCAGATAGGGACCTACAGAAACACCTACACTTGCAGATAGGGAATCTGATAGAATCTGAGCGAATCAGATAGCGTCTGGCACTATCTAAGAGAAATACAGATAGTTCTAAAGAAGCAATAGGATTTTTAGAGTGTCTGTGAAGAAAATTAAGTGTTTAGAGTTTGTAAACTTAGGGACTGGGTGTGCATATATTCAGCTTTATTCGTCATCAAACTTGGGTGGGTTTGAGCAATATTCTTCTTTTTCATACTTCAACACATTACCATTAATAATTTTGATTCCACTTTGTAATCAATAAACTTCTTTTATTTTATTCAACTTAAAAACAGTCTGAAGGCTTTAATTTGCTAGTGAAGCTAGTAGGTGGCAGTGATAAAGGAAAATCAGAAGTGGTGTTTGTCAATAGCCTGTGAAAGGGCTGGGGTCAAGCACTTTACTGCTACAGAGACGTCAGAGCTGCCGCCGCCTGCATCATAACTCAGAAAAAATGGCCATACTGGGGGATTCCCTTTATAACTCAAAACTTTCATAATTCAGATCATTCATAATTTGAGGCATTACCGTATTTGTATAACCACCACAGAAGTATCAACTCATCCTTTGATCGGCATCTTTCCCAACTTTAATCTTTAAGGCTTAGGTCCCTTTACTCATTCACTTATTTAATGTACTTTATATCAATATTTTCTCCCAGGGGAAGGGACTCATGTATTCAATAATGTGTCTAAAACTACAGTAAATTATGAACTGAATATTAAAATATGATTATACCTTAACATCATTAATTAAAATAAATTCAAACAAATTTAAAACACCTGATAAAAAGTTACACAATCAGAGTGAGCTTTTCTGTTGAATGTAAAACAAAAGCAAAGTGTGCTGCTTATGAAGTCCTTGAAGCACTCCTGAGGCAGGATCAAATTTAATTGTGCAGGGTGTTCCATTTACTAACTTCAGAAGGATGGAAGGATGAGTGAGCCATGACCTGGCTATCTTGCATTGAATCTCGGGTCATGAACACAGTTTTGGCTGCAGTACAGCAGCCTAACTACTGTGCCATAAAGTTCCTCCTTTAGTCAGTTCATTTCAGGCAATGGAATAACTGAAGCAGCTTCATCTCCCTTGAAAAGGCAGCACTCCATTGATTTCTGAACAGCCTTAAAGTGCCCAAATGAGCAACCCTGGGGCCAGACATAGTAGGCATGGAGTCTTCAGAGTTTTAATGGCGCCCTGTCCACCATGTATGACTTTAAAGACCATGAAGGATCCAAGCCTCCCTGGAAAATATTACAGGCATGCTTGCAATTATTCCCACTACTCTCCACAGAGATCGGGCAGAGATAGTGCAGAAGTTGAAGTGAGATGTAGGGAGGGAGAAGGATGGGGCAAGAGAGTGGTATGAACCATTGAGATAAGATGGTGAGATAGATGGAGAAGGGAGAAGAAGAGGAGGGAGATGTGCCAATGTTATTTATGATGGTGGTATTTCTTTCACCATTGTAAATGCTAGTGATGAATTCTACTGAGTACCCTAGAAGTAATTATCCAGTGTTATTTTAAAAACAGAAGTATTTTCTCATGCACTTGAAGGGATACCTTTGAAGTATTTTACATGTGGTGAGGAAGAGTGAGGAAAATCTTTCCAGGGTTTTTATCTGGGTTATGGGGTTTGGGAGTAGAGGGATGATTTAATCCACCCCCCCTTACAATTCCTCCTGAGTGCTCCAAAATGTTTGATGCTGTTGAATTTAGTCTTATCTGTGCTTAGAGAAGAGCCATTTAAATCCATCAGAATTACAGTGATCATGGCTTCAGTTTCTTGCATAAATAAGACTGGATGTCACTATGTGTATAAGTTCTTATTCCATATTCACCATAGCTTCTCACAAGAAGTTGCCAATTTACATGGAACTGCTGGGAGAGGTCATCAGGAGGTTTGGGCTGCGGAATCAGCAATATGCTGACGATACTCAGCTCTACCTCTCATTTTCCACCAATCCAGGTGAGGCAGTTTCTGTTCTGAACTCGTGTCTGGACCAGATAATGGACTGGATGAGGGTTAATAAATTGAAACTCAATCCAGACAAGACGGAAGTGCTGTTAGTGGGTGCTTCGCTGGACAGGTTAGAGGGCCATTTCCCTGTCCTGGATGGTGTTGCACTCCCCCTAAGGGACAGGGTCCATAGCTTGGGGATGCTCCTGGATCCTGGTCTAACTCTGGAAGCCCAGGTGGACTCAGTGGCCAGGGGCGCCTTTCTCCAGCTGCGGAAAATATATCAACTGTGCCCCTACCTAGATGAATGGAGCCTCATGACAGTTACACATGCAAGGGTAACATCCTGTATTGATTACTGCAATGTGCTTTACGTGGGGCTGCCTTTGAAGATGGTCTGACAATTACAACTGGTTCAGAATTGGGCTACGTGGCTGGTGAGTGGCACGGCCGCCAAGGAACACATTACGCCGATTCTGTATAACCTTCATTGGTTACCAGTTGCTGCCCGAGCTGAATTCAAAGTGCTTGTTTTGACATATAAAGCCCTAAACGGCTTAGGACCTAGATACCTGAAGGACCGTCTCCTTCCATATGAAACTACCCAGCAATTAAGATCCAGCCAGAGGGCCCTCCTGAAAGAGCCATCCCTCAAGGAGGTGAAAGGGATGGCTAGTAGGAACAGGCCCTTTTTGGCAGCTGCCCCCAGATTGTGGAATGCCCTCCCAACCGAGACCCACCTGGCACCAACATTGATGACATTCCGGCGCCAGGTAAAAACAATGCTGTTCCAGAAGTTTTTTAACTGATTATTGTGGGTCCTGATGGTGATTTTAGTATGGTATTTTAATACATTGTATTTATTGTATTTAAATGTTTTATTGTTGTATTTTTATTGCAACGATGTTTTAATTATTTGAACTGTTTCCTTTGATTGTGAGCCGCCCAGAGACCTTTGGGTAGTGGGCGGCATACAAGCTATATAAATAAATAAATAAATAAATTTTATTTCTCTACTTTCCCCTTGAACAAGCCACAAAAGTTATTGCTCAACCTAGCAAGTGAAAGAGAACTCTTTAAAAAAATGCAACAATGTGTGTCACATTTTTGTGGAAAATGTGAAAGACATGATCAGAAGTCTTTTGCTGTTTGCCTAAAGACAGCCTATTGGAATATCACACTAGAATGTTGCAGCATAATGTTACGCTTTGGGGACATGACTTGTATTTATTACTCAGTCACAGGTATAAAAGAGAAAGATTTCAAAGTCACTCTGGAAAGGGAAGTCTTGAGGGAGTGTTTATCCTATTATTTCAACAACAAATGGAAGTCTTGAAGTGCAACTTATGTCATGGCAAGACAGAGGGAAGTTATCACTAGAAACATAACATTTTATCTGACAGAAATAGTCTCTGTTGCCATGGAGATTTGCGACCAAAATGACAGCCTTTAGTTTAGAGTAATATCGTGAATTGGTAGAGGTAAGCAGGCAACATCTACAGTGTGCTTAATTGGTAACTGACTGAGAGTTATGCAGGAATGAGTGTACATTGTCTTACAGTCCAAAGGTTTAACTGAAATAATAGGCAGCAAATGGTAACATCTAGAGAATTGTTTGGTTATATCAGTGCATCTCTTTATCTGTGCTTCAATTTAGTTGGTGCCTCTTGAAGGGAGAAATTATCTGTCAGAGTGGCTCCTATCACTAAGTACTGCCTATTGTACCCAATTGTCTCAGACGGTGGCTCGAACTTTCGCAGTGGTGCCCCCTCAACTTTGGAACCAACTCCTGCCTGAGATTTATTTGGCTCACATGCTGTCCATTTTTAAGAAACTTCTTAAGACGTGGCTATATAGAAAGGCTTTCCATAGACTATTAGTTTATTCTGTTATGACTTGCTGCTCATTCACCCTCTCTTGTTCCACCTTTAGTTCTTTTGCCCTCTTGTCCGCCATGGATTTGATTTGATTTAGTTATGTTTATTGTGTTTATTATATTGTATTGTTTATACATATATATTGTATGTTATTTTCTATTTTTTATTGGTTAATTCTATAAACCGCCCAGAGTGGTCTCTGTTGCTAGATAGCGTGGTATCGAAATATAATAAATAAATAAATAAATAAAACAGTAACATATGTTTACCTCAATAGAGCAGGGATGGAGAAAGTTTGGGGGATGAATTTGGTAAGTCAAATGAAGAGTGACAAGTGAGATGAGATGAAAAAGAAAGGGAAAACATAATTGAACATGGTAAATGAACAACCTTAAATGGACCTGCCAAACATTATGTGAAGCTCAGAAGAGTCCTTCAGTCCCTCAGACCTTCAGTAGTAGTAGTAGTAGTAGTAGTAGTAGTAGTAGTAGTAGTAGTAG
>JAHTLZ010000129.1:10600779-10618445 GCA_023846285.1 Phrynocephalus versicolor | reverse complement strand
AGTAGTAGTAGTAGTAGTAGTAGTAGTAGTAGTAGTAGTAGTAGTAGTTTCCAAAGACCTTAACTGAGACTTTTGGAAACCTTCTTGGTTTTATTTCTGACATAAAGTGTTGGCTTTATGCTGTTGATTTATTGTGTCACCTGATATTGTTTTAATTTTGAAATCTTGTGATTTAGTGATGCCCATGAGAGCAGATGTTTTAAGGAGGGTTTTTTGTGCATTTATTATTTTAATTCTTTGTCCATTTTGTCGCTTCCCAGAGCAATGACTTGCCACAAGAGGGGTGGGATGTAAATCCAATAAATAAATAAATAAATAAATAGTGTGATTACTTTTATCATCATCTTCATCTTCCATAGTTCAACCCATTTAGCTAGCTCCTCCTCAAATGTGAGATTTTATTGTTATTCCAAACCACATATTTATACATACACAAACACATGCACATGCACATGCACAAATATATGATGTTTAAGGAGACCATTCATTATTCCAAACTGGGTCTAACTTTCCTTCCAAATCAGCCAATCAATTTTAGCTGACAGCTAGATGAGGATTATTTTCATTTTACACTGAGGCTTTTTACATGCAGCTGCCAGCACTTGGAGGTGGCTGTATCTTGGAGACAGAAATCACTGCACCTTTCTGCAATTTAAATTTAATGCACTTCTATTTGCCTTATTCTCTTTTCCTGTCTCTTGATGCTGTTTAGATGCCAGTCAAATAACTTAGCAAATAAGCAGGAGATCTACCTACCCATGTTTGATGATGTTTGAGGAGCCTGCTATTTGCAAATTCTGATATAGATATGGACATGTTAAACAACTTTTGGACTAATGTGTAGCTCAAAATCTAATCCCAAGCTCTTCCTAAATGATGAATCTTGAAACAGAGAATAAGAATAAAAGGGTAGTAAAACATGTTTATGGGCTCATCTTTTGAGAGGAAATGGTTTTAGAGATAAAAATGTTTCCATTTCTGTGTGGATTATTTTGGAGGATTGGGGAGGGAGGCACATTTTAATTCAGAGATAGGGCAGAATAATATTTTGGGGGTGAACACAGGCAAAGGTGGCCTCTGCCGGAGGCTTATCTGACAGGCGGTGGCGCTTTGCCCTCTCGGGTGAAGTGACGAGAAACTTCCCCTGGAGGCTTGAGATTTTGGGCAGGAGGGGGCATGGTGTCCTGTATAAAACAGGACATTTCCCCACCCAGAGCCTCTCTTGGGTCATGTGTTCCTGGTGGAGGTTGCTGAGGCGCAGCTCAAGGAGGAATGTGGCAGGCGCTATTTTGATTTGGTGCCGGTACCATTTTGTTTGAGACACAGTCATCATTGCCCAGCCCTATGCCTGTTTGTAGGGGTGCTTTTGCCCCACCATCACCCTGTGAGTTTGCTTTTGTGGGTGCTTGTGCACATGAGCCTCAGTAGGTGGCAATAACTGTGCCTGCTGGGCTGGCCAGTGGACCAGCAAACCCGATCAGTGGCTGTGGGCTTTTGGAGTGTGGTGGGGGTGCATCAGCACCTCCCCGAAGGTAGTGGGGGTGGCAGTCTGGGGAGAGGGCTACATGAAGGGCCCATTGCCTTAGGAGTCTGTGCACTGTTAGGTACACCTCATTTGATGCAGTGATTTGAATGATTAGGGCCTACAGGGTGGGATGGAGATGGCAAAATGCAATATTAAATTGGCATTTCAGCTGCTTGTGGTCCACCCAGCTGATTTTGAGTTGTTAGGATTTCAGTTTCAATGGGAGTTTTACATGGACAGACACTTGCCATTTGGCTGCTCTGTTTCATGTGCTACATTTGAAAAGTTCAGCACATTTATAAAGTGGAAGTTAAGGAACCTTACACGTTTAAGCTAGTACAGCCCACTATCTTGATTACATTTTTTTCTGAAAAGGGAATTGGTAAATGTAGGTTTATTTTGGAGACATTTCGAGCCTTGCAAGTGAGTTGGGATTGCCATTGGCCGATGAGTAGACCGAGGGCCCAGCAACATGCCTAACCTTCCTAGGGGTAGAAATAAATATATGGGAGCAATCTTGTCACCTACCTGAGGATAAACTTATCAGTCTGAGGAACCAGGTCAAGGGTCTGATGAGCCATGCCAGAGTTACGCTAAAAGAGTTGCAGGAAGTCATAGGCCACCTTAATTTTGCATGCAAGGTTGTCACCCCTGGAAGGGCTTTTCTTTGGAGGTTGTGTACAGCCATGTGTGGTTTGAAGAAACCCATGCATAGGACCAGGGTCACAGTGGGTATGAAGGTGGACCTGCATGTGTTCTTAGAGGGTTATAATGAGGTATCATTCTGGCAGAATGATATCCATTTGGGTGCCAAGTTCGAAATGCAGATGGTTATCACTGGATCACTGGGCTATGGGATATATTGGAGGGGGAAATGGAGCTTTGGTACATGGCCAGCGGAATGGGAACAGCAAGGCATCACCAGGGGATTGGCCTTCCTGAAATTGTTCCCCATAGTGGGAGCTCTCTGGCTTTGGGCTGAAGAGTGGTAAAATTCGACATTGCTTTTCAGATGTGACAATATGGTGGTAGAATATATTTTGAACGTTCTCAGCTCTAGGTACATGAGGGTTATGTGCTTGGTAAGGGCCTTTATGTTATGTACACTCCAATATAACATTGTGGTCCATACTCAGCACATTCCAGGTTTGGACAACAGCATCACTGATGCAACATCCTGCCAACAGGTTGAGGGTTTCAAGGCACTGGCCCCAGAAGCATCCGACCTGCCCATCAACCTGCAGGATGAAGTATGGTAAATTGGTGTCAGGAGGCAGAGGGAGCATTAGGCCTAGCACTGCTCCCCCAAACGAGAAGGGGGTATAATGCAACAGTGAAAGAGTTATGAGGTTTTAGAGAGGGTTTTGATTTATAGCACATTTGGCCCATCCCGTATGAACATCTGCAGCATTTTCTAGTTTACCTAAAGAGGTAGGGTTTTGCCTCCAGATCTTTGCAGGGGAAACTGGCAATGTTAGAATTCTATGCCAAATTGCAGGGTTGCCAGGACTCAACCAATGATTTTAAAATATGTAAAATTATGGCTGGGGCAGGGAGAGGGCTAGAGCAGTGGATGACCACTTCTGAATTACCTCGGGAATATTAGCCAACATGAGCAGGGAATGGGGAAAGATAATGTACAGATAGTTACGAGGTCGCATTGTTCGAGGCAGCTGCCATGGTGGCATTCATTAGGGTGTATAGGGTTGGTGAATTGATGGCCTCAGGTAGGGAGGATGTGTCAGGCAGCACATTTCACCAATCTGCTGATGCAGGTGGATGGTGCTAGGAATAACCTGTGCAGGTCCAAGACTGACCAGATGGGTAAAGGTGTGGGGTGGCATTGGGACAGTGCTTGATAATGGACATCTGCCCAGTAAAGGCCTAGAGCTTTGAGGGGAAAGGAAAGTTTTTCTGTTTTGTCATAGAAATGGGGTACCATTGACCAGGTTTCCATTCAGAAAAATCACTAGAGCAGTCTTCAAGGGGTTGGGTTTGGTAGAGCTTCATTTTGGCACCCATTCCTTCTCAATTGGGACTGCATCCATGGCAGCTTGAATAGGGTACACTCCAGCTGCTATTTGTAATCTTGGGAGATAGGCTTAGGAACATTACAAAACTTATGTGCAGCCTTTGTCTAAGTTCAGTGTTGTTGCTTTCAGTTTGATGGATCTTTTGATTTCATTCTTGGAATAGCCATTTGCCTGTAGGGCCCTGAGTTCAGTGCTGAGGAATTCAGCTTCACAGTTTCAGTTTGTCTGAATAGGAAAAGTTCCTCCCTTTCCCACAACTTTAAAAACCCACAATCTCACTCATTCTATACCCCAGAGCACAGAGAGAAATTCTAGCTCCCCTGAGCTCCTTGCCCTCTGAATATGCCGGCCACATATACTGGTGAAACTTCAGGAAGAAAAACTTCCAGAGCACGTCCAAACAGCCCCCCAAAACCACAACCAAAATGTGCTTTGTTTTTCAAGGAAAATAGCATTATTTCCATTCTCTGCACTGGATCACATTAAGCAGAAACACCTGAGGGTCTAGGAGAAACAGGAGGGAGCTGTGCGTGGACATTACTGTTGAAGCTACTTTGATCTTGGAAGGACTTGATGTGCTATATTGCAGCATGGAGCAGATAATTTCCTTCCCAGAAAAAGAAGAAAAAACATGTAGGAGCTTTAAATTGTATAGGCTTCTTGATAGCAGGATATCATTTTAAAAAATCCTATTTATATTTTCCCTCTGGCGTGCTGTCATTCACATGATTATCATGATTTTTCAATTAGTCCTAGCTCACTGACATAAGGAGAGCCTTCCAGAGGTGCAGAAACACACGTATGTGATTGACATTAAGGGATTGCATGGAGTGACCAGGGTTGGGGACAACACCATTTTGCCAGGAACGATAATGAAAAGAAGACAACTGGCAATCTTATAGTATAATGGCAGCCACTTCTGGTACCCATCCAGATAATTATGGATAAAGCAAAAAGGGGGGTGAGCTACGTAGCCATCACAAAACACACTTGCAAAAATAGGTTACAGGTAATACATCTATAGGCCACTATTAAAAATAAATAAACAAGGAACATTGCAAGCTTTCGAGTTTAAATAACTCTTCTTCAAAGCAGGTCCCAGAAGTTCAAACATGGTAAAATATTTACCAGGATGTAATTTAGATGTTTTTTAAAATCCATGGCTACTGTAGATGGTGTTGCAGCCAGGGCAGAAGTCTTGTAAGATACAGGAAGGACAGTTGTAAAAGCTGCTCCTTAAGTACTGGGTTTCACACCCCCATTTTTCAAACAAAGGAACATGTGTCATACACTGCCCCCACTCCCTTACCCAGCTCCATTTGACACTATAAGACATACAAATCTGTTTTGATTGTAGGGGGGGAGAAGAGTTGATGCAGTTCTGCTTTCTGCTTGTTCTTTGGTGATTAGGGCATTCTAGTCTCTTTCTTCATGCCGATACTTGGCCTATACATTTTTGTTTGTTTTGTTTATTTTTTAAAAATCTCCATGGTTCTCTGGCTTCAGACTAAGTGTTCAAATGTTTCAATCTTTTAGCCATACCTGTCAAGTCTCCTGTATTAGCTGGGAAATCCCATTTTTAGGCATCTTTCCTGCCATCATCCCGTAATAGTATTTTCTTGTAAATCCAAAGATTTTATAATTTTTATAAAATCCTCAGAATGACATGGGTGGCAGTGGTCATGTTAGGGGTTGCTGCATGGGCAGTGCCTTGTTGGGGACAGCTATTGAGCATGCTCGAAGCATCGAGCATGCTTAATAGGTGATAGGAGCGGGGATACTGTGACCATGTGACAAATGGTGGCAGGCATGTTATGGGTAGGTATATGGGTGCTGCCATGTTGGGGGCAGCTATCAATAGGTTGTATGGGCGGGAATACTGTGACCATGATCCCTTATTTTCAGATTGGAAATTTGCCTTTGTGTGTCTGTGTTTTTCTGTGATCAGGAGCTCTGCGCCGGAGGGGGAGGGGAGGGGCTCTTTGTTTGTGTTTTTGTACATGTGTTTTTGTACATTACACCTCACCCCCTCCTGTCCCAGCTGGGTCCAAAGAAAACTTGACAGGTATGTTCTTAGTTTATATTTTAGAGGAAGCCTCAGGAAACAGCTCATGTGTTCAGATGCTCCTATATTAGTAGCCTTCTGATGCAAGGCAGCTATTTTAATTCCCTTCTGTGCCTAGCAGCGTACTGATCCTATCAAGTGGGTTCAAGGGTGGATATGAGCACAGTAATATCACCTCAAGCATACAGACACATCTTTTGTTTATGTTTTGTAAAGAAAAAGGAAGGATTCCTAAAATCTCTTTTTAAAAAAGATACTTCAAGAGAGTACTGGGTTGACAAGGCCTGCTTCTCTATCTAGCTTGCAGTTATGCTGTCTGGGTGGTGTGGTTTCTGTGCTCATCAAAGTGTCGGCCAGCATATGGTTTTCTGTTAATGTGTAAATAACATTTTTTTCCTCAGGCATTTCACTTTTAAATGTCTGGAGATCCATCTAGTTATACAGCTTTTAATCATTTCAATGCACATTTTAATTGCTTTGCAAAGATGTTGCTACTTTGAAATCCTTTTTCGTTCCTGAACAAATCTGTAATGCCACTCACAGAGATGTAAACAAAAGTACTCTGAGGTCTTAGCTTATCCTCAGCGTGTAAATGCATAGATTGTACTCTGTATTTATGGTCTCATTGCCATCTGAATTATCCAGTCTTCATATGGCATGCTTGCTGCTTAGAATGCTCTACTGCATTGTATTAGCTACTGCATTGCAGCAGCTATTTTGCCCACCTCCCCGGGGAGGGCAATAATGGAGGGGCTCAATGGTGGCCTGATTGGGCCAGAAGGGAGCTTACCTTAAAAGAGGTCACACAACCTCTTCGTTGCTGATTGTTGTGGTGGAAGGTGCTCGCTGCTAGTACACAGGCAGTTTTGCTTTTACAACTGCTGCGTGACTTGTGCAAGTGAGGGAGGCAGGGGCAAAGAGGAGTGACTGGGGGGGTAGCCAGCCTCACCCCCCCCCCATGAGATTGATTGGCAGTGGTTTGGGAAGGCTGGGCAGTGGCAGGGTTGCTTAGGAAGAGCAGGGGGTCTATTTAAAAATAAATAGCATGAAACCATCTTATAAGGGGACTAAGCAGAGGTTGAAGGAGGGAGGTGGGGTTAGAGCTGGGAAGGTGCTTGAGGCCCCAGATCATTATCCCACCCCACCCCCAGTGTTGGAGGTGTTGTCTTGATCACCCTACTTCCCCCCTCAGGTTGGGCTCTTTAGTCTCTCTGGCCTGGCCTGGACTTGCTGAAGAAATTGGTTGGGACATTTGTGGGGTTGCCCTGCCTTTAAAGGTTATTTGACTAGAATTTTAAGCCCCCTTGATTTTCTCACCACCCATCTTCATTTGCTCGGTCCATCCTTACTGTGGGCTTTTTGTTGGGGGCATTGGTGGGCTTATCTTGCCTTTTGGCTTGTTGAATAGCTTTTAACCCCTTTCTTCCTACCACACATCCTTCCTTGCCTGGCTCATCTTTACAATGGGAATCTGTTGGGGCATTGGTGGACTTGCCCTGCCTTTTGGGCTAGTTTAAAGAGCTTTAAACCCATTGCTTCCTAGTCTTGTGAGTTGGTGCCTGGTGTTGCTTGGCAGTGGTTCAGAAGTTGTGTTAGGTTGGTCAAGATAGTGCCATGAGGCCCAAGAAAGGGCAGGGTGAGAAGAGAGGGAAATAGCCAGCTAAGAGGACAGCTGTTGCCCCTAACTGTATTTCATCTTCTAATGAGTATTGGTTGGATTTTGAGGGCATGTCAGCTAAATTCAGTCTTTTATAGAAGGAAAGAGCTATCGCCAAAGCTGTGGGGGTGTGGCACCTAGAAGGGAGTCAAAAGCTCACAAGATGGCAGAATTGAAGGAGATGGCTAACACTTTGATGTCATGGCTTGCTGTCTTGGAGGCTGATAGGCCCGATGGCATGTCAGACGGAGCAGTGATGGAAGAAAACATGCATGATTCTGTGTCCCCTGAGGTTGAAGTGAGTGGTGAGGTTTCTTCCGGAGATGTTCCAGCAGTGGCTTCGGAGGCACAAAGTGGTATGGTTGGATCAGGAGAGGTGGCCGTAGTCCAGAAGGAAATACCAGCATTCCCTCAGATGGTAGCAAGTGGCAGCCAGGTCACATTGGCTTCAGGTAGTGGTGCAGGGGCTTTGGTGTCTGCAAGAGTGCCAGGTGAGTCACCCACCACATATGACACTACAAAGGGATCTGGGATTTGGCCGTGGGAGGTGAACATGCCTCCAAGACCCTCAGTAACTGCAGTGCTATCTTATGGGTCCCCTGGTGGGTTTAATGCACAGGTGATGAGCAATTTGGTGGGTGGATCTGGTGCAGGCAGAGCATGGGTGGCATTATATCCCCAATCACTGGCATATAGCTACATTCCTGCAGGGGCTGGGGGTGGGCCATTGCCAATGATTCCTGACACTGGGATCAATTCAGTGTGCAGGGATGCATTGCCCAAGGGTGATGAATCCCTGGCTCTAGGAGATCACTTATTACCAAATACCATAGAGGAATTCTGCACTGGCCTGGGCATTTTTGGGTAGATTGTGTGATGCTATGCATGGATTTAATATGTTATATCATAGGCAAAGATTGTCAAGGGGGATGTGGGAGGATTTAATAGTTTGGTTGCAGTGTTTGTACATTTTCAATGGGATATCATTTTGAAGGGATGAGTGTTGCCTTGGCTCTGAATTACAGGTACATAATGATGCTTCAAGGATGCCTGGCTATGGCCTGTATTTTAAGGGTTGATGGAGCATGGGCATTTGGCCACAGGTGTCAAGCCCCACACACAAAGCACACACACAAACAGAGTTCAGTTCTTTGCCAAGATCTTTAGTGGAAAGCGAGGCAAGTTCAAGTCCTTTGTTAACAATCAAGTGCCAGATAAATAACAGAATCCAACTCCCAGCAATTACCAGTCCAAGTCAAAACCAGAATATCTCACGGAAACCAGATGCTAAACCCATCAAGCCGTTGTCCAGGAAGCCAGTCTGAAGTCAGGAAACAGAGCCAAGGTCACAGACAGGAACATGGTTGCAAGTTCAAATGATGCGATGCTCCCACAGAGAGCTCAAGGTGAGCTTGCCAGCTTTATCCCAAAACAGGGAACACACCCTTACTTCTGGAAAGGCTTCTGCTAGTACTCAGGGCTTCCCGAACTGATTCCCCGTCTAGCATCAAAGACCCTTTCCCTAGCTCTCCTGGTAGCACGTCTTTGCAGAATCCTGCTCATGGCCATTCTAGGAGGTGAATATATGTTTTCAGCTGAGTCATCAGACCCAGCTGCTTACTGATTTGAGCTGCAAGGCTCCTCCAGCAGCTATTCACCATTTAACCCCTCAGAGTCAGGTTCTGTGGCAGGCAGGGTCCTGGCAGCAGGAGTGGCAGGAAAGTGGAGTAACTCGGGATCTTACGTTTTTAGAAGTTTTTCCCATTGTGATAGCCCTTTGGCTATGGGTGGAAGTTTGGAATAATTCTGCAGTCACATTTGGGTGTAACAATCAAGCGGTAGTGTTTATATTAATTCCCTCCCATCAAATTCGGAACGCGTTATGAAGTTGGTTAGGGTGTTTACCCTCCAGTGCCTGTGCGTTAATATTGTTTTTTGATTAAAGCAGGTACCTGGAATGGACAATGAGATTGCTGATGCCCTGTCTTGCCAACAGATTGGACGGTTCAGGTCATTGGATACTGAGATGCAGGAGTTGCCCAAAGTTGTACCAGAAGAAGTGTGGCACGTTGGCAGGTGAAAGTGAACAGGGCCATTGCTTTGGCAGTTGCACCCAGCATCCAATGTTCCTATGGGGTGGCGTGTGAGTAATTATTCTCCTTTGGAGTTCAAGGAAGGGTTAGAGCTCCTTTGGACAGTACTGGTGGACCATTTGCTTCAATTTGGACTGCATCTGAATGAGAAGGAGTTGGTACCTACTTCCACTTGGGGTATAATGTCTGCTCTGGCCTTTTTTAACAAGGCTAGGGGGTTGCCTGAATATACCTCATATTTTCATGTGAGGAAAATGATTGAGGCCTGGAGCAGGTTGTGCAGTAGGGTTCCGGATGGAAGGACACCTATATCCCCAGCCATGTTACAGAAGTTGTTTCAGGTTTGGCAGTCAGTTTGCAAGGATAAGTATGAAGTTATATTGTTCAAGGCTGCCACTCTGGTGGGAGTTTTGGTGCATTTATGGTAAGCAAGGTAGAGGTGGCAGCCAAATCTGAAATCTCCTGGATGCCATTGCAGTTTCAGGACTTGGAAATCTTCGAAGATCATATAGTCCTGAGGATGCAGAGGTCCTAGATGGATCAGAGGGGAAAGGGATGTCTCATTTCTCTGGGACTTTCCTCTATGGACAGGTTGTGTCCAGTGGTGGCTATGAAACAGTGTGGGGAGGGGCTGAGGGCAGCTTGTTTAAACATAGTGATGGTGCACCCTTGACGAAATATCAATTTTGGACAGTCACATCACTAGCGCTGAAGGCTAAAAGTATAGAAGGTTGGAAGTTGGGAACATATTCTGAATTGGGGCGGCATCACCTTTGGCAGCCATGGGGTATGATGTGGAAGCCATAAAGCAGGTAGGTCATTGGAGGTTGGAACATTATTCATCCTATGTGCTCACCTTGCCTCAGCAGTAGGTTCTGGCAATCTTCCTTTTGTTCTTTTGCAGATGCAGTTGGGTCAGTGGCACGGGTTCAGGTGCTCATTGTAGGGCACAGTTTTATATTCTGGGTTGTAAAGTTTGCAGAAAAATCCATGTGGGTAATGGACCTTGGCCTAGGAATGCAGGCTGTGGTGGAGTGGCGAGGACAACATGGCTGTTCAGGTTTATGGACCTGGTTTATGGACCTGGTTGGGCGGGGCAGTTGCCAGTTATGATTTGAAGTTTTGGTCATCCTTTTAGGTGGCAATGACTTAGTATGTAATAAGGGTAAGTCTTTAATTAACCAGATCAGTGCAGATTTCACTTCTTTGAAGGCACTGTTTCCAAAGCTGCAGATTCTGTGGTCCAAGCTTCCTGTGACCCTTGGGTGATTGACTGGGTGTGCAGAGGTGTGAACAGGGAGGATAACTGGGCAATGTTGACAAGCTTGGGTGCAGTGGTTGAACACCCATGTATTCAGGTTGAACACAGTGAATTTTATCACAGTGACAGAGTACATCTATCAGAGTTGGGCCTGCATTTCTTTCTAAATGACATGGGGGGGGGGCTCAGGTCCATATTGGTGGCCTTGGTGGCGGGCGCTGGGCATACAAAATAGCCCCAATGCCATGGTGGCTAGTGATGGAAGGCAGGTTAGGGTAGGAGTTAATTGAGACCTGAGAATGGTGTTTGCTGGCCCACCTCCCAGTGCTGAAGGCCCTGAGAACTCAATGCTGGGAGGGGGGATAAGGCAGGGCCCCATAGGTAGCAATCACCCAGAGCTGGGAGCCTGGTGTGGTTGGGACCGACAGGGTATTTCCAGAATTTATTCCATCTCCTGGGTCTGTTTTGGGTGGGGGCAGCAACAAACGGATCAGCTTTTCATCCTACAGGTGCCCCCTTTGTATATTGATTATTGCTGTGTTAATAAAGTGTGGCCCAATTCCACCCAAAAGCTCTGTGTTTTGTCTTTTTGCTCTGCCTGGGTGAGCAAAGTTGTGTTGGTGCTATGGAAAAATTCCAAAATATATATATGGCCAGGCATTATACCAGATATACTTTATTATTACCCATTGGACAGAGCTGGGCAGAGCCTCTTAACATTAGCATTGTAGCACAGATTAAATTATTTTCATGTGGAGACAGTTTCATTTTTACCTCATGACATTTCAGAAATGTGCATGTTTTCCAATGTAGTTACCTTTTAAAGGTAATGAGTGAGTGATTGAATATTTGTTCTTTATTCTTTTTAATATGTTTTTGATATTAAGATATTATGCTAAAGATCCTTTAATACCCATTTGACACAGCCTATTAACACAAAAGCTGTATCTAACATTCCCCTCTTTCCTATTGTGAAAATACAGTGCCTCCCCATATAAATATTTACTTTCTTAAAAAACTGATTATCATTAAGGTTTCCCCAGGCAGTTGGCTGTTAGTTCTTTAGTGTTAATTTATTGCCCCTGGCAGTATGGGCTGCAGTTGCTGTTTCCATTATCCCAAAGATAGGGAATCTGTTTTGCCACATAATTGGGTGGAATAGCTAATACCCTGGAAGACAGAAACAAAATTCAAAAATAGCTAAATAGGCTTGAGCACTGGGCTAAATATAACAGAATAAAATTTAACAGGGTTAAGTACCAAGTTCTATACTGGAGTGGGGGTGGGTGGGGACGATATACACAGTTATAAGATAGGAGATACTCATTTATTGTATGATTAAAGACAAAGACTCCCCAATACATTTACCTTTTTTTTAAATACTCACACTCCTTTGGATATCACATTGCAGTTTTAAAGCAATCCTAGCAACTGTACATTAGAGAAAAGGGTTCACAAAAGGAGACATGAAGACAAACCTACACTAGCATATTTACTTATTCCTAGTGGTAATATGATTAAGCTACTAGTCAAACCAGAGGCACTAAGTAGGACTTCTGAAAAAATAATGGCTCATAGTTCTTAGTTCTACCCATTATTAGTTGTCAACGCTGAATTTTATAAATAATCTTGTTATATATAATTATTAAAGCTTACATTTTTGTTTATTATTAAAATATAAGCAGACTGAATGTGTTTCATTCTTTGTTCTTTTGCAGTTTTCACTGACTAATTTCCCTCTTACTAAAAATGACTTTGTAAGCATCTCACTTGCTGAAATGCCATAAAATCAATGTATTGAAATATTCCATGGTCACTTCTAGGACTGCATGAATACATTTACAGACTAAAAGCTTGCTGGGAATAATCCATCAACACTGTGTACTTCTACTCTGTAGTCTTTCAAGCTCACTGCCCAGCAGATTTTACACAGTTAGATACACTGCAGCCCTACTTATATTTCCATTTTTAAAGATCCCAGTGCCATATTTGCTATCATGTCTTCTACGATAAGGCCCCATTTATATTTTTCTATGGCAGAAAGAGCTTACGTTTGTAACCCTCAAACTGTATAAATCTGACAACTGTTTGACCTACATTCAGGAACAGACGATGCTGCTATCACATACTGATGTGGTTTCAAAACACAAACATGACATTAAAGAGAAAATCAATCCCCACAACCTCACATCCCAATGTTTTGAACTCTGTTATTTGTGGTTTTTTCAAAGCTTTCTGGAATATTCACAGTGTGCCAGTTTCAGAAAAGGAGATTCCAGCAAAACTGGACATAGCGCTTCTGGAAGAAAACAGACAGAAAGAAAAGGTGGCCAGGTTTTTAAAAGCAACCTGACATAGGCTTTTGCAATAATCGAAACATACTTTGCAATCATGCCTGCAATCAGGGAGCGAGTGAAGCATTAGTGAAATAAAAGATAAAAAGAGAGAAAAGGATTCTTGGAGAAAGTTCAGCACAGCTGTGCAAAACAATGCCTCAACAGAGATGCTTTCATGCAAATAACACAAATTGTGCCAAACAATGATTGCGACTACTATGTGGCTGGCCTTTAAAGCTTGGAAACACCAGAGAGCTGTGCAAAATTCAAAACCCTGTTCTTCCATTCTGGCCACTGCCATCCAGTTGGTTTTGACAGCTTAAAAACAATAAAAATGGCATTTTGTTTCATTTTGTAACCAAATGCTATGTGCCATTTTGTTATGTTACAAAACATATCATGACCTTACAACACAACGAAACAGTGTGCCATTTTTCATTTTGTGTCCATCTCTCCTCATAACCTATCCAAGGGGGTGCTGTCAAGAAATGTAGCATAAAATGCTCTGTAACTCCTAGTGCCTCCTCTCTCTGCCATGAACTTTATTATCAGGCACTGATCAAGAGTGGAGTGACCAGTCCTAAACACTGCTTACTCATCCATATAAGATATTGTTATGCTCTGGCCCATCTCAAAACATCCACCAAAGGTGCGTAGTATAGAGTTTGCTCACTACACTAACCAAAGTTATGGGTTGGACATAAACAAGGAGTCAGACAAAGCTCCTTTATTATATATAGGGGTAGAGATGGGCACGAAACGAACTTTTAGCTTGTTTCATTATTTGTTATTCGTTTTGTTATGTAACAAAATGAATAACGAAACTCAGAGTGGATTTAGGACAAAATGAACCAAACAAAAATGTTTGGTTCATTTCATTTTGTTAATGGAGGCACAGGAGATGTCTCCTACCTGGTGCTGGTCCTTCCTGGTCGAAGGTCCGGTCTTCCTGGCTGCAGGAGGCGCAACCAGAAAAAAAAAAGCTGACCAGCCCACGATACAGTTGTAGCGCAGGCCACATGGTCGGTAGTAAAAATAAAAAATAAAAATAAAAAAGGAGTGCAGACCTGGCCCCAGGGGTTGCCGGGTTGGTGCCTGAAAATAACGAAAAAAATGTAAAAAATAAAACCAGCACTAACGTGGCCTCAGGGGCCGCACAGTCAGTGCTTGATTTTTTTTAAAAAAACCCTATCCGATGTGGCGTGCAGGCCCGGTACTGGCCCACAGGCCGCAGAACTGGCCGCAGCTGGAAAACATAATAATAATAAAAATAAACAACCCAATCCAGCCCATGGGCCACTGAACCGGCCACAGCTGGCAAAATAAATAAATAAATAAATAACATCCGATCTGTGTGCGGACCCAGTACTGCCCACAAGCACCGGACCCGGCCCACGGGTCACGGAACCACCCTGCACCCAGGGAAAACAGTTTTTTCCTTATCTACTTTGTCCAGACCATGTATGATTTTATAAACGTCAATCAGATCACCTCTTAGACACTGCCATTTAAGAGGCCCAGCCATTGCAGCCTCAGAGAGTATGGAAGGTGTTCCAGTCCCCTAATCATTCTGGTTGCTCTCCTTTGCACTTTTTCCATTTCCATAATATCCTTCTGGAGGTATGGTGACCAGAATTGTACACAATACTCCAGATGGGGCCTCATCATAGATTTATAAAGAAGCAAAATGATACTTGCTGACTTATGATTAGAGATGGGCACGACTCAGAAAAATTGTTCGTTTTCGTTTTCGTCTAGGGGTCCGTTTCGGCTCATTTCCGTTTTCGTGAGCTAATTTCAAAATTTTTTGTTTTCGTTTCGTTACGTAACAAAAATGAAAAAACGAAAACGAAAACGAAAATTTTTTCGTTTCTTCCCATTTAGCTCCATTAAGTGCTTTCCCAGTAACGAAAAACGAAAATTGGCTCAAAATTAGTTGTTTCGTTTCCATTTTCGTTCCAGTTCTGAGACGTTTTTTGTTTTTCGTTTCGTTACATAACGGAAACGAAAAACGGAAACGGAAACGAAAATACCGCTAAGTCGTGCCCATCTCTACTTATGATCCCTAGCAATGAGTTTGCTTTTTTCACTGCTGTGGCTCATTGAGTTGACACCTTCATTGAGCTGTCCACCAAGACACCAATGTCCTTTTCCTGGTTTGTTGCAGAGAGTTCTGACCCTATCAGTTTATAAATGTAATTGGGTTTTTTTCCCAACGTGTATCACTCTGCACTTTTCACACTCCCCCAGTGACAAGAGACTCCTATGGAGTTCCTCACACACTCTCTCAGTTTTTACTACCCTGTATAATTGAGTGTCATCAGCAAATTTGACTACCTTGCTATTTACTCCTACTTTTAGATCATTTATGAAGAGGCTGAAAAGCAGGAATCCCAGTACTGAACCTTGGGGGACCCCACTCTTTACCTCCCTCCACTTGGAGAAATGTTCATTTAGTGCTACCCTCTGTTTCCTGTTCCTTAGCCAGTTGCTGATCCAGGAAAAGACCTGTCCCTTTATTCTATGAATGGCAAGTTTATTCAAGAGCCTTTGGTGTGGGACCTTGTCAAACGCATTCTGAAAGTCCATGTGAACAATGTCAACTGGATCACTGTTATCCGCATGCCTGTTGACACTATCAAAAAAAATCCAACAGATTGGTGAGGCATGATTTGCCCTTGCAAAAGCCATGTTGGTTCTCCTCCAGAAGTACCTTCTCTTCCATTTGCCTATTAATTGTATCTTTCAGGATGGTTTCAATCACTTTACCTTGGATACATGTGAAACTGACCAGTCGGTAATTTCCTGGATTGCCTCTGGATCCTCTTTTGATGATTGGTGTTACATTCACTCCCTCCCAGTCCTCAGGCACAACACCTGATATGAGGGAAATATTATATATTTTGGCTAGGGCCTCAGCAATTTCATCTTTAAGTTCCTTGAGAACTCAAGGATGGATGCCATCTGGTCCTGGTGATTTGTTAGCATTTTGTTTAACAAGACATGCAAGAACCTCCTCCCTGGTTATTTCTATGTGGCTTAATTCTTTGGTTTCCCTCCTACGAAGATAGGTTCTGTTTTGGGCATGTGGTCTCTATCTTCTTCAGTGAATACTGAAGCAAAGAATTCATTGAGTCTCTCTGCGATCTCTGTTTCCTCTTTAATATTCCCTTGCCTTCCATTGTCATGTAATGGTCCAATGGTGTTCCTAATTGGATTCTTATTTCTAACGTACTTAAAGAAGTCTTTGTTATTTCTTTAAGTGTTTTTAGCTATATGCTCCTCAAAGTCTTGCCTTGTTTTCCTGATTGTTGCCTTGCATTTGTTCTGCCAGAATTTGTTCCTGCCTGTTGCCCTCATTTCGACAAGCCTTCCATCTTCTAAATGAGTTTTTCTTGCTTTTGATCACTACCCGAACATCTCCTGTAAGCCACATCAGAATCCTATTGGACCTTGCAGTGCCCCTTTTCCTTTTGTGTACACATTCCAATTGGGCCTCTGTTACTGTTTTTGTGAACAGCCTCCATGCCTCTTGGAGTGTTAGAAATTTCCCTTTCAGCTTATTTTTTTTACTAATTTTCTCATCTTTGGGAAATTTCCTGTTTGAAAATTTAAGGTCTCTGTGTTAGATTTTATTAGTGACTGGCAGTCTATTATTAAGTTAAAAGTAATTGTGGTGTGGTCACTGTTCCCTGTTGGATCACTCACATTCGCACCACATCCTGTATATTACTCAGGATCAAGTTAAGGATTCTTGTGCCTCTAGTTGAGTCTTCAACCATCTGTTTCAGGGAACAATCATTTTCCCACCCAGCCCGTAGTAATGAGGCAAGACCCAAAGTTTAGGATGGAAAATGGACCACACTTTATTTACAGAACAATAAACAACATTCAAAAGGGGGGCAATATTAGGATGGAAAGCAGATCTGTATGAGGCTGGCCACAGGCCAAACAGATCCTGGTAGGAGATGGGATAAAATCTGGGAATACCTTGCAGGTCCCAATCACCTGAGCCTCATGGCTCTGGGTGATTGTTACCTGTAGGACCCTGCCTTTTCCCCCTTCCCAGCGCCGAGTCCTCAGGGCCCTCAATGCTGTGAGGTGGGCCGGCTTACACAATCCTCAGGTTCCATTAACTCCTAACCTTACCTGCCTTCTGCCACTACCCACCAGTGCGACCACTGCAAAACAAAACAAAACAAAACAAAACCCCACACCAAACCCAGAAAATAAACCATTAAGAATGGGATGGTTGAAAACACACCTGCTCCAGTTTAAGCCAATCAGGGGCAGATAAAAAAATTTGCATCCGACCCCAAAGTGACCAGTTAATACTCGTTCTCAATACAGGGTGGGTGGGTGGGGTGATGATTCTGACTTTTTCCTATGAAATTATTTATTAAGGGTACCCTCTTTCTTTATTCCAAAAACTAGAGTGGGAGAAACCATGCTAGGATATACTCAGTTGTATTGGTGATGGGGGCAGGATCTTCACGGGAGGACAAAAAAGCCACATTTTTGTGAGTTAAGATAAATGATCAAGGAGGGAAAATATGCTCACACTATTTCCTGCCAGCAAGAAAACCCAAAATGGGTACAATAGTGAATATGTTAATGGATGTATGCATTTCACTATTAACTAAAATGTGTGTCTTTGTGCACTTTAGAAAGGTATACAGTTTGTTTTGTCGATTTT
>JAHTLZ010000129.1:10565434-10600769 GCA_023846285.1 Phrynocephalus versicolor | reverse complement strand
CCTGAATGTAATAAGGATCCCTGGGACAGGTGCTATGGGAATCTCTTAATTCTTCCTTGTTCCAAAATGGGCAAGTCCCAAACCACTCATCAGAGCTATCCCCTAGGCAGTCCATACCTGGCCAGCTAAACTGAGAGACCCTCCCCATCATCCTCTTGAACTTAGGTGGACAGTAGAGATGGGCACGGAACAAATATTTTTTCGTTTCCGTTATTCGTTATTCGTTCTGTTACATAACGAAACGACTAACGAAAATTGTGATGAAAATGCAACGGAATGAACAGAACCACAAAAAGTAGCTTTGTTACGTTTCATTTCCGTTAATGGTGACGCGCAATGAAATTAGCTGTTTTAAATGTTAAAAAACGCCTTGGACATCCATAAAAACACAGCGATAATTATTTATACTGTCTGATAATACCTACCAGGGGGGTTGGGGTCCTTAAAACATGCATTTATGTCTTTTCTCAGATCGCTGTATTTTTCCCCTTTAAGGGGAGTTAGGGGACATTGACCCAAAATGGCTCCCAGATGCCTAATATTGATTTCTTGTGTATTAAAATGACCTGGACATCCGTAAAAAAGCAGCAATAATGCGATAATTATTTGAAATTATTACCTACTAGGGGATTGAGGTCCTTAAAACGTTTGGTTTTGTCTTCTCCCATCGCAATGTATGTTTCTTTTCCCTTTAAGGATGACAAAATGGATGTCGCCACTCCAGCCACAAAATGGAGGCAAGCCATGTGATGGGATACAATCATGTTCAACGAATAGCATGCCCAGGTGGCAGATTGGGCAGGTCTGGCAGCCAGAGAGGGCATAAAAAGCTCTGGCAGCCCCCGTCCTCCTTGCAGTCTCCTGTGGGAGTTAGGGTGGGATTGCTGTCTCTGCGACTCTAGCTTTAGTCCTGCAGCCTCCCTGTGTGCATGCGTGCATACCTCTCGGTGAGTACCCTCCCTTGCCCCGCAGTACAGTCACTCTGTGGCTGCCTTGCACCCTGGGCTACGCCTGGCGCTGCCTTTGCAGCCTCCCTGCGTACCTAGTCTATACTGTGTCTCTGCCAGCATCAATTTTTTTAGTGTTTTCCCTCTGTTCTGGGGCGTTGGGTGATGCCCGCACACAGAAATGCTGTAAAAATTGCACAAAAAGACGGTAGAAACAACAAACAGAAAAACGGAAAAATGGAAACAATTTTTTTCCCAAAATTCGTGAAAAACAGAAATGAACCTAAACAGACCTCTCAATGACAAACGAAAAACTGAAACGCCATTTTTTGTTTCGTGCCCATCTCTAGTTGACAGTATTTAGGGCCAGTCTCCCATGCACCACTCATCCCAGCAAATGAATATTGGTAGCCTCATTACCACAACAATGGAAGCATTAAAGCCCTTGTGCTTCTTGAGAACTCACAATTATTCACTACCCATTCCTCACTACCCACTAGTGTGATCCATTAAAACAACACAGCACTTACAGACTTGCCGCATCCCATAGGTAAGTAAAAACACACCAGACACTTTTGCTCTTTTGTGATTGTTTGAATGAACCACCATGAGAAATATAATGGAGTTTCTTCACATCCTGTCCATGGGGCTGAGTCCTGATTGTGGTGTTTACCTGGGTGCATAATGTATGAGAGGGGTCTGTACCGATTGGTGGGTTGGTAAACCAAGGAGAGAGTCTGGGTAGTGGCCTGAGAGGATTTAAGGCACTGCTCAGCTCTGTTTTGGCCAGGTAGGGTGAGATAAAGCAGATAGGGTTAGATAGGAACCTACAGAAAGACCTACACTTGGAGAAAGGGTATCTGGCAGAGCCTGAGAGAATCAGATAGGGTCTGACACAGTGTAAGAGAAAGACAGGCAGGGCTAAAGAAGAGATAGGATTGTTAGAGCGTCTGTGAAGAAAACTAATTGTTTAGAGTCAGTAAATTTAGGAACTGGGTGTGCATTTATTCAACTGTATTAGTGATCAAACTTAAGAGGGTTTGAACTAGATGCATCTTTTGTTTGTACTTCAACACGTAACCATTAATGATATTGATGCAACTTTGTAATCAATAAACTTTTGTTTTTATTCAGCTTAAAAACAGTCTGAAGGCTTTAATTTACTAGCTAAGCTAGTTGGTGTCAGTGATAGAAGAAAATCAGAACTGGTGTTTGTCAACAGTCTGTGAAAGGGCCAGGGGAAAGCACATTAATGCTACATTGATGATGAAGAGGTTAAAAAAGTCATTTCACTTTTTAAAGTGTCAGACCTTAATAACATTTACAGAAGCTGAATGCAGAAGAAGGCAACATTCACAGATCTGTGCTCTCCTATTCTGATGCATATGCACTATGGTCATGGCCTAGGAAATTCCAAGGGCAATAATTGGAAAAAAGCTGAGTATTCTGCCCAAAGTGTGCCTCTTCAACCTTTTGAAAGCTATTTTTAGCTCCTGTCAGGGAATCTTTTCCTTCACCCTTGATTCCAAGGTAGACATATTCTGAATTAATGGAAGTCAAAAATATCAGAAAACCCTTTCATTCTGTGTGTGTATGTTGTTGCACCTTCATTAATTCATATTTGGTATGACTGTGCTAACTGGCCACTTTTGTTTACATTGAAAAGACCTTCATTTTGCAGAATGGAGATCCTGTTTGCTTATGTAGTTGCTTACTCTGTAAGCACACACACACACACACACACACACACCACTTGTAGGCTCCGTGATTGATCTCACACTGGCTGTATAAGTGGGCACATGACCAGTTGTGTGAGCAACTGCACAAAGGGGAATTAACAGGAGGCAAAATTCCACATGACTTTTTGTTTATTGGATTTTGACTGCAGCATTTCATCTTAGAAAAGTAGAAAAGGCATGGATACAAGAAGCAGAATGGCACACAGAAGGTACTGATATATTTTTCTCCCTGACAACTGTTCAAAACTACACACCCTCTGCATTCTTACATGCTTTTAGCAAAAATATTAAGTGCAGAGTGTGATGTTCCATCTATTTAGGATGTGTAACAATTATATAACACCTTTTTTCTTGAAATTAGCAAGGCCTCATATTACTAGCAGCTTTGCCCAATGTTAGGGTGGATTCGGGTTTCTTCCCGTGTAGAAATCTGGTTGTTTTGGCGACGTTTCGACGAGGTCTCACTCGTCATCTTCAGGCCGGTGTTCTGGCTTCCTTCTTCTTGAAGCAAAGCGTGATCTCAGTTGAAGTCCTTCTATAAATACTGCTGGGGGGGGTGTGGTTTGCTTGCTCTGTGGCTGATTGTAGGTTCGTTTGTTCTTTTGTGATCTGCTGTGTGGCTGAGGCGATCGTTAAGGGATTAACTGCTGGTGGGTTAGATGGCTGTTTAGAGGCATCCTGTTTCTTAACGACCTGGGTGATGGGCGTTCTGGCAGCACCCTGGGCTTTGGTGGAGTGGGGTCCTGTGTCTTGTGAATTCATTTTAGTCTGGCTACGTGTCTGTGGTCTCCCAATGTTTTTTTGGGGTGTGTAGGTGTGCTCCATGTGGTGACTGGAGTGGGGTGCAGCAGTAGATGGTGCAGTCGTGGTCTTGTTATTGGATGGTGGTTTCGTTTCATCTGTGGGAAGGGTCTGGGTTTGTGTTTGGTGTGGATGGAAGGTGGTGGCATCTTGTGTCCTCTTGGACCTGGTGTCGGTCCTTGTGACAGAGGCTCGTCTGTTGACCAGGGCTAGTTTCCAGATGTCAGGCAAGCGGGAGGTGTCATCACGTTTATTCATGTTGTTTGGGTGTTTCTCTATTTCAATGGCTTCCATGATTATACGACTGTTGAAGTGTTCAGTTTTGGAGATGAGTTTGGTTCTTTCAAAATCAATTTCATGACCTGTTGTTTTTATGTGCTGGAAGAGAGAGGAAGATCTTTCTTCTTTTTTGACTGCGTTCTTGTGTTCTGCGATGCGTGCGCTTATTCTCCTGTTTGTCTGTCCGATGTATGTGGCTGGGCAGACTTTGCATGGTATTTCGTAGACTCCTTGGTTTTCTAGCTCAATCTTGTCTTTGGGGTTTCTTAAAATGTTGGCTATTTTTTGGTCTTTCATATGCCTATGTACATAGACATGTGCGTGTGCGTGTGCGTGTGTGTGTGTAAGGCACAGCCACAGAGAAAAAAGCACAAAAACCCCTATTATATCAATGTGGGGCATTTTTTCTGTTTTCAAAATGCCAGTATATACTTTAAGATTGCCTTGCAATATGACACCCATTTTGCAGCGAGGACAAAAAGTGATCTTTGGATTTTTAAGTAGCGAGTACTGTAAAAGCACTATGTCTATGAAGATTCTTAGTCATCCAGGTGAGGTTATCTGGAAGTTGAGTCATTCAGACTGATGAAGCTGTTTAGATGAGCAGCAAAACATTTCTATCTCTCAAGAAAAAGAAGTCCAGTTGCCATGACTCAACTTTCAGGTTCTGTAAAAGCAGTTCCTAAGAGCACTAAGTAGAGCTGAATTACTTCTCAGCATGTTTGCAGAGAGCCTTGGGTGAACACATGGTGGGATCACAAGAAGAGCTGATGCTGTCTAGCAGCAAGGAGGAGCTGATAGTCTGTTCTTCTTAACCCGAGCTTTTGAATATTGTAAAAGACCAGTTCTATTCAGAATTTTGATCACCTTTTAATATTCAGGAAAGTTTGCTGTGGAGCCAGTGTATCTGCATTTAAGATTACCAGTACAGTGTTCTGTACATCATTCTGGGAGCTGTAGTTCAAAATAGTACTATTTTCAAGTTCTGTTGAAATGTTATATATTTTCTGTTAAAAGTAGCCCTACTCAAATATTGTGTCAACTGACTATCATATATAATTAAGAAATTCTTTAATCTTAAGTACAGTGTTACTGGTGAATGCACAATCTCGACATTACTAAGAGGTTTTTCTTGGGAGAAATATGTGTGAAAGACAATATTTGTTTACCTCATACAAATGAATTTCTCTTATATGTACAGATGTATGTCTCCCATTGACATACCTATGGGCAAATCCAGTAAGTGGTTCTATGTTGGCTCCAAAACAAACAAACAAACAAACAAACAAACAAACAAAAAGAGCAGTGTTCTGCTCTTATTTCACCCCATAATGGTTAAAGCACTCTCTGGGCAATTTACAATTTAATTACACATTGCCACCCTCAGCAGCATGGGAGCTCATTTTACCAGCCTCAGAAGGATAGAAGGCTGAGTCAGCCATGAGCCAGCTACCTGGGACTGAACAGTTTTAGCTGCGGTACAGCAGTTTAGCCACTGTTCCACAAAGCTCCAGTGGTTCTATGTTCTTGAA
Organism: Phrynocephalus versicolor; assembly: GCA_023846285.1. Classification (NCBI taxonomy): domain Eukaryota; kingdom Metazoa; phylum Chordata; class Lepidosauria; order Squamata; family Agamidae; genus Phrynocephalus; species Phrynocephalus versicolor. The sequence continues at coordinate 10,595,471 of JAHTLZ010000129.1, read as the reverse complement.
ATATTGCATGTAGGTTATCTGATGAACTCATCCTCAAATTCCTAGCCTCATCCACCCTCACAGTTATGATGCACATGTGAAGAACAAAAATTCCTAAAGTAGGAAGTGGATTTGTCCTAGGCTCATTAAATAATCCCAATAAATTCTTTTGTCCCAAAGGACCATTCACTCATTATATTCTGGCTGTACAATCAAGATATTTTATTTGACTGCTAAAAGTATCAGATATTACCGAATGTTTTTGTATTACATAAAAGTGTAACCTTAGTAAAGATGAAATAGAAATTCATTGGATTATATTTCTCTAACATGAATGAATGAAAATCCATTTGCATCTCCTGAGAGAGAATACACTTTGCCTCACAAATCCATACACCTATGAAATTTATGATATACTTCAGCCAAGGAAAATTAATACAGGACAAAATATATAATCGGGGGAAATTGCACAACTAAAATTTGTTTCTTTAAAGGCAAACAGATCAGTCATAATACATACTTGAGGAGAAATACATACCCAAATATGTGGAAATTCCAGTGTGTGTGTGTGTAAAATTCTGCAACCTGATGTGAACTTAGCCTGGGACAATAATGCTAATAGAATTTTGAGAATGCGACAAAAGTGATACTGGAAGATCTTCACATACCAAGTTTCAGGCTGGCACATGCCAGGGTGAAAAAAGAATTAGTGATGGCTTCCTAGGGTCACTCAATAATTAAGGGAGGTTTCTTGTCACATTACATGCTCAATAGCCCAGCATCACAATGAACTAATGTGAAGAATGATTCTAGTGATGGGCAACATTTTATCTATCTTCTTTTTTCTTAAAAAAAATGGATAGGAATGTATTCTAGACAACATCTTTTTATATCAGAGGTTTCAGGTAGAATGGGGGAAAGGCCAAGCACAGCTTCAAACAAATATTTCTGCTAAATTACTGTGTGTGACTTAAGTTTATTAAAAATTCATTCCAAATGTTTCACTGCTCATTTGTTGGGCAGGAAGCTTTTGGGCGCCTTTGACTTCAGCCCCCAGAATTCACCAGGAATTCCTCTTGCTTGAATTCTTGAGGATTTAGCTGAGAAATCAAAGTCCTTACAGGAGTTTTCAAATACTAACAAGAGGAAATGTAGCTTCTATAAACTCTGAGGTCCCTGTGAAGAAGACAGAGGAAGTAGATGGATGTAGTTAAGCTCTGTGGGAGTAGCAAGGGATGAGAAAACTAGCAGGTTTTTTGTTTGTTTGGGGATTTGTTTATTTATTTATTTATTTATTGAGAGGCACCTTGTACGGAGCTGAATGGCAGAGCAGCCATTGTTTACTGAGAGAAAAGCCAGTAGGCTAAAACAAGGGTAGACAATGGCTAACTGGGGACTATAGGAATTTTTCCAAAGATAGGAAGAAGAGGAAGCTGGAGTACTGGAAGAGAGAAAGCAGTAATGGTGAGAGGTCAGAGAATGTGTGGAATGATGTTCTGAAGATCCAGGGTGGCCTGTGGCACCTGGAGGTCCTCTCCTACAATGTCTATAATGGCCTTGATATAGAATGCCCTGCTCGTGGAACCAGTACCAATGGATCCTCTGCAGCTTGGCAAAGGGGCTATTAGACTTGCCTGAAACTGCCAATGGTAGGGTGGATTGGGCCCACTCCAACAAAGGCTAACCCAAACTCACCTTTGTCAACAGCTACGCTGAACAGCTATAACACTGACGCAGAGAAAAACATGTTAAAAGAATGTGCCAGTTAAAGTAGACCTTCCATGTCAAAGAAGAGCAGGAGAAAGGGCCCAGACATTAGAAGACTGGCAACCATCCAGCAGATTTCAGACTGGACCCTCAGCAAGTGAACATGGACTATCCTACCAGGTAGGAAGCAATTGCTGGAGAGAGAGTCCTCAAAGGTGGAGGTTTCCAGATAGGCCAGCAGCTCATCTGTATATAGTTTTGGAACATAGATTCTATTGTCTGCACTGGCTGCTCTCCTGTGTTGTAATGATGGCTTGGCAACACATATGGTTAAGAATGTTCCTCTGATTACAAAACATTTTTTCATAAAAGAATGTGATTCTACAGTTTATTCTCCTAATATATTGTACTGTTCCAAGTCTGATTTATGCTGTGTTTATTTTCTATTTCCAAGAAAGAAAGAATGGAACAGAAAAACACAAGCCATGAGAATGTAGGAACATCTTACTTATCTCCTAATTAAGAAATATTCCCTCTAGCAACTGATGTATTAAATCTGAGCCATGGTACCTGCCAATTTAAAACTAGGCTTTGAGGATCATAATTTTCTTATATGCTTCATATCTGTTTGTACTGAGAACAGCTGGCAAAATTACCTATTGGACTGCAATGCCCAGAAAAGCACAACCAGTATAGTTAAAATTAGAAAAAGTAACTTTTCTAAGCTCTGTTTTCAAGGCATATTTTAATATTCCCTCATTATGAACTTACACAGGTTTATAACATGATGAAAATTTTCCTGTTGCTGTTCACTTAATTTGTTATGTGATGGGTTTAAAGGGAAGGAAATTCAGGTGGGACCTGTCCTTTCAAAGGTGTTTAGAAACAGTATAATTATTATGAATAAGCAAAATATCACATTATTAACTTGATGAAACTCTTGACCACAATATGTATTCAATGGTCACAAGCTTAATGGCTTAACATTTTGGCCATTCTGAGCTACCTGAGTGCAGCGAGGGGTCTCTTTGTCCCCCTTCCCTGCCTGGATCAGGCCACAATTTGTAAGGCTATGGGGATGCCTGTCAGGTGCTGTGATTATTTGAGGTGGCGCCAGGTGGTGCTGAGCCTCTATCGAGTTCTGGCTGTCTTCTTGAAGTGAACTAGATGAGAGAGCTCCCAGTGGCCACATTGTGGCCTCAGTACTTACCTTCTTGCCAGCCCTGCTGTGTTGGAGTCTGGAGCTGTCATTTATCCCCCTATCGGGGAGTCCAGTGAGAGAGCTCCGATGTGTCTAGCTTCAGCTGACTTGCAGTGTTTTTCCCCTGGCACTCTGATAAGATCTCCATCAGCTCTTTGTTAGGCTTCAGAGTGTTGGAGCAGAAGATTGGGCTGTGCTTCAGCCAGCTTGTGTGGTAAAATGGGCAGTCCTAGCCTGCAGGGACTATCCTGTATTTAAAAAAATTAAAGGGAAATAGGTTTTATTTGATTAGCTATACTTTGGACTACTTTAATTTATGCTAGATTTATAAGAAAAGGGAGGGTGTGGAAGGGGTGAGAGGGCAGGCCTCTAATGGCCGCTTAGGGCTTGATGGATATGGAATTAGTATTAACTGAATATTAGTCTCATTAGGAAGGGTTGAAGGGCAGTTGGAATATCAATTTCAATTGTCTAATTTTTGCACCATTTAGGTTGATTGGGACTGTGTATTGAGCTGGTTATATAACAAAAAGGAAGAAAAACTACATTTTACTTTTCCCTGTTATTATACTTTCTTTTTATATACATTGTATTACTGGCAAGGAGGTATATTGCTTTTATCCTTAGCGGGTAGCAGGCATATTTTATTTGTTTTAGCGTTGGATCTTCACAGCTACCTTGGTAAACAAAATGGCTCCCAAGAAGGGGAGAGGTCATTCAAAAGGCATGCTCCACCCTTGCCATATTATTTGGATGAAGAGGATTGGCCTCTTTTACATGATATATGGGAGAAACTTAGCAGGGTGGAAAAGGAAAGAGCAGAGAGGAGGGGAGGGATGACACTTTTGGAGCCTGCAGGTCCAATAGGGATGCCAAGGTTAAAAGAATGGATGAGCTTAAGAGGATGGGTGAATTCATGCTGTCATTAATGCTGTCATGTATTGCCCTGTTAGAAATTGAGTGTGTGGAATCCAGTGAAGCCCAGATGGAGAGGAGGTTTTCTGATGAACCTAGCATTTGCCCAGCTAAGATGTTGATTTCATGTGCAGCCACATGAAATCACATAGGTGATCCAATACCCACCAGGTGAGGCTATGATTGAACACTCAACACGTGCATTGGGAGCTTGGCCATGGCTCACAGGTAGACAAAGGGTGCCTGTTTCCATGACCTTACCCCTGCATTCTTCATCACCTGTTAATACCCATGCATCTGACACCACTGCAGATAGGTCATCAATAGGACTGATGGTTACCAAGGCAGTAGGAACTCAGGCTGTGCATTTGGAAGTTGAGGACTCTAGTTCTAGCAAGTCAGCTGATACTAACACTAACAATAGGGAGCAGTTTTACCATCAGTTGTTCATCTTTCAGATACAATGATTGAGGAAATTGTAAAAGGAGACTATATGGATGTCTTTAAGTTGCTCAGTAGATAAATTGAGAAGTAGAAATTTGAAAAACTTGAGGAAAGGGAAAAGGAAAAAATAGATTCAGAAAATCAGACAGATGTTAGTCTAATTGGCTAGCAAGATTTTTAATTTATGCTGGCATTGTCAGTAAGACCAAGCCAGAGAAAGCCTTTGAGTTGATTCAATACATGGACATGAGTTTTAGAGTGTATACAGATTTCCCTGGTACTTTATGGTTGAAGTATGATGAGGGGTTCAGGATGAATGCAGCTAAGCACTTGTCCATGTGCTGGGGTGTTCCCTATGACCTACTTTAGCTATAACAGTATCGCCCTCTGCAGTCCAACCAGGCTAGTGCTACCCACACTTCTGCAGGTCAGGTGGTTCAACCCCACCTGGTCTGTTTAGAGGTCAATGAAAAGGGTTTTTGGACAAGGAAGTGCTGTAGATTTTGACACATCTGTTCAGTGTGCAGTGGATCACACAATGTGAGTGCCTTTCCCAAAGGGAAGAGCTATAGCTCAGGTAATAAGGATGTTGGGGGCAGAAAGAACCCCCCAAAGAGTAATTTTAGAAAGGGTCCCCAGCCTAATTAATGTTGCTGCATTGGAAGTTTGGCTGCAGAATTATCCAAATAGGACTTAGACCCAATTTCTGTTAGAAGGTTTGGGGTTAGGCTTTAGGATTCCTGCTTTTCATTTGAGAGAAGCTAGGTTTGCAAAGAACTTGAGGTCTGTTAGGTGCTGTGAACATATTGTGAGGGACAACATCAAGAGAGAAGTAGAGGAGGACAGGGTGCTGGGTCCTTTTGATGACTCTCTGACAGCTTGTTTTACGGATTCTCCTTTAGGTGTGGTACCTAAAAATGTACCAGGTGAATATCAACTTATCTATCATTTGTCTTATTTTGATGGTCAGTCGGTGAACAACATGATTCCCCAGGAATTATGTCAGGTCTAGTATACTTCATTTGCTGCTGCAGTGTGCATGATTAGGAATCGTGGTGTAGGCTCCAAACTGGGCAAATGTGGCACAAAGTCTGCGTTTAGATTACTGCCTGTATATCCTGAGGATTTTTGAGTTGTTAGGCTTTGCTTTCGAGGTAAGTACTACATGCATAGGACTTTACCTATGGGTTGTACAATTTCTTGCATGACTTTTGAAAGTTTTAGTTCATTTTTAGAGTGGTGCATTAAGCAGAAGTCAGTTTTAAATCAGGTAGTGCACTACCTGGATGACTTTTTTATTTTCAGGAAAAGCGGGCAGTTTGCAATGTGAGGTGCTGATGCATTTGTTTAAGGAATTAGTGGCTGTTAGACGTACCCTTAGCTGATGAGAAACCAGGGTCCGGCTACTGTTTTGACCCTTTTAGGTACTGAACTAGACAATTATATTCAGGCAAGTAAATTGTCTGAGGATAAGTGGAGGAATTTGAGGAAGTGTTCACATATTTTGTTGGGCAGGTGGAACGTGACTCTGCAAGAATTGCAGGATATAATTGGTCATTTGAATTTTGCCTGCAGAGTGGTAGTGGCAGGTAGGGCATTTTTGAGAAGGCTTTGTAAAGCCATGGATGGCTTAAAAAAGCTATTTCATAGGCGAAGATTGTCAGTCGAAGTAAAAGATGACATTGAGGTTCTTCCAGAAGTGCTACTGGACAAGGTATGTCACATTGGAGATTAGAGGTGATTAGGGCCAAGAACTTAGCTTTGGCTCCCAGCACATGAAAGAACTATGCCACGGCTCTGGCTGAGTATAATACATTCTATATTAGTGAAGGTCTTGAGCAGCTTTGGCCAGCATCTAGTGATCGGCTTCTGCAGTTGCTGTTCATTTATATGATAAGGGTTTGGCCCCGAGATCCATTCAGGGAAAATGTCTGCATTAACATTTTATGCCATGGTGCAGGGGTGGCCCCACCCTGTGAAGGATTTTAGATTACAGAAAATGATAAAAAGAAGGGGAAAAGAGAGAGGTGTAGCCAGAGACAATAGGGCCCCTTCTACACCTGAGATTATGGTCAAATGGATATTTAACGATGAGTTTGAGGTTAAGTTGTTCAGAGCAGTCACTTTGACAGTGTTCTTTGCAGCCCTTAGAGTTAGCGAGCTGGTGGCTGGATCCAGAGTTGATAAGTCAGGGTCCTTTTTGCAGAGAACTGACTTATCTTTGGCAACAGATCACCTTAAAATTCATTTACATAAATCATAGACTGATAAAAAGGTGTGGGGCATTTTATTCATTTGGGTGTTTGTGACGTTGTTAAGATCTGCCTGGTAAGAGCAATGAGATATTATATGATTCTGAGAGGAGATGCAACAGGAATGTTGTTTATGCTTCACAATGGGTCCCTCTTAATCAAATACCAATTTTGGACAGTTACATCCCAAGCATTAAATAGGTTGTGGATTCAGGGTTTTAGATTTGGCACTCATTCTTTCAAGATTGTTGCTGCTTCCACAGCTGCAGCCATGGCCTTTGATTTTGCTGGAATTCAGGCAGATGGAGGTAACAAAATTTCATTTGTATATCCAGCCATTGCCCGACTGTTAAGTTTTAGCCTTTTTTTTTTTGTTGGGTTTTCATTGTTACAGGAGAGCTGCCACAGAATCATGCCAGAGTTGTACTTTGTGGTCACAGTTATATCTTCTGGGTAGCTGTGTACACACTGTGTATGAGTTGGGGATGAAACCTGGGCCTTGGATCTTGGACCATACTGGAAAGGACGGTAAAGAGAGACATATGATGGGATAGGTTCCTGAAATCTTCATCCCAGGCTGCACATGAGTTATCCCCTGCCATCTTATTGATCCACCTCAGTGAAAATGAATTGACCCAGTGGTTGGGCAAGTCTTTGAATCTGCTCGTAACAGCTGACCTGCAGAATCTTACAGTCAGGTACCCTGATATGAGGATAGTTTGGTCCGATATCGTGCGACGGTTAGTATGGAAGGGGGCATGGAACCCAAAGCAAATTGATAAAGCCTGAAAGGGAGTAAACAGGGAAACTGGCAAGTTTGTTCAACAAGGTTTTGTAACAGTTGTTAATCACCTGGGCATTAGGTTTGGCAGCCCTGAGCTTTTTAGAAAGGATGGTGTCCATATTTCTGATGGAGGCTTGGAAACTTTTCTTGCTGATTTATAAGGGGCTCCCTGTTTTCCATACTTGAATATGTCTTAACTGTACTGAATTTTATATTATCCCTCATTACTGTAAGCAGCCTTGGGTCCTTTTCAAGGTGAAAGGTGGGGTAAAAATACCCTAAAATAAATATAATTAAATTATGGCTGAGTTATTCAGCTACATGGGGGAAAGGGAGGATACCTAGTAGCCCCCTTTCCATGGCAGACAGTGCAAGTGGTAAATTGAAGTGAGGTTAAATTTAGGTATAAAGATGAAGGTAAAGGTTCCCCCCACACATACGTGCTAGTCCTGTTTGTCTCTAGGGGCAGTGTTGTACAAGTCCATGGCCATGTGGCTGGCATGGCTGCACAGAACATTGTTTACCTTCCCACTTTTTACAGTGGTAACTATTTATCTACTTGCATTTACATGTTTCGGACTGCTAGGTTGGCAGGAGCTGGGGTTAACAGTGGGAGCTCACTCCATTGTGTGGCAGCTGGGATTTGAACTGCTAAACTGCTGACTTTGCAGCTGACCGTTTCAGCACTGGCAGCCCTCAGAAAAAAAAATTAAATGGATTAGAAATTGGGAATGATAGTTTCAGCTATAAAAGGTAAAGTGTGAGATGAGGGCTGTCCAGACCACAGCATTTGGGAGGATGCTGAGCAGGTGGGCAGCACCATCCTAAAATTAATTAGGTATTGTTAATTGAGCCACTTGCACTACTTTCAGGTTCCCTTGTATATAAGGAATTTTAACAGTTTAATTTCAGTGAACTGAGTATCAATAAAAGTGTGGCCCATTTTAATCCTACAACTGGTATCTGGTGCCATAATTCTGGGCTGGGAGGATATCATAAATTTGAGATATCTTAAATCAACTCATCCATGTCTATCACCCATAAACAGACCTTGCGGAGATGCTGAGGGCATTTGGTCTGCGTGTTGTGGGAAGAAGACCATTGACTTCATGTTTTGCTTGTAAGCTTTTGGCTGGACAATTCAACTGGAGTGAGCTGGAGCAGGTTCAACATAGTCACTTGAATTCACATAAAATTTGGTATGCCAGTTGGTGAGATATTTGCATCCACATGGTACTTTCCTTTTTAAAAGAAAGAGAGAATATATATATCTGTCTTTTAGTAGGGGAAATAACACTTCCAGAAGAAGAAGGAAACAAGTGTTAATTCCCCCCCCCCAAAAAAGACAGAGCACATCAATGCTATCCTCATATGCTTTTTCAAATCACAAACCCCCACTTTCTTCTTCTGCCCTTCCCCTACAGAGCAGGGAAAGTTTTCAGTTTCCTAATATTATTAAGCGGATAAGGTAAATAATATTGGCCAATTGAAACTGGATCAGATATGTAAAGCTGTGGGGGATCCGGATGAAAGAACGTAGATTCGAGTCCCGTTGTCCGACCAGCAGAGCGAATCTCTCGCCCCTTGCTATTCGCACATTTTATTATATATCATTTGCATTCCACAGTATGCACAGAATCAGTGATTGGTTACACGTTACATATGCTGGCTGGCTGTCTGCTGTATAGACAATTGCCTCGTGAACAGAGCATGCCTTGCCCAGTTATTGATCACCATAACCCATGTCCTTGCTGTTTGCAGATGGGAGTGAGTTAATGAGAAAGGTGAGTTAATGAGAAGGAGAGAAGAATAGATGGAGGGGAGACGAGAATAGGTAAAGGGAAATGGAAGGCAAACAGAATTGTCCCAGTAACAGAGGGTAAATAACAGAGATGAGCAGGGCAGGGTACACAAGCTGAGTAATGAAAAGTAGCTAATGCTTTAGCTAAATAGTAAGTAATAGGTGAACAAAGTTTATCCAATTTATCCAAGCTGGTTTGGGGGGATAGCAGGGTCTGCAAACATGTGGATTCAGCAGAGTGCCCCATCAGGAGTGCTTTCACTCTCATGGAATGCGGACTCTGGACTTCCTCCCATGGATCAGACTACTACGTCAAGCTAGCTCCAATGTTGGTTCAGTCTCAATGACTGCAAATGCTGGAAACAAACCAAAATAGAGTGAGTGACCTTATCTACTCCCAAAAAAAGAGTAACCCCTGAGAGTGAACCCCAAAATGTGGGTTGGACTGCTTTGGGGTTGGGCTGGTTCACACTGGCACTTACGGCATCTGTTCACCATCAACAGGAGCAGAACAGACCATTCCAACAACAGACCAAATAGTAGAACAAATGCCCAGGTAGACACCCCATTTGAACAAAAGGCAACATTTTACATTTTAGGGGGTAGCAGAAATGTGAGCTGTTGTGTGTTAGGCAGCACAGAAAAGTGAACTTCCTCATTGCCTTCCAAAAAGACTATGTGGGCAGCACACACAGAATTTATAGCTACCAGCCAACTTTTCCCTGATGTCCAGCTGTTTCAAATTAGCACTCAGAATGGCTTGACATGCTGGTTATACTTTTGCTCTGATCTTTTCAAGATGTATATCTCAGTGGGGCAAATGAGCCTGACATATGCTGTACTTCCTTCTTCTATTACTTCCCTGTTAGCTATTCTGCTTCCAGAAGTTCCTGGAACAACACAAACAGTTGAAAACACTGGATTATCCTTTCATCCACCCTTGGCTGCATGGGTCATCCCCCCAGCAGGGGTGGGTGTCTTGGTTAGAGAGGATGCTGGGAGGCATAGTCACATGGCCTATTAGGTTCTAGGGAGGGTGCTCCCCAAAGAACTATATCTCCCCAAATGTCCTATGACTCCCAGGTAACACCACAATACCTATTTTGTTTTTGAAAGCAGGAACAGTTCAGAGAATGTGGCAATGGAACCAGGTACATTAATATCTTGGTTTATGAGCTTAATCCGTTCCATCCTTTAATTTAGACCAATAGTTCTTCTTCAGTGTCACCTACCCTAGGACATAGTGTCTGGCACCATTTGAGAGAATTCCTTCACTGGTTTTCCATACAGCTTTGTTCAGCTGGAAACCCTAGTGCACATGGTTTTGTATTGCTCACGTCATCATGATCTCCAGTCAAAGCATCTTGCTCCCATTTTATGAGCCCTGGAGGGGATATCGGATCTAGACCAAATTTGTTTTATGTTAACATTAGACTGGGTGGCCTCTATTGATTCAGTGGTGGACTTTCTCAGTGCAATTGTGAGGGAACGTAGCCCTGTATTTCACTGAAAGTTCTCTATAAGTTCAGTATCCAAATGTTCATTTTACTTTGTCTCGTTGAATCTGCCAATAAAGGTTCTTGTTTGCTTGCTTGCTTGCTTGCTCCAGCTTTGTTCAGTTTTTAACTTTCTTTTTGTGTTCACATTTAACTTCCTCCCTCCCCAGAAGATAGCTATGTATATTAAAAACCATCCTGCTAATTTATGATTCCCTTTTATCTGCTGCTCACCTAATATATTTTCACCAGTGGATTAATAAAATCAGACTCAGGCTTCAGAGGGTGACAAAGCATGAGTCAGTTCTGATGATTTATATTTCAAGGGAAGAGCAGAAACACCGCTTTAGATAAATATGCCAATCAAGGTAAAAGTCATCTTCTAATGAGATGGGTGAAAGAAAGTGATAACGCATATCACCTTGTATTTTGCAGAATCTAAAACTACAAGCAAAGAGGCCATAATACTGAATATATTAACCAGTTTTTTTTCAGGGGGGGGAGGGAATCATATCTTATAATTCCTACAGTCCCTAACCCCGTCCCCATATAAAAGGTCTCATTAATGCTTCTATATTCACATTGCTCATAAGTATCTAGAACAGTGCTTAGGAATCCCAACTATCTGGTCTGACAATGGTGAAAGAAGCTAAACAGAAATTAGCTTTGAGGGTTCTCCAAGTCATTCAGAAGAAGACCCAGAAATACGAGGACAGATATAGGCAAGGGTCTAATGTGAATCTTTCCCATGTGCATAGGAGTAAGAGAGGAACACCCCATAATGTTTTTTTCTCCTTTTTAAGCATATTATTACTCCTAATAAACACACCAAATTGGGGACAGTAAAGGACAGCCTTAATGCAAAGATTCCACAGGGTAGTACACTTATTCCTCATAATCAACTGCAGCTGCCTGCTGAACCAAAACAAAAGACAGGTCGGGTTAATGGTGAATACTAAGAACTTATACGGAAGTGTCACTGCAGGAGAAGAGGAATGTGATAAAGCAAACGTTAGCTGTGCATACTGTTGATTTTGCTTCATCTTCAGTTACTATTTGAGCCACTGCATTCTGGCAAATCCTGGGATTCTTCAATAAATTATCTTCTATTGTTGCCTTCATCTTTTTTTTTCTCTATTTGATACAAGTCTGTGATTTTGATATATTTCTTCACTTTGCAATGTCATCTGAGGAACTGGTCCTACATTTGTCAGATCTGTTATGTTCGAAGCTGATCCTACCATTTGGAAGAGTGAGGCAGCAACCTCCGATGGCAGAAGCAAGGCATTCAAATGATGTGAAGCACATTGCCTTCCCCGCAGTTTCTGACAGATTATCTCCTGTAGCAAAGGTGAATCATCCACAGCTTTTGAGTGGGATGCCCACTACTGAAGTCATTAGTCACATTTGCCTAGATCCTTTAATCTACCCCAGGCTAAGCTGATGCATTTACAAATGGGGTAATGCTATTGCCAGCCATGAGAGAGATTGGCTTTTGTGCTTTTTCTTTGCTTAAGGCAGGAAAATATCTTGCCTTAAGACAGTGGTGGCCAAACTTCATCCCTCCAGATGTTTTGGACCGCAACTCCCACAGTCCTTTGTCATTGGCAATACAGGTTAGGAATTCTGGGAGTTGTGGTCCAAAACATCTGGAGGACCGAAGTTTGGCCACCACTGCCTTAAGACTTCAAGGGCTTCCTCAGTGAAAGGATGCACTGTGGCAGAAAAATGTCTACCAGAGATAGGTGAGTGCCACTTCCAATATGAAGGGATTCATAGAAGGTTAAGATTTTGGGGAAGGGAGCAGTGCATGTACTCAAATAATTTTTAGCAACTAACATGTTCCCTGATAATTTTTGAAGTTGACGCACACATACCGCTCTCTTTAGACATGCCATGGAAAGGAGACTGGAACCCTGTTGGTGATTTATACTTACATAAGTAAAATCACAGAAGTCACCCACCACCATGGAGAATTGCTATTAACTGATGAGGTTCCACAGCACTCATTCATCTCGTGATTGGACTAACAGCATATTAGTTAGAGGTGCTTTACTGTGTGGAGTTACAGTGTTTAACTTATGCCCAGGTAGATCATCAAAAGGATTCTGAGTAATGACACTGAACACTTTGACAATGAATGCTTTCAGAAAAGTACTTCCATCCAACATTAGTAGTTTCACTGGGACTTAATTACTCATAAAAAAGAGAGTTGGAAAATCATTAAAGTGTCAAGACCATAAAAATTTAAAGAGAAGGGTCATTCACCATATCTGTTAGATGGGCTTTACAGTTTAGACAAGGATTAAGGATAACCTATTAAATGGAGGCTCATCAAACACTGGCTATCTCTGAACCTGTTATATTCAGATGCTTTAGATGTTATGTCCCTTAACTTATCACCATTGACCATTCTGCCAATGGGAATGAAAGTCTGATAGCAATGGAGATCTGTTGAGGTAAAGGTTCTCCCCATCTGCTCTAAATTAAGTTAAATGTATGAACCAAGTTCCATGTCAATATCTGAAATCATAGTCACCTGATTGCAGTTCATTTTTGCAGTTTTTATAAGACATACCCTAATATTGTTTTGGTTCCTTGTGCAGTCTTTCTCATCTCAGACCCAATTCCTTTCTAGTTTCATAAAATGGAAAGGAGGCTTTAAAAAAAAAAGAAATATCCCAGCTGATTGACAGGGACCTCTTCTAAGGAAAGGCAAGCTGGTACTGCAGTGCTAGAGTGTGCTGGAAAATTACTGTCAGTGCTTTTGGACTCACTGGGTCTGTTTCAGTAGATTTGAATTGTGTCTCAGTGCCAACTGTATTTGAAAATTAATTTCACACATTTGACTCAGAACAAGCATTGCAGGCAAGTCTGGTATGTAATCAGAGGTCCCTTGTAATCAAAATTCGGAGGCAAAGAAGCCTATTATTGCAAACTGAGAGTACAATAATGCTAAGTGAGAACACTGTATTAGGAGTAAGACTTCTGGACTTGAGTAATGCTTTCTGTAGGTGGCTTGCTTTGAGTAGCTCATGAATATTTAGGAACTGATCCCTCCTCTTGAGTTAAAAAAAGAGAAAGAAATAAGGACTACCTCTTTCTTAAAGGAAGTCTGATAGCAAATCAGAATTAAAAACAATGCTGCCCTGTTGGAAGCCAGAGAGCCTTCTTAACTCTTTCAATACAATAGGAGAAGCTTCCTTGCCCTTCTGCAAGGAATGAAGATGCTGCAGGTGGTATTGGGTTTAAAGGAGGAGGCACAACTTTGGTGGCTGAAAACAATCTGGAGGGCTGAGATTGGCTAAGCTATCATCAGATAAGTGATCGGGAAATATGATCCAGTCCAACCATTTTGTCTCAATTTACTTTCATGTCTGAAAGCAAATTGAGACAAAATTCCCAACACAGGCTTTAGCTGATAAATGCTGCTTCCCATCAGCTGCATGGGGTGAGATTGATAAGCAAATCTGGAAGTGTGAGGTTATGAGGTGTTCACTGGGACAAAAGGGCCCCCCACTTTGCTCTTCTTTTCCCCACATGTAAAGTGTAGGCTTCACTTTAAGTTTGCAAAAAAGAAGCTACAACCTAACAGAAGGGGACTTCAGGCACTTATGTGCAGTGCAATGAATCTTTCATCCAGCAGGGGTGATACACCTTGTCAAACTTCCTAGGGCAGAAAATCACCTGCCAAATCTGTCACTGTAAAAATTCTGACCCAGGTTGGCATATGACAGGATCCTATGAGCATAATTTATCAGATGTATATGGAAAAGAAAGAGCTCTGTTTACATCCCTAGGTCAGTCTCCTAAACGAAAAATGATAACTGGAGGGCCCTAAATTAGAAAATAACTTTGCCAACTGGTGCAAACCATAAAACCTTACAACTTAGGGTACCAGAGAGTTAGCTTCATTCCTATAGTCTCTGGTGTTGTGAACCTCAAGAGTCTTTCACTGGGTGGAGCTCTACCTCCTCTACCAGTTCTATACCACCTCACAGGGTGTGCCAGTTATAGTTTACCTCATCAAGGGTGCTGTACATGGTGGTCAGTTATCCATGGGGGGGGGAGTGGCAAATGCTCCTTCCCTCACTGCTCCTTCATCTAATGGTAGTTGACATCCCATAGGTATGCTAATCATCTGGCCAGATCCTACTGAAACCTGGCTGGCCTCTCCTCCATGGAAGGCAGGAGCTAGAGGTTGACCTCCTGGATGCCAGCAAGAAGACTCTGGTGTGTTACAGAGAGATGAGAGCATCTCGAAATGGCAACAAACTGCCCCAGTATATGTCCTCCATTGCCTAGCAAGATGGCAATGTCATGAAGATGATAGGAAGCAAGGGTGTCCACTCAGGGGAACAGATACAGCAGAATCATGATGGGGAGGGGAGGCGGAGAAACACTGCTGCTCAGTGTTATCCCAAATGCTTCCTGGACTGGATGATTTTGTCCATGGTGTGGCTATATCAGGAAGGTTGAGCAGAAATCCAATATAAGAGGGGAGTGGGTGGGAGGTGGGTCAAGACAATAATCCCAGAGCCACATACTGAAGTGTCAAGAGGACTTGTGTGTTCCTTAACAGCCTAGGCAATTATGGGAACTCTAGCCCTAAAAACAAACAAACAAAAACAAACAAGCAACAACAACAAAATTGCACACCTCTAGTCAACATCATGCAGCAGCATGCATGTAGAAACAGCAGCCCAATAGTAGTATTACTTCAAGTGTTGTGCATATTCTGTGTGTTATGTGTGGTCAAGCTGCATCTGACTTACAGGAACCATAATAATATGTTTAAGATATATAAGATAATAAGGAAAGGTTTTGCCATTGTATCAGTGAGTTTTCAGGGCTGTGCGGAAATTTGAACACAAATCACCTAAGTTTGATGTCATAAGTATCCGTGTTACCTTTATGATCTCTAGTTGACTCCCTGCTCATGTAGATTCTAGTAACATCAAATGTGGTTAAGTCATGACCTTTTGGTGAAAGATTTGCACATCTTTGCATGCATATAAATCACTGTAGAAACAATTTTCTGGTTTAAAGATGTCTGACCTAAAAAGGCTCCTAAATATTGTTGAGTCTCTTTTCAAATTAATTAAAAAAACAGTGTCCTAGGTATTACGATAGATACTCTCGGCTCACTCCCCCAGTTGGAAGCTTACAAGCTGATTAAGCGCAGGTTACTTGATATACAACTGCAGGATTTACAGACAGCAGCAAATTCAACATGTTCACCATTGAGATTGCAGATCCCAGTAACAGCAGAGCACCCAGCACCTTACTTTTACCTGCTAGAATGCCCAGAGGAATGGAAGGCCTCCACGCTTGCTAGATGCAATGCCATCCCATCAGCGGTGTTGTATGGGAGATTCAATAGGACTGCTTATAACATTAGGTGTTATACCTGTGCACTGGGTGGAGTCGAATCACTCTCTCATATGGTTTTGCACTGTCCTCTTTATGATCACTCCCATAAAAAAATCCTTGACCCACTTCTCTTGAAGAAGAGACAGTGTTCAGATACTGATATAGGGCTTGGTCCCACGTCCCTTTAAAGAGAGCTTAAATTACTAAATAAATCGTGCCCAAAAATACCGTCCTTATGGCCACCGCACTTTTTAAAAAAAAAAAGGAAAAAGAAAACCCGGTAATGCTCCCTTAAGCGAGGTTTCTGTGACCCACCTTCCAGGCTGGGGAATTTTTGCCTCGCTTTCGAAATCCGGCTTTTAAGGAGGCAGATGCCATGGGACCTCGCTGCATGATCCGGGTTTCTTTTTCTTTCTTTTTGCATAGCACCCACCGGCTGTTCCTGGGGCCAATTGGTGCTGATTTTTTTAATTTGCCTCCATATCGGAATAACAGGAAATTCAATCAGGTCCAACACAGCATAAATTCCCCCAGAAAAGTCTTCCGTTTTTTTCAAGTGCTAGCGCCACCTGCTGGCCAAGGGGGCTGAACTGTGCTTTAAAATTGAAAAACCAGATTTTGACGTGAGACCTCTTCTCCCACATTTAAATCACGTGATGGGAAGAAGAGGAAAAGCCGGACCTTCAGAAGATCAGGATCGAAACCCAGGTGTGACCACGGCCATACTGAGGTTTCTTCTGTCATCAGAAGACTCTTTGGTGATAGAAAATGTGGCAAATTTCTTAACTCAGCTGGTTAGGGCCAGCAGCCAGGGATGCTCCAAGTAGTTAACTTTTAAACTACTATTACTGTTGTAATTTCTACTGAACTTGTGTTGATAAATTTATGTATGCCAATAAAGGCTGATTGATTGAATATGAAATATGAAATGTTTTAATGAGTTGTAAATTTATTCAACAGTGCAGCTTACAAGAAGAAAAAAATGAAACATATTTCAAGCAAATTAGAAATTTTATTTGTACTGTGAGTTTCACCAGACTAGATAGTTTAATTCAACAGATTAAAAAACTATTATATCCTTGCATCATGAAGAGATATTAATTGTACTGTTATTATTAAATACTAATCTTCTGGTTTGACTGAGCTTAATTCATTTCCGGGAATAAATGCAATGGAGTAATGTTTACAACAAAATTAAAGGATGTGGATAGCAGATGTCATGTTCCAGCATTATACAACACAAAAAGGGGTTCTGTTTATAGACTTCATTATCAACTGGATTTATGCACAGAATGTCTAATCTGTCCCTTTTATGGGAAACCCCACAATGACCTTCATTATCTGGAGACGGATTTAAACTGTGTACAATGTTGCTGTTTAATCAGCTTTATTTTACCTTCTCTGAAAGCAGTCAAGAGGCTTAGAGCGCCCCTATTAAAAACCAAATTCAATATGAACAACTGTCCTACACATTTCTTTACTGTTCTTACAAGGTTGGCCAGAGTGATAGAGGTCAGTTTGTAATAGATGTTACACTTATGATCATTTTTGAATGAATACAAACTGACAATCATCCTCTGGACATGTTCGATGGGGGGGATACAGAAGCTTAAAGCCTGTGCATTATATTTCAGACATATTAATCAGAATTCTCAGACAGTACATCTAGTAGGAAGGTGACAAAGTCAGATGAGATCAAAGAGATTGACTTTCTTTACTAAATTGAGACTTAAATCAAAAGGCATTTTATGAGGTCATTCTTCTTGTGTAATCATCGCTAATGATGTCCAGAGAAAAAGTGCTTCATCCAATGAGATGCCTGTGGGTATTCTTCTATTACCCTATTATCTAGAAAGGAGGCTGAATCAAAGAGAATTACTATGGGGTCTTGTTTTTTTATATAAAGTAGAATAAAGCAACTGAATTCAATTCAATATATAGATATTAGAGATGGGCATGAAATGAATTTTTAATTCGTTTCATTATTCATTATTCATTTCGTTAGCTAACGAAACAAATAACAAACAAACCCATCAAAGAAAAGCAAAATGAAAGGAAATGGGCATTTCTGTTTCGTTCATTTCATTTTTCGTTTGGGGGACACTTACCTTCCTGTGGAGTAGACTCCTGATGGGTTCTCCTGGATAAATAAATAAATAAATAAATAAATAAATAAATAAAAAGGGCACCCCCAGCCTCCCAGGGAAGCCAGCACCTCTCAGCTGTGGGGGGGGGGAACTTGATGAACTCTAAGTATGCATGAAGATTGGGGGATCCGTTAGATCTGCTCTCTCCTGTGCTTTGTAAACCTCAAGTCCTTTCCAGATGAATAAATTTGTATATTTTGGTAACAGTTTCAAGCAAGCAAGCAACTGAAATATTTTTTTATCCTGTTTCACTGGCCAAACTCAAGAGCTATTCTGGTACAGAGAGGACTGTGTTATGCCTATCTACCACAGAAAGATTAATGATGAAGAGCTGCTCGAGAAAAAGAAGAAATGGCAATCTTAATGCAGTATTACAGTGAATTTAGGAGATGGATAAGCTTGTTAGTTCCCATTTTCTTCCTTTATTTTTTAAAAATGATAATCTTGAGTTCTTTCCCTCCAGTACATGTTTTTAAAAGTTGGTAATTTCTATTCGGTAAAAAACGGAACAATATTCTCCCTACTCCACCTCAGTTTTCCTCAGAAAGACTTTTTCCTCAGGTATTGGACTCTGTGTCATGTTTGTAGTAGCTTCAATCCTTCTTAAAAGAGCAGGAAGGAAGCACCTTCTCCTTGGCTGGCTGGTGTGTAGGCACTTAGTTGCCACAACCACTGCATCCCTTTCTTTTTCTGGAAGGCAAATATCCTCCTAACTAGATAAAAGGTGGTGGGCCTACAGATGTTACCACTACATCCCTCTTCTATAACTATGTGGTCTCTGTGCTTATGTCTGGGATTAACTAGTGTGTATGCACTGTGCTTTGCTGCGGTGCACCATTCCTGGAGCTACACATGTAAGATGGCAGTAGAAACCAGGACTACTTGCACCTGAGGTGAGTGAGAACACAGTACCTCCATTCCATAAATGGAAGATGACAAGACTGGTAGGTTGATGTTCAGTGTTGCCACTGTGACAGGATCCTCCATGGCACCTGAAGAAGCAGACTAAATTATGAGATGCAGGACAGGCTGTGTTGTCTGGTCAGCAAATCCATATCCTTTAGCAGCTTTTGTGGGGGCTGGGGGGCTGTTTCACTTTTTCTAATTGTGGGTCTGATTTTTCAGAAGGGAGTAGTAAATGTGTGTGTGTGTGTGTCTGTCTGTCTGTCATATTGTGCCATGTAAGACCTGGAAGGGACTTTGTGGGTCACTGATTCTAGCCCCTGTGAGAAATGTACAATGAGCAGTCAAACCTCCAGTCTCTGGCTCCATAGCCAGCTACATGTAAAAATCACATTCTGTAATCTTCCCAATTTAAAAAAAAGAGCACTGCTTTAAATAATGACTTGTTTATTTGACATATTTATAATCTCTCTTCCACTGGATGAGCACTTGAGTCAATGCACAAGTAGTATGCATGCCAAAGATAAAATTAATGCATCAAACAATCTGCTAAAAACAGATGCTAACAAAAGAGACCTTCATTAGCGTAAAATTAGAGAGTGATGTTAGCCATTTATACACTGCTCAAATATCATTATCTTCATCCACCATCATTTCACATCCAATATTTACCTCAAGAGACTTGAAAAAAGGGATAGAACTATACTGGCTCTAGATGTTGTTGGCTTTTGCACCCATGATGGAGTAGCTTATGACGTTACAGCTTGCAATGGGTGAACTTTTTCCAGTGTGCCTTTTGAGAAGAAGCTACCCATTTCCTCCCATAAATGGGTGGTAAATAAGCATGAGAGAAAGCAAAGTTGACAACTTGTACCACCGGAGCGGAAGGCCTTGGACACTTCTTTCTAATATATCCAGCTTTGACACCTTGGGCTTCTCCAAGCAGTGGTGTTGTCCTCAGTTCTGCAGTTGCTCTAGGTTATTTTGGTATTTATTTGTTGAAGTTTTGAAAGGATATCCCAGAATCTTCTTTGCCCTCACTGTGTCCAATTCATTCTTCTTCCCTGCTGTTTAACATAAGCCATCCTTCTCAACCTCTCATATTTTTACCTATCCACCTATTTCACTGGTTTGAGTTCACCAGTCTCTTTTTCTTCTTTCTATACTGGAGCAAGACAAAGCAAATCAGATCAAAAACATACTACCCAGTAGTGGTGTAAAAATCCTGGGAAGTGTGTGCCTGTGTCCATGTGTGTGTGCATGTGTTTGTGTGAGTGCTTTCCTGCTGTTGACCAGTTTTGTATGGATATTGGGGAGATTATTAGTATTATTGGTACGGGGAAAGTTGAACAAACACTCAGTATGAATGAGTTTCCTGTGTCTTCATCCCAAGATATGACACACAAAGTGATTTTTCACACTGTTCCTGATTTCCCCCAACATTCTATGCAAACTGAGTAAAGAAGTTGATCAAGGACAGGAAAAAACTTGCAGAGGCAAGTGGAGCACACTTCTGCATTTGCAGAAAGCAAAATCCCCCCCAAACTTGTCATGCGACATCGCAACATTGCAGTGTTGCTTTTCCACCTTATTTATTTTCTTCACTAGAGGTCAGAGTTGTGCAGAGGAATTCACAGCAAATGGAATGCAATAACTTATGTTAATTAATCACATTTTAGACATGCAAAAAAATAAACCCTAACAAAAAGTCATATTTTGGAAAGTATCTGAAAAGTATCTATATCTATATCTATCTGTCTACATATACATACATACATACATACATATATCTATATCTATATCTATATCTATCTATCTATTTATCTATCTATAAGTTGTTTCATCACAACATATCCTCAGAGGCCCAAAAAAGGAACTGTAAGTGCATAGGGGACAAGCAGAAGGCTGGAGATGAGATAACAATACACGTACATGAATACACACAGAAAGAATATTATATTTGTGATTAAATGTGGAATTATATAACAAATATATGTTTTAATTAAAAATCTAAATGTCTGCTAAATATTACCATTGCATGTATGATGTTCCTAATAATGCTATGTTTTGTAACTCTGATGATGTCACTTCTGTGATCTGTAACTGCTTATAATACTCTGCAGAATTTCTTTATATTGTTCCTAAAGCCCCAGTGACTATGGGGACCAATGAAGTGTTTCTCCTACATAAGTGAAATGTTTTGATTGCTAGATCTCTGCATTTTGTTAGTTTTCCAATTTGTTAGCTTCACCTCTGGCATCCCCTGAAACTGTACTTTCATCGGACCAGACATTTATTCATTCTATGACAACTATGTCTGGTATGTCCAAGGTGTTATTCAGTTTGGATCCAGAAATCCCACAGGATCTTGACTTTCTGACATCTTCTCTATCTGATGTCCCCATGGGTATTTAGAGGCTGGCAAGTTATGCTGTTTTGCATAATGACCAGTGCACTAATTTTGCCACTCAATCATATTTAATTTTTAACCTCTCTGTGCAGTCTTTGGGCATTCACAGATGAGGTGTGACACAGTTTCATCTTTTTCTTTGTAAAGACAACACATTCTATTAGCACTAATTTCTTGAATCATAGCTTTCATCACATGGGCTTGAAGTGGTTGTTCTGTAGCAAAAATCTTTTTTAACAGTTTCCAGTATTAGCCATGCCCATGTTGAATTATTATCACACTTTCCATCAATATTTCTCATGTGGTGTCCATGTAGTGTTTTATTTTCCCAATTGTTTAATTTATTTTTAAATTGTTTCTTATATTGAGCCTTTGTTTTTGTTGTTTTCCAAATATTCTTCTTACACTTAGACACTACAGGTAAATAATTGCTCACGAACCAATCTCCCCACAATTTCTACTAATCAACCCCTCCCCTCCCCCTCTCCTATCCACCCCCCAGAACTCTATATACTACAGCCAATGAATATATGGTAGGAAATGTATATCCCATCCCATATTATATTGCACACCTTATTCTGCTGCTATATGTCTGACGAAACATTACATTAAAATATGAAATTTAGTCTTTAAGGTGCCACATGTTTTGTGTCTTTTGTTTTGTTTTGTTTTTTCTTTGATTTTTGCCTGAAATTTTTGAAAAGACTAGCATGGTGACCCTATCTGAAACTTCTACTAACAATACATACTACTATTTAGGATTTTCTACAGGTCAAAGCATTTGAATCAGCACCTGGTAATAATTTTCAACAGTGTCTCTGGAATGCCAAGTAAAAGATTTTAAATGTTTATGTTTTCACGGACTTCTTGGCAGCACATCTCCTTCTTGCATTTACCTTTGCCATGGCAACACAAAAAAGCTTTCATTGAAACATATGGGAGAAGGTCTTGCTTGCAATTCCTCTCCATGCCAGTTTGTAGAATATGAGATGAAAATGCTGGTGAGCGGTAGGATCACCATGTCAGCAGTGCCCTTCTCCCTCAGAATCATGGCTGAAGTCCGATACCAGAGAGTGGGTCCTTTTGGATGTCATGGGGTGGGTACTTGTGAGGAGTACAGAACTACTTATGGGCTAACCAATGAGGGAACGGGCAGATGGAGCACTCAATTACTTAAGTAATATGAACAGTGAGCAACGGAGGAATGAAAGTGTGTGTGTCTGTTTTGCCAGATACTGCACCACTTCTATCTTGGCTTCTAGAACAAGAAGTGTTACAAATTGTGGCATTTTGCTTCTGGTGGAATGTAAAGAAATCTCCTTAGGGAGAAGGACATGACCCCAGCTGCCTGCATGGGTAAGGCCTTTGGGAACCATTGACCTCTCTATCTGAGCGGGAAGGCCCAGATGGAGGGTAATGGATTCCATAGCTAAGCCCATATACTCAGGAAGCCAGCTCGGTCTGTATCTCCCCTCAAATCAGCCAGGAAGCCTGTGAGAGGGGGTTGCAGGACAAACACCTGCTTGCGACCCTCAGATAAACTCTTCCCCCACCAATGAAATTCAAGGCTATGTGACCTCCATCAGGTATCCTCTTCTATGTCAATGCTTCTTACTCCACCTCTTATGATGCTTGTTTACTGTAACCAATAAAAGCCTTGAGCCCAGGTGAGAGACACACAGACGCAGAACACGCCTGGGATTCAGAGATGCTTGCACCCAATCCATGTGTTGTGTAGCTCATATTGCTACAGTGGAAGAATGGCCTGTAGTGCATGCACTCATCATGTTTCTCCTTAGCCTATTCTCTCTTACCTGGCTTTTGCCCCCCCACGCCGGAATAACCACGCGAGACAGGTGTTTTGGGTACCGCTCCGGGCCACACTTTATTAACAACTTCAACATTAAACAGAACTTCAAAACTGGGGCCTGCTGTAGTGCGGGTGCAAGTTGTTACATGGGGTCTCCCCGGACCCCCTCCAGCTGACAGCGTATTGGGTGAGTCAATAGCCCCGAGGTCGTCCCGTCAGAGAACAGGGCGTCCCCAGGCTGCAGATCCCCTTTCCCCAGCCAGGCAACCCAGGCTCACCATTTGTGCCTGCCTGCCCGCTGGGCCCTCCAGGTTCATCCACCCCTCCCGGCGTTGTGACCTCAGGTCCAGAACACCATGAGGCTGGGCGATCCCACAGGGAAATTGAGACCAGACTCACCAACTGCCCTTCCGTGTTCTGCACTACCACCCCGTGTGGCCAATTCTCCTCCTGATGTTAAGGCCCACCACGCCGCAGCAGTATGGGATAGGCGAAAAATCCCCAGGGACTACCGGCCAATCTTGCCCCTGGGTCAAAAATTCCTATCCGGCCCCAAAGCGACCAGAGAATCTCATACTACTGCTTAAAAGAGGGCGGGTGGGTGGGGAAAGCCACAACGAAGAAGAGGCCGGGAAGACCTCTGCCAGCCATTATAAGGGCTCGTCTTGCTTCACCTCTCGCGAGAGGTGAGCTCACGTGGCATCCGGCTGGGGGGAGGCAAAACGGCTTCCGCTTGGCGCAGCCGCGCCGTGGAGCCGGACATTTGATGCACATATCCTATACAAGCAAAACATGAATAGCTCTGAAGAAGAGTGTTTCAGCTTCAAAGCCACCTTGTGCACAAAATTCAAACTGTTTTCTGCTCTAGAAATACACATATTTAGATTTGTCTCCCAACCACCATCCTAAGACCTGAAAACAATGGTGTGTAACACAGGCTCCTCTCTCCTACATTGCTTAAGATAAAGGAATATGTAATCTTCGAGAGGTCCAATGTAATCCACGCCTCCTGAATCTAAGAGTTTGGGAATAATTCACCTGTCTTCACTTGACAAGTGTTCTAATGCAGAATTTAGCTCCAAAATAAGATCAAGTTATTTTTCAACAATGTCCCCCCCCCCCGAGACATTTCAGCTAAACCTGGCAGGTGCCCTCCAATATTTATAAATATTGTGAGACAAAAATGAGTCTAGGGAGGCATCCTTATGAGGAATGAAATACCATGACTTTTTTATATAGAATGTTCCGAACCTGCTTGGAAAATGTGACAAAAGAGGTGAACACATGCAATGGGCTGGAAAAAGACTGCTATATGAATCCTGTCAGGATAGCTCCTGGAACCTTAACAGTGACGGAAGACATCAGCAGCATTCATGCCTCACCCCAGAGAGAAGGAATTAGAGGCTACTTGTGGTTTAATGTCTGCTTCCTCAGTTGCCTATCTGAGAGTCAATCCTTTGATTCATATTAAGGGAGGAGCACCAAAGTAAAAGTGGCAGCCTTCTCTTGACCACCATACGGGCCACTTTCCCACACCATTCCACTTGTTCTATGTACTCAGAATTAATTCCCATTGTTTTCTGTGGGACTCCTCAGAAGATAAGTACACTTAAAATCCCCAGTGTTCATTTTCAAAATAGAAATCTCACTGCTTTCGAAAGCAACAATTTTTACATTGTTTCAGAAAATATCTTCCTTTAATATATAAGCTGGTTTTTAAAAAAAGGAGTTTGATACCCAACCCAGTATAACCTTGCTAAAGTGTTCTTTTGAGAATCTACTTCCAGAGTATGAATTTCCTAATAAAACACATCATATCTCTTCTTCTTTAAAGCCTCAAATCAAATAGCCGTGGGGAAGATTAAGGGATACGTAAGATGGTGAATTTTGAAGAGGATGTGAAGGTCAATATTTTTACATAGCTGTTTGAAGATTAGAATCTTCTCTGAACTTCCATTCTCTTACCTGGGGCAGCATAGCAATGTTTTTTTTTCCTTGCCAAAAATATCCAGCACATCTCCTGGATGTATTTACTTCTGTCTGAAAGAAGAGATGCAATCCTGTGAAACCTCAGCAGAATATGTGGCTTAGATTTAATGACAAACATTGATACTCCAAGGTGTGAGAAGATTGTGATAACTTGAAATGAAATTACTAGGGATTTTCTGGAATTAATAATACTTACTGTGTTGGATACAGATATAGCCAAGCTTAGAGCAGGCTCACTGAAATCAGTGAGCCTTGAGTTCATTATGACTAAATGAACTCTCATTGATCCCAAGGGATCCCTAAGCAGGTTTAAGAGTTGGTCCAAGGTGGTAATGATATGGCATGTTCAGAGCGGAGGCGGGGGAGAGATTTATTTGCTTATTTAAGAAATTGAAATATGCCAAGGGACTGTGCTGTTACTCTCAAAATGATAGGTTTAATGCTATAGAGTTGGGAATTTTGACATGAAAAACAGGGTCGCTGTGTCACAACGTACAGCTGTACTGGGCTAGATGGAATAACTATTGGATTCTGCTTTCAATATTGCAGGACCAAATCTTCTTATTTAGTTATGATATGAGAGAAATGGTGTATGTAGAGGGAAATGTGGTGATACTGTTATCACCATAGACATTGGCTGCACTTACATGCCCAGTTTAAAAAAAAAAGGGGGGGAGTGGATGGAACACAATGTGTACTATTTTAAACTGCAGTAGGGCTTATTCTGTGGTAAGCTGGGTGAGACAACTTGTCTGGTGGGTAGGTGGGTGGAGGTGGCTAGAGAGTACAGTGGCGGCAGCAGTGGTATCATCTGCATAAGTTGGTGTGAGATCTTCACTGCCGCTGATGCCACCAACACATTCCTTGGCTGCCATCTTCTCCATCCAGCTGCCCACGAAACAAGTAAACCCTACAGGGGGCAGAGGAAAGCCACTTGACATGCAGAGGAAATGGAGTCACTCACAGGCCAAGAATAACAAGGTGGGTGGGCCTGTGCAATAAACTTGCAAGGCATATGTGTCATTCATTCTGTATTAGTGTGCCTTTATAGCTCCTTATATATTTGTTGGGGTGGGGCCTCACTAAATGGTGAACCCCATGGTTCAAGTGTGCATGTGACCATGAGGTGCATTGCAACAAGAATACATTTTGTACCGTAGACCAGTGGTACAAGAACACTGGCTCTGACAATGGTCATAGAGCAGCGGCTCTGACAGTGAGATGATTTCAAGTAACTACAAGTTAATTATTTAATTAGTTTTCTACAATGGGGAAGTAAAGATTTTTGTTTTCCTTCAGCAGTTCAGCACATTATAAATGTTTCAAAAGTTTAAAGCCTGATCCAGATCCAGAGTATTATAAGGGCAACAAGCCAGTTTTCCCTTCTGTAATTTATTTATTTATTTATTTGCTTTTTTTAAACCACTCCACTACGAAATGGTCTCTGGGCAGCATGCAACAATATATTTAAATTATAAAACAATATATCAAAACCATCAAAATCACAAACATTTTAAAACAATTGATATACAAATAATAAAATCCTGCTGTTCATGCGCTTAACTAAAATAACACAATCTAATTAAAATGCTAGCTAAACAGGAAGGTGTTTTCCTGGCACCAAAAAACCAGAAGTGTCAGTGCCAGTCAGATGTCTGTTGCGAGGGCATTCCAAAGTTGGGGGGGGGGGCAACAGCTGAGAAGGCCCTCTTTCGACATGACACACACCCCCCCCAGCTGTTTAAGGGATGGCACCTTCAGCAGAGCCTGCTGGTCTGATCTTAGGGTATGGGCAGGCTCATATGGAAGAAGGCAGTAATGTCACAACTCCAAACCAGACTGAAATCCCAACAGCTGTTATTTAAAATCATCATATATGCCGTGTCTGACAGAAACTTAGGAGTATACTATACTGTTTATTCTGAAACACAAACAGGCACCTCTCATAGTTCCATCCCATAAAAGTCTCCTCAGAAGTGAGTCCCATTATATTCAATTAGACATACACCTAAATAAATGTGTATGGGATTGCAACTTGAGTGGTATAACAAAAACTTAGATCTCTGCTGTGCATTTAATAGTTTTCACACAAGCTGGGGCTATATTCTACAAATGCTATCATTTAGGGATGAGCTAGCTATTAAATGGACTTTAAAAATCATGAGCAGAAGCATCATGGATATGCGTTGAATTTCTCCCTCCCAGATGTTGCATATGTGTTTGTGTGTTTGATTAGGCCATAGCAAATACTTGCACATTTTCAGCTGAGTGTAAAAAATATGCACTCCTTAAATTTTACATGTTACATTTTATGTCAGCAATCCTATTTAAAATAAAACTTTTTATTTGAAAAAGGAGGTGTTTAATATGAAACACAGTTTTTAAAAAATGCAGTGGCTTTGTACAAACATTACTTTCTTGAATTTTTCAGGGGAGTGGGGAAAGGATGTCAAATTGCTGAAAACACACAAAAGCACTATATCTGACTGGGAAGAAAATGTCTGAAAAATTTAATTCTTGCCTGGAGAATAAACTAAATAGGACTTTACATCCTCATTTGATAAGAATGGAAATCAAGCTGTGATAATCAAGAAAATCAGCTGAATTTAACAAAGAGAACAATCTGATACCTATTTTATATCACTTTACTTAAAATCAGAAGCAAATCTTCAAATGCATATTTGCACACTCGTATGTTTTTCTGTCATGCCAGTTACTTCCAGGCCCTTATAAGACAGCAAAAAGCACCCATTATTAGGGCATAATTATATCCAGGTTTACTTAGAAGAATATTTTTCTATGTATTACATAATACATATATATTCCATTCTTTCTCCAAGGAGTTCCAGGTAGTGCATAAAATTTTGTTTCCATGTTTAGCTTCAGAATAATGCTGTGATAGTGATTCACTGATAAGGACTGGTCAAATATCATACAGTCACCTTTGTGACTAATTGGGAACTTGATTGTAGATTCTATTATATCTGCTCCATTGTAATGGTTCTCATATATACTTGTGAGTAGGAACACATAGGACTGCAGTCTTACTTGCTTAAGGGCATTCTAGTGGCTAAAATCCAGAAGTAAGTCACAACTGAAGTAGACCTATTAAATGAGTGGAACTTACACTGGAGCTACTTGCCAAATCACCACTGATTTAGTTGCCTCCTTTAGTCATAACTTAATAGTAGATTCAGCCATTGAGTCCAGAAATATTTAGACCTGTGCAATTGTAAGAACGAGCTCACAGCCTAAGATGCAGTCAAGTGTGCATTTTCTGAATAATGAATGACTTGTGTCAACAGGTTCAGAAGTGGCTCATTTCCTAAGGTTCACACAAATGTCACACTTTCAATAAATATATATATTTAATGTTAATATGGCACTCCTAGCTGTCAAATAGAGATCAGAGCCTTGATTCATGGAAAAGTGACCTTTTCCTACAAAGGTGACCAAGATATGTCATGAAAAATGTAACAGGCTGTCTACATCTCATCTATATGATTTTTCCCCATCAACAAACACAATCTCATCTTATGAGTACAACCAAGCTTTCCCATGTATACAGATGTCAACACATGTAGTGTTGAGCTAATATTCATATTGATGAGGAAAAAACATATTCCTTTGTTCTAAAATAGTACAATCCATGGCAAGCTGGACTGTGCGCTCTTGCTATGAAGGTTAGTCTCACAATGTAGTGATCAGCTTTAGGCAGCACCACGGGCAGAGGGAGCGGGAAAACTGAAGAAAGGATTTAGTGCCTGAATAGTGCAGCAAGAGAACTGGGTTCATTGGCTGTAAAATGGACAAGTGGTGTGGATGTATATGTTGTATAGAAATCTGTAGCATACATAAAATCTAAGGGAAATAACATATTTTGCATGATTACAAATGGTCAAGGATTGCACAAACATGGAAGGATAAAACTATAACTGTTAAATCGCAGTGTCAGCTAAAATAAGACTTTTTGTGTTTTAGCTGGAGGAACATGCTCAAAGCAGCTCTCTTTTATTCTCTGTTTCTTATGCATTACTGAAAGAGAGCCTCTTAAAGACAGATGATTCATATCAATGAAAGAGAGGTACATGAAAGTATTCAGTTCTTTCATGTTTGTCTCTGTTGTTTAATCTTTCTTTTACCCTTTGTCAAAGAGCCCAGGGAAGTTTTCATCCAATAACATCATGAGGGTTGATGTTAGAAGCTAATCAAGATGTCTACCTGGCAAAGCAGGAATGTTGAAAATGTAAAATGGCCTGGGTTGGTTAGAACTCAGTGGGAGTGCTCTCTCTGCTCTCTCTCTCTCTCTTCTCTCTTGCTTCAGTCCTTCTTTGTGGGTGTGGGTGTAAGATCTTTCTTGGATTATTTTTGCTCCTTCCCTGCTGCTTCCTACTAAACTCATAGATGAGAAATGAAGGATTCACACGATATGGGGGAAAGAAGTCTCCTCGTGTTTTATTTGTTTTGTGGAGAGGTGATGCATTATTTGCAGTTTGTGTGCTTGCTTTTCATTGTTTGGGGGAGGGAGGCCTGTGGGGGGGGTTTCTTTGTTTTATTTTGTTATTTTCCCTTCTCTCTTTGTGTGTCGTATCAAAGTGCTTTCTCTATTTGACTGATAACTCTGTTATTTAGTTATTTTGTTGCCTATCTGCTCTGTTAAAGATCTCTCTGTTTTGTGGTGATTATTTGGAATGTCTTTGCTTGCTCCTGGGAGTGTGTGACAAGAGACATGAACTTTGAAATACTGCATTGATTGATTGATTGATTGATTGATTGATTTGATTTGATTTGATTTGATTTGATTTGATTTGATTTGATTTGATTTG
>JAHTLZ010000129.1:10528575-10565424 GCA_023846285.1 Phrynocephalus versicolor | reverse complement strand
TGATTTGATTTGATTTGATTTGATTTGATTTGATTTGATTTGATTTGTATACAGCGCCATCTAGCCTGAAGGCTACTCTGGGCAATTTACAGTAATACAGAGTATATAAATTAGAAGCAAAGAATAACCAAACATAAAGAACATAAAACGAAAAGAATACAAATTAATTTAAAGTTACAATATATAGTACAATTTACTAACAATTTAGATAAGAATGAATAAAATTAGGCTAACAAAATAAGGAGGAAATCAATGATAAAAGAAACAGACATATCAAGAAGCAAAAAAAGATTTTTTTCCCCCATGTCCAGATGATGCAAAGATTAAGAATCATGGAAAACTACTCTAAACAACCTAGTTTTCAACTGGCATTTAAAGATTTTAAATGTGGGAGCTGTATGCATTTCAGGGGGCAGTTTGTTCCACAATTGATGGGCAACTACTGAGAAGGCCTGATCTCTAGTTATTGCCTTATGGCCTGTATTCACCCTCAAGTGCCCATCTTGAGAAGACTGGGTGCTCTGAGCAGTACTGCTTGGGAGAAGCCACTCTGACAGAAAACGAGGTCACTGTTATCTGTTCTACCGAGCTGTGTGACTCTTATTGGCAGAGCATTGCTAGTAGCATTTATTTTTCTTGTTACACTGATGATTATTTTTCTTTGATGGCCTCTTGCTAAGCCAGCTGTTTCCCTCAGTAACTGACACAAACACAGAATTGAGATAAAAGAGGGAACAACTATTCTGATCAGAGCAGTGATTATCCTGGCCAAGCATAGGGTTGTATCCAGCTCATCAGATGCAGACCACCATCTCTCCCTGAGAGAACACTTGGACAGCAGTTCCATCCGGATTGCAAGTGGATGTATGCCACTCTTTGGCTCCGCTATCCAGGGGCAGAGGTGAATTCTGAACAGGATGTGATGGACAATATTTTTATATAGCTGTTTGTAGATTAGAATCTTCTCTGAACTTCCACTCTCTTACCTGGGGCAGTATAGTAATTTTTTCCCTGCCAAAAATATCCAGCACATCTCTTGGATGTATTTACTTAAGTCTGAAAGAAGAGATGTAATCCTGTGAAACCTCAGCAGACTATGTGGCTTAGATTTAATGACAAACATCGATACTCCAAGGTGTTAGAAGATTGAGGTAACTTGGAATGAAATTACTAGGGATTTTCAGGAATTAATACTACTTACTGTGTTGGACAGAGATATAGCCAGGCTTAGAGCAGACTCACTGAAATCAGTGAGCCTTGAGTTCATTATGACTAAATGAACTCTCATTGACCCCAAGGGATCCCTAAGCAGGTTTAAAAGTGGATCTAAGGTAGTACTGATATGGCATGTTCAGAGGGGAGAAATGCTTATTTTAAAAATTGTAAATATGCCAAGGGATCCAGAGACAGTGGCAGATCTCGCCATCCTAGTAGGGCTGATCAAGGCCCCCATTCCTGGTTCCTATGTGGGGATTTCCCCTCCACCAGTACATGCAGGTCTTTGCCTGCTGCCCAAGCACTGGTTGGATGCACCCGTGGAATCTGAAAAAAAAATGCTTCTTAGGGCTCAGTCCTACGTCCATTTAAAAGCAGTTTAAATTACTAGATAAACCGTGTCTAAAAATGCCATCCCCACAGCCACTGGGCTTTTTGAAAAAAGTAAAGAAAAGAAAATCCGGTAGTGCCCCTTTAAGCGAGTTTTTTTTTTTACTTACCCGAGAGGTAGGGAATTTTTTACCTCCCTTTCAACATCCACCTTTTAAGGAAGCAGATGATTTGGGTTTCTTTTTCTTTTTTTCTCATAGCACTGACCGACTGTTCCTTGGGCCGATCGGTGCTGTTTTTTTTTTTAATTTCTCTTCACCATCAGAGTAACAGGAAGCTCTGTCGGGTCCTGTAAGTTTTAATTTTCCCCAGCCAAATGGTCCTTTTTTTAAAAAATGCTAGCACCACCTGGTGCACAAGGGGGCTAAACTGCACTTTAAATTTTTTTTTTTTGGATGTGGGAACGCTTGTTCCACATATTCAATCACGTGATGGGACGAAGAGGAAAAGCCGGACCTTCAGAAAATCAGGATCAAACCCCAGGTGAGATAGCAGCCTAAGTTGTGAGAAATACAAAAACTAAACACAAACCAAAACTGTGACACCCCAGTATCACATACATCCCCAGCAACTGTTACAACTACATAGGGTGGTACAGTTGGGTGACAATGCTTCAGTGACTCTGAGGCTCTTTCTCCAGCTTGCCCCTTTTAAAATCTTCCAGCAGACCAGAGTGAAAACTCTGCCCCTCATGTCCACCAGCCAGTAACCCCCTTCTTTTGTATTTACAGGCCATTATGGACCCACTAGCAATGCTGGGCCAAGCACAGGCCCTTCCATGGTTGCCTGGCATCCTACCCCATGGTGGCTGCTATTTTGAGCCCTAGTGTTGTGTGATAGGGAAAACAGTTTTTCCTTATCTACTTTGTCCACACCTTGTATTATTTTATAAACTTCAGTCAGGTCACCTCTTAGGTGCCATTGTTTAAGAGTGAAGAGGCTGAGCTGTTGCAGCCTCAGATGGAAAGGAAGGTGTTCCAGTCCCCTAATCATTCTGGTTGCCCAGAACTCTACACAATACTCCAGATGGGGCCTCACCATAGATTTATAAAGAGGCAAAATGACACTTGCTGACTTATTTTCTGTACCCCTCCTAATGATCCCTAGCAATGAGTTTGCTTTTTCCACTGCTGTGGCACACTGGGTTGATACCTTCCTTGAGCTGGCCATCAGGACATCAAGGTCCCTTTCCTGGTTTGTTGCAGAGAGTTCAGACCCCATCAGTTTATAAACATTTTTTTTTTTTGCCCCAACGTACATCACTCTGCACTGACTAATGTTGAAGCTTATTTGCCACTGGTTTGCCCACTTCCCCAGTGTCAAGAGATCACTATGGAACTCCTCACAATTTCTCTCAGTTTTTACTACCCTGTACAATTTAGTTTCTTCCACAAATTGGGCTACCTTGCTATTTATTCCTACTTTTAGATGATTTATGAAGAGGTTGAATAGCAGGGGTCCCAGTAGTAAACCTTGGGGGACCGATTCTTTACTCACTGCCACTTAGATAAGTGTCCATTTAATGTTATCCTCTGTTTCCTGTTGATTAGCTAGTTGCTGATCCAGGACAAGACTTGTCCCTTTATTCCATGACTATCAAGTATATTCAAGAGCCTTTGGTGTGGAACCTTGTCAAAAGCCTTCTGAAAGTCCAGATAAACAACTGGATCTCCCTTATCCACATGCTTATTGACGCACTCAAAGAATTCCTATAGATTAATGAGGCATGGTTTGCCCTTGCAAAAGCCATTTTGGCTCTCCTTCAGCAGCACCTTCTCTTCTATCTGCTTGTTAATTTTATCTTTTAGAATGATTTCCATCAATTTACCTGGTACACATGTCAAACTAACCAGTCGGTAATTTCCTGGATTGCCTCTGGATCATTTTTTGAAGAATGGTGTTATATTCGCTACCTTCCAGTCATCAGGCCAAAACCTGATTTGAGGGAAAGAGTATATATTTTGTCTGGGGCCTCAGCAATTTCATCTTTAAGTTTATTGAGAACTCGTGGATGGATGCTGTCTGGTTCTGGTGATTTGTTAGCATTTAGTTTAACAAGACATGCAAGGACCTCCTACCTGGTTATTTCTATCTGGCTTAATTCTTTGGTTTGCACTCCTGTGAAGATAGGCTCTGTTTTGGGCATGTGGTCTCTGTCTTCTTCAGTCAATACTGAAGCGAAGAATTCATTGAGTTTCTCTGCAGTCTCTGTTTCCTCTTTAATAATCCCTTGTCTTCAATTGTTGTCTAATGGTCCAATGGCCTTCCTAGTTGGTTCTTACTTCTAATGTACTTAAAGAACTCCTTGTTATTACTTTGAGTGTTTTTAGCTATATGCTCCTCGAAGTCTTGCTTTTCTATACAGTCCTCAAAGTCTTGCAGGTCCTTTAGAACTAGAATTATTGTAGGGTTGAAAGGGACCTTGGAGGTCTTCTAGTTGAACCCCCTGCTGAAGGCAGGAGGCCTCATACCATCCCAGACAGGTGGTTGTCCTGTTTCTTCCTGAAAACCTCCAGCAATGGGGCACCCACAACATCAGGTGGCCAGCCTGTTCCACTGTTCCATTGTTTAATGGTTAGTATCAGAAACATGAATAGGAAAAAATGAAATAAAACAGCCCCGAAGAGGTGGTCCATTATATATATGAAATGAAAGAACACACACATGAAAACATAAGTTAATGCAGTGTTCCCCCAAAATAACTGAAAGTGGAATAAATACAGAACTGTTCACCATGCACTTTGCTGCTGTGAACAAAGGCTAGTTCTCAGTAATAAGTCTTGGAAAAATGAAAAGTTAGCAAAGCAGTGGTGGAGTGTAGACAGATTTCTGGAAAAAACAATGTGATAATCTTCCCATTTGTCTTGTTTTTTTAATTAATTACCAGCATGTTTGTTAATTCATACCCATGTTCACACATTTTTAAAACTGTCATTAATTGGCATCAATCTGTTTGTAGAAGTGGTAATTGTAACTGCTCAGTTAATTAAAACATTTATTTAAAAAAAAAGAATCCATTCCATTCCTTTTTTTGCTACCAGTCTAAGATGAAGACAAGTAATTCTATCACAATTCTCCATAGAATGTATACACGTATTGTCATAAGATCCAGTGAAATTTTTCAGCTGTTTATGAAACTATATGGCCCAGCCATTGCTTGCAGTTGCATTGACATGCAATTTCCATGGCAGTGAACATGCCTATATACAGTATACCTCATAAGACAATTTTAGTTCATTCTATGAGTCAATTTATCTCATGAAAAATTCATTCTATGAGGTATGGCTTCCCATAGGAATGCTTTGAAAACCAATTAATCCATTCCAGAAGGAAAGGATTAATAGATTTTCAATGCATTCCTATGGGAATGGCAGTCCACCAGCTGCCATTGCAATATGATGATTCGGCTGCCAGTGTTGCATGAGCATGAACGGATCCCCACAGACCACATCACTTTTCTTCAGCAGCCCTCATGAGAGGGCCAGGTGGAAAAGGGGCAAAGTTTTTACCAAGTGGGAGCCGAACCTGGCAGAGGCGAGCCAGGATCATGTTGGGCATGGAGGCAGGTGGAAAGTGGATTCAGAGTGGGGTGGAGTGGGGAGATTCAGAGGGTCAGATCTGCCATTGGCCACCATCTGGCTTTTAAAAGTCACCTTTATTTCAAATGTCATTTTAAGCCATCCAGTGTTTCCGTGTGTCTTACTGAAGCGAGAGGGGAGGAAAGACAGCCCACCCACGGCTGTCAGCTGAGCCCCTGCTTATTCTAAATAACAACAGTATGTGGTGATGGCATCTGGCCTGGATGCCTTCAAAAGGGGATTGGAGGAAAAGTCCATTACAGGTTACAAACCATGATGGAGATGTGTAATATCCAGACTTAAAACCAGT
Source organism: Phrynocephalus versicolor (assembly GCA_023846285.1). Lineage (NCBI taxonomy): Eukaryota > Metazoa > Chordata > Lepidosauria > Squamata > Agamidae > Phrynocephalus > Phrynocephalus versicolor. Next base: position 10,559,931 of record JAHTLZ010000129.1, on the reverse strand, counting down.
GTACTTCAAGGGCCAGATGCAGGGGAGTGGTATCAGGAGACAGATATCTAGTCTCATGCACTCCCAGACACATCTGGTGGGGCCACTGTGAGATACAGGAAGCTGGACTAGATGGGCCTTTGGCCTAATCCGGCATGGCTTTTCTTATGTTCTTATGTTCTTATATCAGAAACATTCATTTCTGTTTCCATCTGCTTTCTTTCAGAGGGTACCTGTTTAGTTTGGAGTGTTTGGGGCACACTACCATTATAGGCCATGATAGTGGCACCTCTTTTTTCCCATTTCTTTTTATATTTCTTCATTTAGCTGTAATGCTGAGGAACTGTATCTGGCAGAGCTGTCTGTGGGCTAAAGAGTCTGTTGCTGGCAAGGAGGGAGGGAGAGGCGAAAGACTGAGGCCAGAAGGGGTGACAGGCTGCCAAGAAGTGAATGGCAGTGGCAGTAGTGGAAGTAGGAGTAGGAGGTGAAAGACCAGGTCTGGCAGAGCTCAAAGGGTGCAAAGAAGCATATGGTGGGGGGGGAGAGAAAGAAGGGGAAGTGAAAGATATGAAGTAGTAGAGATGACAGGGGAAGAGGCAAACAGAACAGTGAGAGGTGACAGGTGAAAGAGTCAAGCTGACAGAAATGTTGTGTCCCCCCCACCTGACACACAAACCCAAATTAATATGCTTTGTTACCTGCTCTTACAGAATACTGGATTGTACTGATTTGAAGGGCTCCTTTATAGGAAGCCATGACATAGCCTGGCAGGGGGGACTCAAAACAGAATAAATACAAAAATGTTAACCATGGAAAACACAACCGTTTCTTTTTCATAATTTCCCCTTTCGGAAGTCACCCCCAATTCCACCACTGATGATAGCTGGACATGACCAGAAGAAAACCTCTTTCTTCAAGGATCATAGAACAAAAGGCCCGATTACCCTTTCTTTACCTATATTACTGTTGGTATCCATTTCTTGATTAGCCTTTAGAATTGGTCAATCACCCACATCTCACTCTTCCTCTCTCATCAAATACCCCTCTTAGGAATTTAGCCCCAGGGTCAAAGGCTTGGAGATAGTCAGAACATAGCATTTCAGGGAAGATAGAAATGCCCATCTCTATATGAGAACCAATGAGTTCGCTTTCCCTCATATTTTCAGCCAATTAGAGGTAGGATCCAAATAGTAAGCAAATATTATACAATGAGGTTGTATGACTTTATGACTCTTTGTTTGTTGTTGTATAAAACTCTTTTATGCTGTATGTCTGGGGTCTTTCTATGCCATTAAGAGAAGACCCTGACTGATTCCTCACTGCATATCAATACAATTGGACTTGGGATCAGCTGGTTGCATCTCTTCCTGACATCTTGCCAGAGTAAATTTACACGGTAACACTGTTACTCACTCCATGTCAGGAAGAGAGGGTCAAATATTCTATGAAAGCCTGGATAATTCCTTTATGCATACCTACCTTATCCCACCAGAAGATTGTGTCTTCATCATTATATTTACATTTCATGTGTCAAAAATATCTCATTAGTTGATACAACAAACCCATACAATAGGTACTGTAAATACAATGGACCCTCATATAACAAAGGGTTTGTATAACATAAAATCTGTACAACATAAAAAAAAATTCAGAGATGGGGGAAATTTGCTTAACAGAATCGCCTGTGGGGCGAATCCGTACAACATAAAAACATTTGCCATTAGAGATTACTCTGTTTTCAATGCATTCCTATGGGAAATTTGTATATAGGAAAATTTGCTTAACAGAATTTCATTTGGAATGAATTAATTCCTTTATACAAGGTACCACTGTATAGTGATCTACATCATGCACATAGTGGGAGGAAAGCAAGCTGTAAGTCATGCCCAACAGGGAATCCTGCTCAAAGAAATAGCTCAATGTTGACATGCACTAGGTGGCAAGCAGGGATGGGCATGAAACGGAAAAATTGAGATTCATTTTGATTCATTTTATTCCTCTGTGATTTGTTTTGTTTCATAACAAACGATTTTTTTAAAAAAAAATTGCTTGGAGAAGAGAAGTCTGCCATTCGCATGCCTGAGGTCTGTAATTTTCCATTGAATATAATTACTGATATCAGGCATGTGAACAGCAGCATTCTTTTCCCAAGCGATTTTAGGGGATCTGTTGAAATTTGAAAAATTTAGGGTTTCTGGGGGCAGAGATATTAAGCTCCAAAGGAGGTGGGGGTGCTTAGTGGAAGGAGTGCCTTCAGCATGATTTATCATTATAGGGTTAATTTTCAGCATTCCCTCTATTATAAAGCGCACCAAATACACTCATTCAATTAGGTACCCCCGCCTCATTTGTAGTTTAATATCTCTGCCCCCAGAAACCTTAACTTGTCCAAATATCAAAGGGTACCCTAAAATAGCTTGAGGAAGCTAGACCTGTTGCTTTGGGGGAGATATATGGCTGGGATCAGTATTTTCTACGGCATAGAAAAATAAAAAATATTCAATGGAAAATTAATGATCTCAGACATGTGAATGGCAGGCTTCTCTTCCCCAAGTGATCTCAGGGGATACCTTGAAATTTGAAAAAAGACAGGTTACCTACCTGTAACGTTGGTTCTTCGAGAGTAGCATCTGTGAATTTGCACTTGAGGTATTCCGCGCCTGCGCGCCTCCTAGCCGGATGTTCCAAGCTCTTTAGTCCTATAGGTGGCCTCCTCCCTCCTCACGCATGCTCCACACGCGCCGTCCTCAGTTCCTCGTCTCACGCCGCTGCAACTGAAAGATATAAAGAGAGTGACGGAGAGAGGGGAGGACGGGTGGGTAGTGCAAATTCACAGATGCTACTCTCGAAGAACCAACGTTACAGGTAGGTAACCTGTCTTTCTTCTTCGAGGCATCTGTGAATGTGCACTTGAGGTAGAGTAGCAAGCTGTCTTACCGGAGGTGGGACGTCACGGTAGAACATGAGAAAGAACAGCCCGTCCAAAGGAAGCGTCTGACCGCGCTCTGGTGTCCAATTTGTAGTGACTAACGAATGTGGACGGGGAAGACCATGTCGCCGCTCTGCAAATATCTTGAAGAGGGACGCCCTTGAGGAAGGCCGAAGAGGTGGAGACAGCTCTAGTAGAGTGGCCCTTCGGCGCGGCCGGCAAAGGTAAGGATGCGGAAGAGTAGCAGAGGGCGATGACCTCTGTTATCCATCTAGATATGGACTGAGAGGAGATCGGTAAGCCAACAGATGGTGGAGCAGTGCGTACGAAGAGACATGGGGACTTCCTGAGGGGAGCAGTCCGGTTAGTATAAAATAGAAGCGCCCGGCGAACATCCAAGGTGTGAAGTGCACGTTCTAGGTTCGTAGAGGGGGATGGAAAGAACGTAGGCAGGATCAGTGGTTGGGATAAGTGGAACGCGGAAACCACCTTAGGGAGGAAAGAAATGTCCGGGTACAAAGTGACTTTGTTAGGGTGGAATTGCAAGAAGGGCGGATCGGCCCGAAGAGCTGCCAGTTCGGAAGCCCGGCGGGCCGAAGTGATGGCCAATAAGAAGGCGGTTTTGATAGATAACAGGTGTAGATTGACAGATGCCATGGGCTCGAAGGGCGGGGACATCAGTCGCCGGAGGACCAACGTAAGGGACCATTGCGGAACAGGTGTGTTGGAAGAAGGCCGGAGGTTACGGATGCCTTTGAGGAATTGCTTGAGTGTCGGGTCCCGAAAGAGCGAAGCAGCATCCGACTTGGATGGTTGGTATGCGATGATGGCGGCCACATAGACCTTGAGTGTCGACCAGGAAAGGCCCCTGTTGGCCAGGAGGAGCAGAAAGTCTAGCAGCGTGGTTAGATCTGTAGGGCTCGAAGGACGATGGTGGCGAGTAGTATAGGCTAAGAACGCCTTCCATTTGTATGCATACAAACGGGATGTTGAACGCTTCCTGGCACTCTTCAGAACCTGCTGGATGGTAAGAGGAGCCAGGCCGTTAGATGAAGGGCCTGCAGGTCCGGGTGAAGGAGGCGACCTTCGTTCTGAGTTATGAGGTCGGGAAGGTGAGGAAGGATCCAAAAGTCCCGAGCCATGGTCCTCAGGGTGTGAAACCAATGCTGACGCGGCCACCAAGGGGCGATGAGGATGGCATGAGTGCGCTCTTGTTTGAATTTGATGATGGTTTTGTGAAGGAGCGGTATTGGAGGGTAGGCGTAAAAGAGGGGGCCGCGCCATGGAATGGTAAAGGCGTCTCCGAGGGAGTTGGTGTCGTTCCGGGCCCTGGAGCAGAACTGGGCGCATTTGGTATTGTGAGCGGTGGCAAATAGGTCTATGGTCGGAAATCCCCAGCGATTGCCGAGATCTCGGAACACGGTGGGGCAGAGGGACCACTCGTGGTTGTTGTAGGGGAGGCGACTGAGTCTGTCTGCCTCTACATTGTCCTCCGATGCTATGTGGATCGCCATTGGGAAGATATGGTGGCGACAGCACCAGTTCCAAAGGTCTAAAGAAAGATTCAGGAGAGTGCGGGAATGCGTTCCGCCTTGTTTGTTCAGGTAATACATGGCAGTGGTATTGTCCGTGATTACCTGAACAGTACGACCGCGTATGAGCGGAAGGAAAGCCTTGAGGGCATGAAGGATGGCAAGGAGTTCTAAGGCATTGATATGGAGACGCTTTTGGTCGGCTGTCCACATGCCGTGGATATGCAGGTCCTGGCAGTGCGCACCCCATCCCGTGGTACTGGCATCCGTTGTCAGTTGGATGGTAGGATAGCGTTGGTGGAATGGGCGGCCGGTAGAGAGGTTGCTTGGTGAGTTCCACCAACGAAGATCTTGGGCCAGCGCTGGGGTGACTCGGAGGCGCCTGGAGGGGTGATACACCACTGGATTGAAGCGCCTCAACAACCAGGCTTGCAACGGGCGAAGCCGAAGACGGGCATGTGGTAGTATTGAGGTGGTTGAGGCCATGAGGCCGAGAAGATGCTGAGCCAGTTGGGCAGGTACCGAGGCCCGGGGAATGAAGTATTTGGTAGCCGACCATATCTTGGACCTGCGATCTATGGGTAGAAAGGCCTTGCCCTGCGTGGCGTCCAGCAGCGCGCCAATGTAGTTGACCGTCTGGGTGGGGGTCAAGACGGACTTTTGCGGGTGGATGCGTAGGCCCAGGGAGAGGAGGAGAGAAACAGTGAAGGTAACGTCTTTGATGGCTTGATCTTTCGTAGGGGAGACCAGCAGCCAGTCGTCCAGGTAGGGGAATGCATTGATTCCCTGGAGGCGAAGATGGGCAGCGACTGGAGCGAGGCACTTCGTGAAGACCCTGGGGGCTGTCGCGAGGCCAAAAGGAAGTGCCTTGAATTGGTAAGTGTCCGGGCCAATTTGGAATCTGAGATACTTGCGATGGATTGGACGAATGGTTATATGGAAATATGCGTCCTGCAGATCGATTACGGTGAACCAGTCCCCTTTGTTTAGAAGTGGGATAATAGATTCGAGAGTGGTCATGCGGAATTTCGCTGTGGCGATGAAAGTGTTGAGGGACCGGAGGTCCATGATGGGGCGAAGGCCTCCGTCCTTTTTTGGAATGGTAAAGTACCGCGAGTAAAATCCGCAGGTATCTCCGGGTGGCACCGGCTCTATGGCGTTTTTGGCCAATAAGGAGTGGACTTCGTCGGTTAGGGTTGGCGATGGTTTGGTGATAATCACATTGCCGAGTGGTGGTGGTGAGATGAGCTCGAGGGCGTAGCCGTCCCGGATGATGGTAAGTACCCACTTGTCTGATGTTATGGAAGACCATTGGGGAAAGAACTGGTTCAGGCGGATGTCTGCAGGAGGCGACTGAGGACATACTAGGACGTCAGGAGTGTTGCTTGGGCTTCCTGTCCTGTCAACGGGAAGACTGGTTAAGACGTTGTCGAGATTGCTGGCTAGAGCGATAGGAGGATTGAGTGTTGAATGATTGACGGAATTTGTGGTAGGCTCGAGGTTGAGTATTGGAGTAGTTTCTACGCCAGGAGTAAGAGGAAGACGGGCGTTGAGTTGACTGTGAAGACGTACCTTGAGAGGAAAGGGTCTTGACAGTTCTACGGATCTTGACAATATTGTCGATGGACTCATCGGTGGAAGCCGCAAAGAGGCCCTCCCCATCAAAGGGAGAATCCTCGATTCTATTCCGCGCATCATCGGTAATCGTGGCGGTACGAAGCCAGGCGTGCCGGCGGAGAAAAACGGCTGTAGCAAGCTGCTTCAGCGCGGCGTCGGCGAGATGGCGAGCTGTTAGAGTTTGGTAGTCCAAAATAGCGAGTAAATCGCTTAGTTGAGACTTTAAAGCAGACCGGTGGTCAGAGGGAAGATCGTCCCAATGGGACGGGAACTTTTGGAGCATGTGCCTGGTATAAGCCTGCATAGCGACCAGATAGTTGGAGGCTCGCAGAGAAAATGAGCCCAAGGAATAATGCCGACGGCCAATGACATCAAGTTTCTTGGCTTCCCTGTTACTAGGAGCAGTAGAAGAGGTGGACTTAGATCGGTTTTGAGAAGCGTTAACGATGAGGGAGTTAGGATGAGGGTGCTTGGTGAGAAACACGGCGTCCTCTCCATGAACCCTATAAAGGTTGTCCACGCGCCTAGGCATGAGGGCGACCGAGGATGGTTTGGCAAACATCGCCTTAGATCTACGGAGGAGAGATGGAATAACAGCTAGGCGGAGTGGAGGAGGGCGATTTTTGTTGAGGTGACCGAAAAACTTGCACTGGTCATCCTCATCCGGCAATTGGACTTCCAGACCCATGACTTTAGCCACCTTCCGGATAGCTTGAGAGTATTGTTTGGTGTCGTCCTCTAGCGGTGATGGATGAGAGCTGTCACCGTCAGAAGTCAGTGAACGGCGGTGAGGAGAGCGAGATGGGGATCTACTGGAACCCCGCAGAGAGAACGAGTCATGGGAGCCAATGGAACGGTCCATAGATGCCAACGAGTCATGACGGCTAGAGTGCCGGCGTTGGGCAGGTGTAATGTCTCTAGACAAAGGGCTGTGGCGGCGAGAGGAACGGGCAAGTCTCTTAGGTGAGATGGGAGACCGAGACCTGGATGGATCACGGCGAGACCTGCGGTGTCGCGAGGCATCCGGTGTCTGAGATCTCGGTGTAGCCCGAGATCGGGACGCGGAAGATGTCGTACGGTGCCTATAGGAGTCGGGGGTGCGAGAGACCCGGTGGGACTCGTGGCGACGCTTAAGACGGTCAGGAGATCGTGGGACCGCTCTCGAGATAGTGTGCGACGCCGCCCTAGAGACTCGGCGGGTGGGTTCCTCCGGTGAGCATGAAACTACCCGGATCAGACGGCGCCTCTTGGGTTGGTCGAGCGGGTCTTGTACGTCCCGAGGAGAGGCAGAGGGAGAGTCGTAAATGTAGAATGCCCGGTGATGGGAAGGGCGGTGCTGAAGACGACGCTCGGGAGATCGGGAGCGGTGGCGGCAGGTTGGCGAGAGCCGCAGGGAAGCCTTTGGATCAGAAGATGTGGTTTGAAAGAGCGTCTCCACATGTAGAGATGTCTTGGCCGAGGCACGTTCCGCCCTCTGAAGGTCCTTAGGTACCGGAGTGTGACGTCTAGGAGAGTGTCGGACATGGTCCCTAGAAGAGCGCTGGTGACCTTGATCCGCTGCCATCGAGGCAGTGAGGTCCCGTGGGCTACGCTGTCCAGATGTGGTGACAGGACGGTCTCTAGTGGTGTGATCTGAGGGAACTGTCCTGGTATGGTCTCTAGGGCTATGATCTCTAAGAGCCCTGGTACGAGCCGAAGGGCTACGGTCAGCAGACAGAGCCCTGGAGCGTGAGCGCTCGGTGGTAGGTGCCGTAGCGCGGTGATCAGGCGTCTGGTCTCTGGAGAGAGATCGGGCGTGGGCGCTAGGGCTGCGGTCCCTGTGCGAAGGTCTGCCACGGTACCTAGGGCTGAGCTCTCCTGATAGAACTCCGGAGCGATGCCTGGGGCTGCGATTGCCGGAGAAGGACCTCGCACGCTTGGCAGGGAAGCGGTCTGCCGAAAGGGACCTGACGGCCCGCCTAGGAACCTCCCCCCAGCTGTCTGAGCGGCTGGAAGCGGGGGATCGAGCTCTCGGGTGGTCCGCAGCTGACTGTTGGTCAGAGGCTGACGCCACAGCAGATGGTCTCTGTGCCTGCGCCAGTATCTGGGTTGCGGCAGGGTGCGAGTCCGATTTAGAGGACTTTTTAGATTTTTTCCCTGGTGGTTTCGCCGGTACGGACCTCGTGGTAGATTTAGAGGCCTGGGAAGACTTGGAGGCCGGCGAGGTGGGAACGGGGGAGCGGCGGTGTTGCTCCATGGCGCGTAACGACTGCTCGCAAAGGAAAAGTTTTAATCTGTCCAGGCGGTGTTTCAGCGCTGGTCTAGTTAGCTTCTTGCACTCGGGGCAAGAGGCCGGACGGTGGGCCTCGCCCAAACAATAAAGGCACAAGGAATGCCCGTCGGAAACTGGTAGACGGTTCGGGCAAGCAGCGCAAGTCTTAAAGAGGCCGCGAGCGGCCATAAATTGGCGGGAAGTCCCGGAAAGTCTATGTAGGATTTTTCTTCTCCTTTTTTTTTGGGGGGGGGAGGAGGCACGGGTAAGTAGAAACAACAAAACAAAGAAATAAGAAGAACAAGAACAATAAAAACTAACTGTACTTAACAATCTATTTCTAGGACGGAGCTCCGAAGGAACGCGACCGTTTGTGGCGGCGGCAAAGAGGAACTGAGGACGGCGCGTGTGGAGCATGCGTGAGGAGGGAGGAGGCCACCTATAGGACTAAAGAGCTTGGAACATCCGGCTAGGAGGCGCGCAGGCGCGGAATACCTCAAGTGCACATTCACAGATGCCTCGAAGAAGAAGTTAGGGTTTCTGGGGTCAGAGATAGCTCCAAAGAAGGTGGGGGGTGTTTATGCTTAATGGAAGGAAGGAGTGTGTCAGGCGTTCTTTACCAATTTAAGGGTTAATTGACAACTTCCCCTCAGTGTGCCACATTCCTTCAATTAAATTCCCCACTTTTGGAGCTCAATAACTCCATTCCCCATACCCCAAACCTCTCCAGATTGGGGGTTGTTCAAGGGGAGAGCTTGAGGAAGCTCCACTGTAATTTCTACACTGCTAGCTGCTTGGGATCACCATTTTCAACCACAAAACTGCAATTCTAAATGTTTTTCCTTGGGCACCCCCATTTGAAGTTGAATAACTCAGCTCCCTGAACCCTAAATATCTTCAGATTTGGAGGGCTTAAAAGGGAGAGGCCAAGGAAGGGTGACACCAAATTTGGTCCATCTAGAACTCAGGGGAACCTGGCTGCTGAAAACAGAAACAAAGGATGATATGACAGAACATAAAATGACATTATATATTCATTTGAGGGGACAGTAGACATCAACCATAGGCAGGTATCTATCAGAGAAAGACCTCAACCTTGCAGCTATGAATCACCATCACACACCAATGCCTGAGAGAGAGCCTGGATACTCCAATTCAAAGGCAAAAGATCCACCATCTCTAGCTGAGGGGAGCTTAACACCAATAACTCAAAATGAGCTGCCACCATTTGTCAGGGAGAAAAGGCAGAGTGGCATGGCCCAGGTGAAAAGGAGTGCAAGGCTGTGACAGATAAGAGCCTGGGAATATTGGGGTTTAGATTTTTACACACACACACACACACACACACACACACACACACACACACACACACACACACACACACACACACACTTATTTCTCTTATAAACAGATTATGGCATGAAAAAAATGAGGAGAATCAGGTAAGTCTCTCTAACCCTCCCTTTAGAGATACAATCTCCCCTTCTCTGTAGTAAAACCTTAAGAAGATAGAACTGAAGTTTGCTCATAGTTTCCAGTGGACAAAGAAAGATTTTCTAGAATGGAAGAAAACTGCTTACTTCTTGAAAGGTAGCTGAGGGAGAAGAGACCAGGAACAACAAAAGAAGCAAAAACAAACAACGAGTAAGGGAAGGCAACGGCCTGATGTCAGAGGTGAAAAAAATAACACAGCATTTTCCAAGCCTGCCTTCAGTTCCTGCGACCATTTGATTCCTGTTGAACTGATCCTTAGTAACCTGACCCTGGGTAGTATTTTCTAGCTCCTGTGAAAGGAGTTGGCTTTGTTATCTGACTTCACTTTTCATCCTGTCCTTCCTTATTATCCTCCTTGAAAAGCCTTGCTACTTGATGCCCCTTGCACAGATCCTAGCTTGCCTTTTCAAACACTACAGTATTTTGATGCTCCCAGAAGACTGCAAACCTGGGTTGGATCCCTCCTTGTTTCCCTTAAGTACTTTAGAGCCTGAAGCTAGGACAGGTGGAGAGGAAGAGCTTGTCCACTGTGGCATATAATTGTTACATATGGTTTCCTGATGGCATTGTGAGGCATGGGGGGAAAAGACCTCATCCACTTGTGTTTCTACTTAAACATTGGCAATGTCCAAAAGTTTTATAATAGCTTATTTCTAAAAATAGTTTACCAAAATTTACAACAGATAAAAGAAGGATGTTTTCTTACAGAATTCATTGTAGACCTTGCTAAATTTCCACTTATAATTCTAGTGGTCCACTGTGCCACGTACTGGAGACAGCTTTGGCAACATCATTCTGCTAAATCCTGCTTTACATGTATTGCTAATAAAGACCATATATTGGACAGCATTAGAAAACTAAGGTGAAAAAATAAATAAGTTTCAACAAAACCTAGCTTTTTGCTTTAGGCAATTAACATCAGTGATTCACTTATTGCAATTGTAATCTCCAGATCCGTTTTCACATCCAATATCAGAAAATTAAAGTACAGCCACAGAATGTATTGCAAATTCCATTTAAAGGCCACCCTTGTTAAATTAGTTACCCAACATGACCCCAGGCTTAATCTTCCCTTGCAGATGTTTTAATTGATCCGTAGTCTTATCAAAATAATAAAAAAAATTAATTCAGCATTTGTTCTTCTTGTGAATTGTACCAGAGCTTGAATTCCATTATCTGCAGGCACATGCAATGAATGTCCATATAGAAAAACAAAACAAAATATTACACTTGGTACTCCAAACCTGAATTAGTCTCAGTGTGATGTCAGTCCACTAAAAGAATGGCACCTATTTCGCTCTTCCTCCCTCCCTCCCTCCCTCCCTCCCTCATTCTCTTTTGGGGTATCCCTATCAAAATCTGCAGAGGACTGGGGAAACTTCAAAAGGGCTTGGGGCATGGTGGCCAAAGGGAAAAGAAGAGGGAGGAACAGTTCTCACGGGTGACTCTGAGACAGTTGATTCATGCAAAATGGCATGTTATTCTCAAAGGTGTAACTAGGATTTGGAGCGCCCGGGGACAAAGTCAGTTTTTGTGCCCCCCAACTGCATCTCAGCCACCAAGCAAGGGGTGCCTGATCCTGTGGGAACAGCAGGGGAGGAGGAGAAGGGTCCCTCTTTCTCACACCCTCTTCAGGGGTCTCCCGGACAAGGCTCTCCTATGCAAATCACACAGTGCACAAATAATACCAAGCGGACAATTTTTTTTCAAGCATCACCTCCATAGCACACTTCCTCCTCTTCCTTTCCCTTGGCTAAGGCTTGGCAATCATTAGCCCAGGGAAAAGAAGAGAGGGAAGCAGGCAATGGGATTTTTTCCAAGCAGCAGCACCTCTGCTGCATGCTTCCCTCTCCTCCTTTCCCTGGGCTAATGAGAACCAAGCCTTAGCGGGGGTAGGTGAAGGAGGAGGGGGAGCAATCAATGGAAATCCTGTTTGGAAAAGAAACATTGCCTGCTTCCCTATCCTCCTTTCCCCCAACTAAGGATTGCCAAGTCTTAGCAGGGTGAAAGGAGGATTGCTGGTGGGATGGTGCATGGCTTCCTCCTCCAGCTTCTCCTCCAGGCACACCCAGATTGCTGCACACCCTGGGGCAAATGCACTCTTCCGCCCCTCCCTAGTTATGCCAGTGGTTATTCTTTGAGTATAAGAGGCCTCCCCATTTAGGAAAAGCCAACACAGTTTAGGTTGCTAGCATTATAATCATATCATTTTGGACTGGTGTGTGTATATGTGTGTGAAATTCAAAATGAGAAGACCTCCTGAAATTCCCCTTTAAGTAGATTTCAATGGGAACCCTATAGAGATGAAGCAGATGCTTCAAAGTGTTTTGCCTCAGGGTTCATTATTCTATAATAATGTTGACTCAGGCTGTCACTTGAAAACAGTCTGTGCCAAACCTCAGCCATGGTGGTATCAAAAAGTAACTCCAAGTGGTTGGAAGGTGGGGCCTAGAGTTGACTTCTCAAAGCACAGAAGTTAAGCAATACTGTCTCTGCTATTGTCAAGCTATATGCAACCTACTGACTACTCAGGTCTGGCATGAATATTAGGAATCTGCCCTTCTGCTAATCAACAGACTAGTAAAGTAACACCCCGGATAATGAATGCCTCTGTTAACGAATAATTCAGAGAGTGAACTGAAATTTCTGGGAATAAGGCTGCCTTGGATAACAATTTTTTCATAGTGCTTTGTGAAAAAGTCCACCCAGGATGCATTGCACCCCCTCTAGTTTGTGGAGGGGTGGGAGGAGTTGGAGCACTTTTTTCATCATGTTTTGGAGCCGTTTTGGACTTTTTTGCTGAGGGATTTGGAACTTTTGAACATGGAAAGGTAGGGAGCTGAGATTTCCTTGCTTTGTTTTGTGTTTTTTCATTGGTTTCAATTGCAATTTTGGCAGGAACAACCTGGTGTTTGCTTTGGAGCTAGGTTTTATTCATCTTTGCACTGCTTCTCATTGCACTATGGGTGAGAAGTAGTCTTGCTGCTTTCTTTTTTCCATGTGTATTATCTTTTCCATGCTCCGCAGGCAAGAACAGGCTGGAGTTCTCTTGCTGCTTGTGTTTGTGTATGTTTGCATTGTTCCCCATTGCATTTTTGGTGGGAACAGGCAACTTCCTTTTCTCTCTGTGTGTAATCTTTTCCATTGTTCTGCAGGCAAGAACAGATTGGGTTCTCTTGCTGCTTGTGTTTGTGGGTGTTTGCATTTTTCCCCATTGCATTTTTGGTGGGAACAGGCTAGGATAGTCTTGCTAATTTCTTTTCTCTATGTTTGCATTGCACTGCAGGGCAGGGTGTTCGGTGTGTGTGTGTCCGGCACTGTATGAATTTAAAGTGCATTTTATAAAGAGGTCTGGTAAAAAAAATCGCTTTCCCGTTCATTTCAGTGGGAAACTGTTTTTCAGATAAGATTTTGTTTTTTTGTTAGCAAAGTGACTCATGAAGCTAATTAAATTCATTATCCAAGGTACCAATGTATTTTCTTCTGTCTCCTAGTCTCATGCCTCCCATTCTCCTGTGTCATGTTTTCAGTCCCAGTCATACCATATGAAAGAAACTCTTTCTCCCTAAATCCTATCCCTGACACTACCGTAAATGAGAACCAAGGGGAGCTGTGATGTCCATTGAACCAAGACCATGCTCAAAGAGAATATCAAGTTAACATATTTTGACCTGCTCTCTCACTACCTTCAGATGTTTCAAATTTACATTAGGAGCACAGGCAGTGCTCTGCACATGCACAGAAACCATTTGGTAGCAGATATTACCACATTGTCCTTCCTTGAGACCTAAACATAAAGCAGATGCCTAAACTGTCATATGATCTAGGCCAGAAAGGGAGGAGGTAGCTTATACAGTAGGACTCCAGTATCCGCTGGGGATTAGTTCCAGGCCTTCCCATGGATAATGAAAACCGTGGATAAGAACGAACACCAAAATTCCCCCAAAACTGCTATTTTGTGACAGTAGCTTGCTTTGCAGTTGCTGAACTATTTATTTACTTTTTTTCCTCTGCCAGCCATGGATAACTGAATCAGTGGATAATGAATCAGTGGATTCGGGGCTCCTACTGTATATAAAGCTCCTCATATGGCACGTAACAATTTCTGGCATAAACAGATAGCTGGGTTGGCTTTGTGAGATGCTGCTTCTCCCCATATTTGGAAAGGGAAACACAGAATCATAAATCATAGAATAATGAAGTTGGAAAGGGCCTATAAGACAGTCTATTCCACCCCCTCCCTGCTCCATGCAGAAACACAAATCAAAGGATATTTGCCAACTCTCCATTCATGATCTGTCCTTCCTGAAGTGGTTGAAGCATTAACAAATGTTGATTCCAAACTTGGACTCACAAAAACAACAGAAAGATAAAACTGAACATTCTGAGAAGCACCACTTCACTATTTCTGTTTTATAATTAACAGCTATGTCCAAAATTTTCCTCAGTTGATTCCTATGGGTTTTTTTAAAAATGGTATTTGGCCATGTTCTAGCCCAGTGGTTCTTAAACTGTGGGTCCCCAGATATTCCTGGACTGCAACTCCCAGAAGACTCCACCACTCGCTGTGCTGGAAGGGGTTTCTGCTCTAGCCCATACTGGTCACTAGATTCTGTCTTTGTAATTCCTGATTACTTTCAAATTTGTTTAAAGCATGGCCATGAATTTCAAATTAGAGGAAGAGAGTATTATTGAGAGAAGAAAGTTCACCCTTAAGGGCAAGTCATGGGTTTGCCAAGAGTGCAACATTACGTGGGACGTGAAGTTTGATGAGCACTGAGCCCCTATAACCCATGTCTTCTTGTTCCTTCCAATCAACCACACTGCTTTTGTTCTGTCTCCAAGGCTACAAGATCACTAGGAGTCTGTAATCTGAGTCAAGGTTGCAGAAAGGCTTCCTATTCATTCTTGAAGATAGTTGAAGACTGGTAGAGATAAAGTTGGACTTGCTGGAACAAATATATCTTTTGGTATAATGACAATGAGCTAAATTGATCTGGGAAAGGGGGAAAGAAATTAATTTCTCTCCTTAGAGATAATAGTGGGTATACTTGATGAAAGAAGAAAGAAGAATAATTATACACTAAGGACTGTAAATGTATTCCATGCTCAGAATGATTAAAATGTTGCACCTGCACAATCCAAATTCTGTGACAAGAAACACTGATTTCTGTGGCTCGTATATATTATAACATTAGATCAATTAGCATCATGTATTTTGCATAATGAACTTTGAAATTTTACTACTTTAGACCATTCTGTCAAGATTTGCTAGAGATGGGAAAGAGCAATGAATTACATTAGGTGCACAAGCCTTGCTTTCAAACACTGGACATTTTAGACAGACAGCTTTCTGGCTTCTGAAACTTAAGGAAATATTACTCATGCAATCTTGAATATATTCTTGCCATCATGAGAACTAGAAGCTTGTGCTTTTTAAAAATAAAATAAAAATAAAATATGATTGGAAATCTGCCATGTTCTCTGCTCCCATCACATGTAATTTCCACACCATGTTACCATGGAATTTAGAACATATCTATGTTAGATCAATAGATTACCATTAGAGATGGGCACGAATTGAAAAAATGACGTTTCATTTCGTTTCATTGAGGAGTTCGGTTCGGTTCGTTTTTGCTTTTTGTGAATTTTCACAAAAATCATTTTGTTGTTTTGTTAATTTGTTATTCATTTTACCCACTTTGCACGATTTTAAAAGCATTTCCACACGCGGGCATCCCACAAGGCCCCAGACCAGTGGGAAAACACTTTAAAAATTGATGCTGGCAGAGACACAGTATAGACTTGGTACGCAGGGAGGCTGCAAAGGCAGCGGCGGGCATTGCCCAGGGTGCAAGGCAGCCACAGAGTGACTGCAGGACAGGGGAGGGTACTCACCGAGAGTTACGCACTATGTAGTATGCACGCAGGGAGGCTGCAAGACTTAAGATAGAGATAAATCTCTTCTTTCTCTCCCCTAAGAGTCAGGCTGCAGCCAGCAGGAACAGGGAGACACACACCTGCCTGGCTGGCCTAAAGTGAAAATAACGAGTTGCAGAGACAGCAATCCCACCCCAACCTAACTTCCACCGCAGACTGCAAAGAGGACAGGGGCTGCCAGAGCTTTTTATGCCCTCTGTGGCTGCCAGACCTGTCCAGTCTGCAACATGGGCATGCTATTGGTTGAAGTTGTCCATGAATTTATATGATCCCATCACATGGCTGGCATCCATTTTGTGGCTGGCATCCATTTTGTGTCATCCTTAAAGGGAAAAGAAAAATACATTGTGATGGGAGAAAGACGAAAACAAACATTTTAAGGACCACCCCCCCCCCGGGTAGGTATTATCAGGCAGAATAAATAATTATCACTGTGTTTTTATGGATGTCCACAGCGTTTTAATACCCAAGAAATCAATATTAGGCATCTGGAAGCCATTTTGGGTCAATGTCCCCTAACTCCCCTTAAAGAAAAAAATACAACGATCTGAGAAAAGATAGGTATTACCAGGCAGAATAAATAATTAGGGCTGGGTTTTTACAGATATTCAGGACATTTTTTTAACATTTAAAACAGCTCTTTTCATTGCGCGTCACCATTAACGAAAACGAAACATTACGAACTTAATGTTCTTGGTTCAGTTCGGTTCATTCCAATTTCATCATCAGGTTTGTTATTCGTTATGTAACGAAATGAATAATGAATAACAGAATGAAAAAAATTCATTTCGTGCCCATCTCTACTCACCATACTTCCAATGAGGAAAAGGCAGTATACATAATTACCCTTCTCTCTACATTACCCTCAGTGCTAGAGATGGCTGACTATTATAGTTTGTTTTCAGTCTGAATATGTCCAAATCAGCAAAATTTAAATGTTGGAAAAAGTGAAAAAGACAGATTCCTCCCTTACTGCTCACAACCACTCTGTAAAGTAACTCAGAGAGGAGCAGACTGAGGTATCCTAGATCATCTTGTGAGTTGCATGGCTTAGTAAAAGTCTAAATCCTCTATTTCACGAGCCTCAGGTAAAATTTTATGTTCAGAGTCCAGATGATGTTAATTTATGCTGCCAGATCAGTCAGTGACAGACAGATTGACGCCGTTAGTCTCAGTTGTTTCGTATATTTTTATGGGCAGAGGTTTCATATAAGAAAGTGACAAGCTTTGTTCAGTTTCTAATCAACTCCTATTGTTTCATAGGCAATTTGGTCCTTTTCGACATGCTGGTTAATCCAAAGACACGCATAAAATCCAGACAGCTCTTGGAAATTGGCTTGAAAGGGTCTGCCCCCATGTCAGTTCAGGTCATTCTCCTTTGTAGAAAATAGCATGAGGCAGGGCTCAAAGAAGTCAACATCACACCACAACCCCCTGACAGCCAGCTATTGATCATCATTGGAGACCCATTACTTTTCACACACTGTCCCGCTGTCAACATCAATCCCTGAAAAGCATCAAAATGTTCTTGGCAGCATTTACTCTTTCGAAGACAAGTGCTTTGAGTTGGGAAATAAATCCATAAAATCATGATTATGCATGCCCAGAAAAAAAATATAATTGAAATATGTAGCTCTGTTTTTCACATTTCATCTAATAATCTACCGGAGGAATGTCCAGAAAAATGGATTTTCCTCTTTCCAAAACGGAACTCACTACCTAAACACTTCCCTTGATAATTACTATTTGGGGTCCTTATTGTTCCTCTTCCTCTTATCATTGTATATATTCAGAAGTGGATACAGCTGCACCACAATATTGTAGATTTCTAGTGTGCATAATTAAATAAACATGGCAAGTAGCTCTCACTGATGCTCAGTGGAAAATGAACAACCCAGATATGATAAAGATTAAATACCATGATATGCAAAACAAAACATTACCAAAATTAATGTAGAAGGAACCATGACATTTCTTTGAATGCAGCAGTAGCAGCAGCTAATGAATTAAAATCAGTTTTATTTTTAAAAAAAACGATTCAAACAAACAGATTTTAAGGCCCATTTAGAAGCTGCCTAGATGCCCTAAGCACATCCGATCTCGCCTGATTTCGGAAGTTAAGCAGGGTCGGCCCTGGTTAGTACTTGGATGGGAGACCACCAGGGAATACCAGGTGTTGTAGGCGCCTGGAGTACGAACTGGCAAACCAGTCCAGTATTCCTGCCAAGAAAACTCCATGGACATGGAGTCACGAAGATTCGGTCATGACTGTAACGACACAACACACACAGAGAGAGAAGGTGACAGGGAATGAGGTGTGTTTCTTGAGTGGGAAAGATCCCCCCCAAAAAGAACACCTCAGACAATTTGATAACAGCCCGAATGAGGGCAAAGAAACTGGAGTTGAGAGAGAGGTTTAAGGAAAGCTTCTACAGAGACAGGACACCATATTTTGGAGACATAATTTCAAAAACGCTTTAGCCACAAAATGGCTATTGTACCTTCCCCCCCCCCCCCATTTCTAGTTTGTGGAAAAGTTATTCAAGACTCTCAAGGATTTTGTCATAGGTAGACAAAGTCCAGAAAACATTGAACACATATTGCATGAGTGGATGAGGTGGGCGCTGCCTCGGGCAGCAAAGCAACATGGACCTGACTGGGCCATAGCCAGCCTGGGCCTTTGATGAATGAAAGAAACACTTCAAAGCAGAGACAAGGCCTGGGGATAAATGGCTCTCATAAAGACATAGAGCCCAACATTTGAACATTACAAGGAATTCCTCTCAAGGACATGTGTGTGAGAACTATGACCTTCAATAGGCTTCTTTTTTGCATGTGGATATTCTGGAGATGAGCACCGCCCCTAGAGTCAGGCACGACTAGCACGCATGTGCAGGGGGAACCTTTACCTTTATTATTCTTTTGCATCATTTTACCAAGCATTTATGTAAGTGAATAAGACGATAAAATTCTGTTGCACAGAGGAAGGGTCAGGCATGCCAACGCTGCAGCTGTAGTTAAAATTCACAAGCACGTTTTGTCATGAACTATTCTACCCTATAGATGCTTAGCTGGAGGGCATCTATTTTTAAAAAGGAAAATGACAGAACCAAACCTCACAGTACCTGAACTGGATTTGTGCACTTGACTTTTCATTTGCATTATTTTCCGCGCCCTGAATGAATGGCATATCCAACAATGAGATGAGGAATACAGTATCACCAGCCTCTTCCCCGGCACCCTGATGCTTCATAGAATGCCTATTATTTCTTTCCGTGACCAAGAAACACTCATATTCTGTCTGAAAAGAACTGCCTCATATCTCACAGCTTAGATTACCATGGGTAGTCATTATCTAATCATGGCTGATTTCAGCTTGATTTATATAATGTTTTTAAAATGTCCAAATGATCATCTTGTCTAATAGTATTTTAAAAGGCAGATGAAATAAGTGTCTGTGGTGGGCTGTTTAGCTGTCATTGCAGGCATTTTGGGAAATAATACAAGTCTTCATCTCTTCTAGAGGAAGAAAACTCTTGATTAATATTAATAAGTGGAGGTGGATACTAAATTCAGAATGGAACTGGGCCATTTTGGCAAAATGTGGACTTTCTTCAAAGGAAAGGGGGCGCTCCCATAGTGTTGGGCTTATTTGGAGATTCAGACGAACACCTTAAGTTGAAGTCAACATGATGGCACATGATTATTATCAAATGCAAATATGTGCTCAAGGCTTCCGCCAGTGGTTCTAGAAGCAGTACTAATTGGGACAGGTTCATACAGAATGCTGTCTGTTGTGCAGATCACTAATCATACTGACCCTGAAAAAAAAATATTTGTCTGGCTCATGGCCAACGGAATTAACCTGCAGCCTAAACTTTCTATGTGATGGGTTCTAACTAAATTGGTTCTTTCTGGTATATCTCGAAAGCCAGGTAGGTACCTTACTTGTTAAAGGGCTTCACTATGGAAAAAAAGATAATTTAGACCTTATCCCAACTGTATGCTGTAATTCAAAAGGAAACTCTCATGTGCTACATTAAGAATGTTGAAGAATCCCGTAGTCATCTGGTAGCACTACCAATTATTGTACCATGTGAAACAAGAGTTGTTCTTGAAAAATACAGATCTATTTTTTATGAAGCCAAAGAGACCATAGCTGAAGGAGGATACGAAGTGCTTCTATGCATGCACAGGAAAGTCTTTGGATCTTTCCCATTGACAGATAAGTCTATATTCAAAATCACCTAGGGGAGCTAATTAATTGTCCTTACACAATAGGAACTCCTTCTTTTGTTGTCATAACTGCACCATTCTTCCTGACAAAAAATAATTGTTCACCGCTCAGTGACCTGTATTTATTTCTGGGTTGCATAATGACCTCAGTCCAGGAAGCTTACTGGGAAGATAATGCCATGTCCAACCAAGCTGTAATTAAGTTTTTTAAGCTTTTTTTTTTTTTTTTTTGAATGGGGAAAGTAATTTGTTCCAGATTTTCCTAAAGAAAAGACAGCTTGATCTAGCAATATTATGCTTGCATAATCTTAAACAAACTCACAGGTTTCAAATTATGGAACACTTGAAGTGGGCTATTTATCCAACAGCAACACATATAGACGAAAAGAAACTGACAAAGCAAGGTGAGTGACAAATACAAAGCAGGACTGGTCAAGTGTTCAGTTGATCCATATTATTAGAATCCTTATTCCTTGATTCCTCCCTTCTTTAGTTTTCATTCTGAGGCTTCCTCTGAGTTTTCATTCATGCTAGTAGGAACTATGCCCAGTGTGTACAAAGATGTAAGTAGAGAGTGAGCAACCCCAAATCCTTCAAATGGTTTGGACTTTGAGTCCTATATTCCTTGACCGTATGTTGTAATGACTGAGTATTATCGGAGTCTGGATCTAAAGCATCTGGAGATCACCAGCTTCCCTATTTACAGTCTCTAGGGCATATGGGAGGAATTCATATCATTGTTGTCCCAGTTCTCACAATGTGCAGTGCTACCATAGGAGAGAGGATCCTTCTTCATGGTGGATATTTCCTAATATTTCCAGAACAATGTGTGTTGTAATTACAGATGGGCATTTTGTTTTGGAACCAGTAGGTTATGAAACGAACCACGTGAACCCAGGTGGTGCTCGGAACCGTCTGATACTCACGGAGCCAATTGCTTTACCTTCCTCTGGCTTTGCATGGGGTTAAACTCCAATGAGGAAGCGGCATCATCTTTCCTCCTCTTTCCTCCTCTTTCCTCCTCTTTCCTCCTTTGTGGGTGCTGGCCAATCAGACAGTGAGGCAGGATGATGCCTGTCCCTGCACAGCTCCTGATTAACCAACACCCACAGAGGAGGAAAGATTATGTTGCAGTGTGCTTCCTCATTGCATGACCCTAAGCCACAGAGCAGAGAGCATCCCCACCTCCACAGAGGCCAAGGAGAAGGATGACAGGCACCTTAAGACAGCACTTAAGGCCTGTGGATATCCAAAATGGGCCTTCACCAAAGCAGTGTGCAGTGGTGTAGCTAGGGTTTTCACCACCCAGTGACAAAGTCAGTTTTTGCGCCGCCTGTTAAGTGCCGGACTCATGTCGTCAGTCTTCTTCTAGGCCAGCTTGTACCAGTGTATTTTAAATGAGGGCCTGTGTAAAAGATGGATTATTGAAATCAAGAATGGATCTTCCTGATTGCATGTGATTTTTCCATGGGATCCTTCCCAAATCACGATCAAATTATACATCTCATTAATGTCCAAAACCTGCACATAATCATGGATCCTCCAGCGCATGGCCATGAAGTGGCACAAAGACATGGATCCTTAGCATGGATCCCCCTGATTTCATCTGATTTCACATCATAGGTCCTAACTGTGCCTGGAGATTGCACCAAAAAAAAAAAAAAAAAAACCATAGGTCCATCAGCACGTGGCTCCATAACAGCAGAAAAATATGGATCGGCAGCACGGATCCTCATGGATCTACCTGATTTTATTCAGGATCACCCACAAACTACTCCCCTATCATATGCCCCATTTCTGCCCACATATTGCACACTAAAAATCACAGGTCTGTTGGTGCATGGCTCCACAGTATGCCAAAACCTGGATCCAAAGGGCGAATCCACACAGATATAACAGATTTTTATTCAGGATCGCTCCCAAACCATTCTCCCATCTCTGCTCATGACTGAATGCCAGGAATCATGGGTTCCTCAGAACATGGATCTACAGTGGCATACAAAAATATGGATCCAAGGCATGGATCCACCCAGATTTATATCTATCATTAAGTGTTGTGTTATATTAACAACCACAGGCATCATTATGACATTCTACTAGCTACAGCTTCTTTACCCTTCTGCAAGCATCACAGGATCCCAAAGCATCTGAGAGGTAGATCACTCGTACAGCATGGCCATATTTAATGCTTTTGCACCACTGTGGAGCCAAGCACTGATAGACCCCTGATTTTGAATGACCAATCTTTGTGTAAGGATGGGTTCTAGGATGTGAGATTGGTCTGGGGGTGTTCTGGGTAAAAATTAGTTAGATAAATATGGATCCATGCCTTGGATCTATGTTTTTGCACCACTGCAGAGTCATGCGCTGTTGGACTCATGATTTTTGGCATGCAATCTGTGGACAGAGATAGGCTGTATATGTTGTAGTGGTTTTATCATGAGCCAATCATATGAAATCAGATGGATCCATCCGATGAATCCATGTTTTTGCACCACTATGGAACCATCTGCTGCAGGAGGCATGATTATTATTGTGTAATATTTAGACATGAATGAGATGTGTGAATTGATGGTGATTAGGGAAGGATCCCATGCAAAAATCATATGAAATCAAGAGGATCCATCTAGCTCCACCTTTTACTTTCTTCCAAGATGGACTACCTACTATGTGACCTTTATATGGATTACCATGGATGATTACATTTACTGATTCCATAAGAACACCAGTGTTTTCCATGTTAGTTTCCACCCCTCATAATACATTATTTTTTTTCTTTTTGCATGTTTTTTGTAGCTTTCATGTTACCTTTTAATGTTATAAGATGCCTCTTCTAATTCCCTGTTCTTAACTTCAATATGTCTTAAAGTTCTGTGCTGTGTATTGTCTCTCATTTTTGTAAGCACCTTGGGACCTTTTCCAACGAGAAAGGTGGGGTAAAAATGTCCAGTCAAGCACCACCAATGAAGATTAGTCCAAAAGTAATGTTTTGTTTTAAATCTCCAGGAAATTGCTCAATTGGGTTTAATGGAAATATTTTCTAGAGATGGATGGGTCATGTCTACAATTTTCAATTTCTGTTTGCCAATTTTGTTTAAGACAAATGGCCTAGTGACGCAGTAACACTTGTGACACGCTACTACATAAAGCATAAAGTGTAGAAACAAAAACCCAAGTAATTCACTGTTTTGACAATTTATGCTTGAGTTAGAGGGTACAGAAAGTTCACTGTTATAAGTGGCACTTCCTTTAGCATTAACAGTCACCGGATCATAACTCCATAAGCTCTGCTGTTTTCCTGTAGTTTGCAAATTAGCTTGCTTTGTTTTGTGATTGGCCATCTGGATGTACTCACTGTCATAATAAGCGTTCTTATTGCTTTCCTATGACAATGGGATACGACTACAGCAATACCTCGTAAGATGAATTTACAATGAAAAATTTGTAGAATGAATACAATTTCTAGGGATAGGAAAAAATCATAAGACTATTTTCCCCCTTTCCACTTGCATTCGTCTTATGAGGGACCTTGGGGGATGAATGAGGGGCTCGTTATAACATGCACATAGATTTCAAAGTGCTGCAGCAGCTGTTTGAAAATTGTGCACCCACCATAGCAAGCCCCTCGCTACGGTGTCTGGGTGGTATTCAAAGTGCTGCAGCCAAGGGAATCTGCTTTGATTCTAACACAGCAAAAGCGGTCTGAGAGCTCCTTTTGTTCTGTCAGAATCAAAGCAGATTCCCTTGGCTGCAGCACTTTGAAAACTGTGTGCCCACCATAATGATCCTCTCAATCCCACCCAAGGTCCTCAGCAATGGCAGCAGCAGCAGTGGAGCCACCCAATCCAAGATCTCTGGTGCTGCCAGTGGGGTTCCCCGGGGTGCTAGCAGGCTGGTGGCTGCCCCCTTAATGTTTTAGAAAGCATTCCCATAGGAGTGCATTGAATAACCTATTAATCTGTTCCCTCCAGAACAGTTTAATTGGTTTTCAATGCATTCCTATGGGAAACTGTGCTTCATGAGACAAATGACATTGTAGAATGAATTAAAATCATTTTTGGTATTACTGTATGTGACTAAAACACTAGTATCTTGTCTAACAGTGTGCTAGCTGTGGCATTCATACAGTTATACCTGTTGCAATCTCATAATAAATGATAGTGTATTTGTTATAAAAACTTATTATTAAGTGTATGCATCTGAAACTGTCCATGCTTACTAAAGGCATCTTAAGAATATGCAGGCAGGTTTATTTGGAGTTATTTTGAAGGAAAAATTTTATTCATTAACATAGCAAAAATTATGTTCATCCTAACTGTTCACACAAAGGTCATTAGCACATGTTATAATTACATTTATGGAAGGGAGAGTTCACTATCCCCTTTGCACATATGGTAGATGAGTTGTTTTCAGCTGAGTGGGCTCTACTTTGTATATTTGCAAGGAAGAGATCTCACAAGGTATGTGGACAGATGTCATTATGGAGCAGTTACCCACCTTGCGGGATATTCAGTTTGAGGAAGCTGAAATATATCGATACAGCAATTGCTGTGTTCTGTTCAAGCTGCAGACCTGGCCTGATTTACACATGATATAGAACTGTGTGTGTTCTGTGCTGTCAAGTCAGAACTGACTTGCAGCAACACTAATAGGGCTTTCAAAGTGAGATATCTAAGGAGACGTTTTACCTGTTCCAGTTGCTCAGTTTCCATGGCCAATGGGGATTCAAGCCCTGTTTTCCAGAATCCCAGTCCACCACTCTATCCCCTGCACCATATTGGAATCTAACAATATGTAATAATCAAATCCAGTGATATAGAATTAGGGGGGAAACAAATTATTACTGATTCAAATAATTGGTTTAAGACCACATTTTTAAATGTGAGTTTCATTATTAAGAACATCTTTAATACCTCTAGGAAACAAGAGTAACAGTACTTTTATTATTAACAAAAAAGGGAATAAAATGGGGATGAGGCTAAATGGGGGATAGTGTATGCAAACAATGGGCATTTATACACGACCCCTAAGCTCCGCAGCAAATGGCTGCAAGCTCCGGAGCTTAAAAATGTTTCCCCACCAGCTCCGGAGCTAACAGAAAATTAAGTGCGACCCCGCCCACCTAAGCGCGACCCAGTGCACCTTTCAAGTACCTGCTCTTTGATGGTGAAAAATTTTGATGCGGAGAGTGCCGGGCAATCCTCGCTTCTTTTTGTTGTTGTTGTTTTGCCTCCTGCCCCTTTAAGAGGAACCAGGAAGTAACGGGGGGTAGTCGGAGCAATTTCCACGGCACTCGGAGGTAAGAGTGCATTCTTTTCTCCCTTTTTAAGGCTTTTTTTCCTCCCTCCCCTCACACAGACAGAAGCAAGGAAGTGTGGAGTCGTGGGGAGGAAGGAAGAGCAACGAACCCCCAAGATCTCTGGTCCAAATTTAAGGGACCAGCGGATCTTAGGGGTCATGTAAAAAGGCTCAATGTAAGCAATTCAACAAAATGACTGTTAACAAAGTACTGTGATCTCTCTCTATGGAGATAAAAATGGTTGAATATTATTTTCAGTTCATTTGTTTCCAAGAAAATACCCACAATAAAACAATAATGACAATTTTAGAACTGTAGAGTTAGAAGGGAAACTCTGGATCATTAAGCACAGACCCTGTCAAGGGGCTCTATCTCACAGTCAAAGCCCCACACAAAGCACATGCAAACAGAGTCCCATATGTTGCCAAAGGTCAGAAGCCATGGAAATGAACAGAGTTCAGTCCTTTGTCAAGAGCCAGGAACCATAGAGATAACCAGAGTCCTTATTACCAGTCCAGGGTGACAACAGGAATGCATATGGAAACCAGATGCCAAGCTGAGAAGCAGAGAGCACGTTGTTGTCAAGGGAACAGTCTGAAGTCAAGCAGCCAGGCAAGCAGGGTTCATGGACTCAAGCAAGCAGGAGCGTGGCTGGGCTGAGGTGACTCATTGCTTCCACAAAGCCTTCTCCCTCCTGTCACCACCTTTATCCTAGAACAGGGAGTCCACCCTTGCACCTGGGAACTTGTTCTGTTAATTCTCAGGAGTGCTTGCCCAAAGATTCCTATGGGATTTGTGAATCTTATCCCTGCTCCTCCTTGTTTGTATGTAGATGCAGGATTCTTTCTGCAACCCTCTGTCATGACCCACAGACCCCCACACAGGTAAGTTTAGGGCGTTTATTTGCAGCTCCGCTGCAAATGGCTCCCAGCTCCACAGCTTAAAAATGTTTCCCCACCAGCTCCGGAGCTAACAGAAAATTAAGTGCGACCCCGCCCACCTAAGTGCGACCCAGCACACCTTTCAAGTACCTGCTCTGGGAGAGTGAAAAATTTTGATGCGGAGAGTGCCGGACTCTCCTCACTTCTTTTTGTTGTTGTTGTTGTTTTGCCTCCCACCCCTTTAAGAGGAACCAGGAAGTGACGGGGGGTCGGAGCAACTTCCACCGGCACTCCGGAGGTAAGAGTGCATTCTTTTCTCCCTTTTTTCTCCCTTTTTTCTCCCTCCCCCCACGCAGACAGAACAAGGAAGTGTGGAGGGGGTGGGAACGCAGGGAGAGCGACAAACCCTCAAGATCTCTGGTCTGAATTTAAGGGACCAGCGGATCTTAGGGGTCGTGTAAAAAGGCTCTTAGAGTTTTTACAGCAAGCTCAGAGTCAAGACAACAATATAGCAAGGCAGGAGTTAAGCAGAGTTCAGAAACACACACAGCTAGAGTGACATCCAGACAGAAGACAAAACAGAGTCCAAAATAAATGGTCCAGAGGTCAAAAGCCAGAATGCAAACAGTAGCTTACACCAGGTTCATGGAGTGACAAAGTCCAGGGTCAAGAAACGTAGTCCAGGGTTGCCAGTAAGGAACAAGGATCCGAAAGAGGTCAGGAATCACAGCAGGAAGGGAGAAGCAGGTCAAGTTGACTTGTTGCTCCCACAAATTGCCCTAACTCTGGGTGCTTGTTTTATGTCTCCAGAGAGCAACTCCCACTTCCCTGAAGACCCATTCTGTCAAAACTCAGGACTTTGTGAGCGTAAATGCCTTCGGCTCAAATACAGCTTATCCCTATTCCTCTTGGTAATAATAAGTCTTTGCTGTCTGCAGCCAGCAGCTCTCTGGGAGGGTGTAGAATCCCCTGAAGCCACTGAATCACTTTCCTGCACAGCTGCTGGAGGAATTGACAGCCCTGATGGTTCATCTGGGAGTTCCTCAGCCATTAACTCCTCAGTGTCCAGAATGGGTTCTGGCAGGGGCCTGACACCCTTCTTGGAGGCAAAGCTCCTGGAGAAGCCTCATTATTTACAGCTGCTGGCTGATAAGAAGGGCCTGGAGGGTCCGCCACCGGCTCTCCATCCATTAACCCCTCAGGGTCACATTCTGCAGCAGGCAGGGTCCTGACACCCACAGTCTTTAAAAATCTGGATCTAATTTTCAGATAAACTGCCCCCAAAAATTGTGCCCCCAAGGTCAGCAGGTTTTTTAAAAATATAAAAACCCAGTAATGCCCACTTAACTGAGTTTCAGTGGGTTTTTCAACAACCAAGGTGAAGGTGGGAATTTTTCAATCTGGTTCAAAATGCACGTTTTTACAAGAGGCAAACATTAGTGGGAGCACAGCAAACCTTTCCCCCCTTTTTGTTGTTGGTTTACTGGTTATGCGGCTCAGCATCATTCTATCTTGCTGTTTTCCCCGACTGCTGACTGCTGTCTCTCCAATATTTTGCTTGGGAGACTGCCAGCAAAGTCAGGGCAAGGAGGAGGAGGAGGAGGAGGAGGAGGAGGAGTCTCACTTGCAGGACAAGGAAGAAAAGGACAAGTCACCTCTTCTGAGGCCAACCAGCAGCAGCCAGGGGCTCCCAGAAAGAGTGTGGGTCAGCACCTGTGGCAGGCCCCCCTTTCTGAAGGCACCCCGGTGAAATCCTCACCAGCCAGGGATTCCACTGCCATGCCAGGGCAGTGAGTGTGTGTGTATGTGTGGGGAAATCTGGCCATGACAAAAGAAGTGGGAACTCACTTCTCGGCGAAGGAATGAAAGGGTGTCCAGAGGCTGGTGAGTGAATGAGTGAGCAACTGACAGGCAGCCTGGAGTGACAAAAGCCAGGCATTGGTGGGCTTTCGCTTGAGGGCTGTCAACAAGGAAGCCCCTTGTTGGTGGCTGCCTCAGGTGAGGCTGAGGAGGACTCGGCGGCAGTGAGAGCTGGTGCGGAATCAAAGGGCAGGGCAACTGGCACCGGCTCCTGCCAGAACTGGAATATCTGTATTTTCTCTTTATCTCACCCACCCACCTACCCACCACTGAGCACACGCGTGCACACACACACATTCTCACCTGGCCGCCTCCCTTGTTTCTTAATGGCAGCATCCTTGCTCCCCCACCTCATGTTGACCTCGTGGCCCGATCTTTATTCCATTGCTGCCCAGCCACGGCTTGAGCTCCCATAGCTCTGGAGCTTCTAAGCTCCACGCCCTCAGAAGCTTCACACTGAGCTTCTAGATTTGGGTTAATGACATGGGGACATATAAAATGTGGTTACTTAAACCACATCCACCAGAACACGGGAACTGCATTTTCAGTCACGTGATGACTTCAGAAAGAAACACGGCTTTTATTATTAACTGCCTCTTTCACCCGTGTGATAGGGCCCAAGGAAGCACAGAAGGGAACTGAACTCCAAACCTCTTGCTTTACAGCTAGATACCTAAACCATAGAGCTATCTAGAAGTTCTGGTTTTGATAAAATCATTCTAAAATTCACAAACATTTTCACAGGAGATGGGGAAGAAACCGGGACTTTAAAAACAATAACAACACTAAGATGAGTGGAAATGGAAATTGGTAGATTTCTTCATCCAGGTGAAAGACTGTGAAGGATTAGCCCTTAAATATACAGTAGACCCTCATATAACAAATGGTTTATATAACATAAAATCTGTACAACATAAAAAGTTCTGTAGATAGAGGAAATTTGCTTAACAGAATCGTCTGTGGGGCAAATCTGTACTACATAAAAATGGTCACAATTAGGGATTACTCTGTTTTCAATGCATTCCTATGAGAAAATTGTATAAAGGAAAATTTGCTTAACAGAATTTCATTTGGAACAAATTAATTCCCCTATACAAGGTACCGGTGTATAACTTTTAATTCAGCCACATTTATGGTACTGAATTCAGATTGCCACTTTTTTGTTGTTCTAATGGTCTCCTCATCTTTTACAGCTGCCTGCCAGGTAGGCATCACATGAGTATCTCCTTACTGAGGATAGCTGTCCCTGTACCTATTGAATGTGGGTAGTGTAGAATAGTAAGCATTTCAATCAGGGTATTTTTGTAAAAAAAATCCTATCTATATAATTACATTATTTCAGGAGTATGGCGTAAAGAAAATTATACAACTGAAATTCTGAGACTATGATTGGTGGCCTAATAGTGGAAAGTGGTTTACAAAGTACTTTCTACCCCATCCCCAAGTGAAAATGTAAAAGAAAAGAAAACACCATGATTGTTTGAATGACAAAGCTAATTAATATTACTTGTTTAAAACTGGTCAATAATGTGTTAATTTTCAGCCCTCCTCTTGAGCAGCAATCCTCATGGGAGTGGATGGGTCTCCTTATGGGGACTACAGAGGTAACACTGTAAAATACAAAAAAGACCAAAATTAACACTTCTAAAGTGCCATGAATAATAAAATTATTTCAAAATGCAGCCACTTCTCAGACACTTGACCCTGGATGGTACTGTGAAATGGGAGCAAACTGTTAAGACACCTTTATCATTGTTGTTATAATGTGTTGCTAAGGAGGAAGCACTTGCAAAATATTCCACCTCCTATGACAAAATAATTTGGCTTCAGGATTTATGGACCCTGGTTTTGTGGTTGGTGTGAGGTACACAAAAAGAGAAATATTCTCCCTCGCTTTAAGGGTAATGGCTAAATAAATGAGAATTTTATGGTACGCTGTGTAAGATGATGTGTTATTTGGACTATTTGAACATATAGTCCTGTTGTTTAATGGCTTTCTATTACTCCTCTGTCATTTTATTTTAAATCCTGATAAGCTGTCGTGTCTGTTCTTTGCATAGATAGGTATAATGTAAGTGTTTTGATAGATAAACAAATAAATGTGCCTTGCCACACTGGAATGTGGTATGAATAAAATGTAGGCTGACCTGAATTTTTGGGAGAAACGGAAGCGGGTGAAGGAAGGAGGTAACAAATATGATAGCAAGTGTTAATGAGGGAAAGCTTTGTAGCAGCTACAATGTATGAGATTTCACAGCAGTGCTACAGCAGGTCACATGTCACTATTGTTTTGATAGTGTATCTTTAGAGGCCTTTCAGTGGCAAATGATTGGTTTTTTGATTAAGCTTCCTGTTGTCCTACTAAAAAGTGAAAAAAAAGAAGCAATATCTGATACACATTATAAAAGCCAGTGGGAGATTATGCCCTGCTCATCAAAGAAATGTAAAATAAGCCTATGCCTGTCACTGGGGAAATATTCTTACTTGTTCACCACTCACCTCATCCTTTTCTGTTCCCCTTGCCGGATTGTTCCAAGAGAGCCTCTCATCTCACATGGAATGCGAAAAGTAAGCACTTTAAAATAGTCACATTAAATAGCTTGTTCCAAGTTGCACTGTATTAAGAATTCTGTTATAAGAAAGAAAAGGAAAACATACAAGCCCTTCTTCTCAATTTCATAACAAAAAGCAGTTTACCACACCTTGCCTGGCTATGGAATGATTAATACATCATCATCTTTCAAAGTGCATTACTAAATAAGGAGGATGAACTCCTGCTCCCTCTATGAAGAGAGATCAAGCAGCAGATCAGGGCCTGGACCGTGTCTGGGAGCTCTCCATACAAAACTTGGAACACCGTGTTTTGTTTTGTTTTGTTTTAAGTCATTTTTCCAAGAATTATCTAGGTAGTAGAGATGGCCATGAAATGAACTTTTAATTCGTTTCATTATTTGTTATTTGTTTCATTAGCTAACAAAATGAATAACGAACAAACCCATCAAAAAACCCTCCCTCCTACTTTGTCTTGGTCGCCGCAGTCCTCATGTTCCTAGCAGGGAATGTAGGCCTGTAGAGGCACTGACTTGGGGCCAGTGCCTCAAAAGCCCCTACTGGTGACTTTTTTTTAAAAAAAACCCCAAAAATAAAATAAAGTAAAATAAAATAAAAAGGAGCACCAACTGGGCCCCAGGGGTGGCTGGGTAGGCACTCTAAAATAAAGGAAAAAATAATGGAAAAAAACCAGTGCTGATGCAGCGCCAGGAGCTGTGCGGTCAGCTCTGTAAAGCAACAAACAAACAAACAAACAAACAAACAAACAAACAAACAAACAAACAAAC
>JAHTLZ010000129.1:10479930-10528565 GCA_023846285.1 Phrynocephalus versicolor | reverse complement strand
TAATAATAATAATAATAATAATAATAATAATAATAATAATAATAATAGATAAGGATGAGCAAAATCAAAATATATTATAAGCAGACCCAAATATGCTGACAGGGTACAGGGTCGGGTTGACCCAGCAAAACATGGCATAACAGCTGGGACTTGGCACAATATCTTAAAGCCCGTAGGTGCCAGTCTATGAAAATCAGCAAATATTTTGTGGTTAGCTAGAATGGAGCCAAGCTAGGAAATAAGGAGACAAAACTAAGGCCCATGTTGACACTATCTTATAGTGCCGAGGTGTCAATTTTGCTGAGAGCAACATATGGCAGTTAGCCAGTAATAAGGAACCAACTTTGAACTGAGAAATAGGATCAGGTCATTCTAGGCTTTGACGGCCAAATGGCTATAAGCCAAGAACAAGAGCAAGTACGTGTAGGCACGGGTAGCAGCGAACAAAATACGTCAGTCTTAGATCATGCTTATGATACAGAAAACTATATAACCATCATCAAAAGCCATTACTCCTTTGTCCAGGACAGCAGGGCCGTCTGGCCTGTGCTATGCCTTGGATCCTTAAGCTAACCTATTTTCTGTACTGTATGTGTTCTGTGCTGTATCTTTATCTGTCTTTAATAAACCTTTTGCTATATAACTAACTCAGTGTGGCAATTTTGATGAACCACCAATGGTGCATTGGCAATTTATAACAAACCACCACAATGTATCCCTAAGGTTCACAATGAATTATGGAACAGTTTCAAATGTCATTCAGCCTTGGGCAAAAAAACAACAAAAAACCCACCTGTTTTGACAGCTGTGGGCCTCCATCCACAACATGGCTATAATCCTATCCTACCTTACATATGGATGTTGCAAGGCAAGGATGGGAGAACATTTTGCTTATAAAGAGCTGTTGAGCTATTGGGAAATAATCAGAGGACACATACAGATGGGGGCTGTTGGAGCAATCTGGTTCACAATTTGCAGGTCTGTACTAGACAAGGGACAAATGTAAAAATGAATCACAATATCCATTGAATATCGCTGATTCATCAAATATTCATCACTGTGTTCATGCGTTCCAGAGAGCCCAACTGATATAAAGGAATATACCCCTTTTATATTCCTCCATTTGTCAGGAAATCATCTGTCTCTGGGCCTTTTCACACAACCCCTAAGATCCACTGGCCACTTAAATTCGGACCAGAGATCTTGGGGGGTTCGTTGTTCTTCCTGCGTCCCCACCCCTCCGCACCTCCTTGCTCCTGTCTGCGTGAGGGGAGGGAGAAAA
The DNA here is from genome assembly GCA_023846285.1 of Phrynocephalus versicolor. NCBI lineage: Eukaryota > Metazoa > Chordata > Lepidosauria > Squamata > Agamidae > Phrynocephalus > Phrynocephalus versicolor. Next base: position 10,527,283 of record JAHTLZ010000129.1, on the reverse strand, counting down.
AAAGAGAGGAAAAATGTAGGCTCACCTCCGAAGCTGCCCGGAGCCCCGTCGTCGTCCTGGTTCCTTCTCTTAAAGGGGCGGGAGGCAAAAAAACAAAAAACAAAAACAGAAGCGAGGAGAGCCCGGCACTCTAGGTTACATCCGGATCTGGGGATTTTCACCCTCCGAGAGCAGGTACATGAAAAGTGCACTGGGACGCGCTTAGGTGGGCGTGGTCGCACTTAATTTTCTGCAAACTCTGGAGCTGGTGGGGAAACAATTGTAAGCTCCGGAGCTGGCAGACATTTGCGGCGGAGTTTAGGGGTCGTGTACAAATACCCTCTGTTGGTGTTCCCTGCTGATCATCTGTTCTTCTGGGGAGAGAGAGGGAAGGTCTGGCTTCCCAAAGGGAATCTCCCACTCTGTTTGCAGTGTGATCACATAGATCAGGGGGAGGGCTATCTCTTTCCTGAAGCCTCAGGAATCCTTCATCTGTGCAACTGCAATGTGATCACATAGATGGGGGGGCAGGAGATCCTCTCCTTAGAGCTCAGGCAAACCTGACTGGTCTCCGGAAAGGGATCCTTCTTCTGCTTTGCTCCCTTGCACCCTAAAGGAAATGAACTGCCTTTAACAAAGATGGTGGCAGAGGCTCCCCTTAAGGCAAAGTGATGGTTCAGCTGTGTTTGCAAGGATGGCAGTGGCAGCAGTAACATTCCAATTCCAATTCCAATTCCAATTCCAGAGCCAGGGCACTGATGTCAACAGGCCTGGAACTACCACTAGGTGAACTAGGCAACCACCTAGAGTGCAGACATGAGAGGGGTGCAAAACTGACCTCACAGGTTCACAGAATTGACCTGAGGGGTGCAGAACTGAACTCAGAGGCATGCAGAACTTACCTGAGACAGGCACAGTGTTATACAGACTAGTTTCTTGGGGGGAAATGCAACTGAAAATTTATATTTTAAAAATAAATACCACAGCAGTGCTATGGAATATAATTAGGTATAAATTTATATACTACAACTCAAGGGTCATTTCATAGAAAAAGGGCTGCTGGTACTTTCAAAATAAGGGAGGTGATTTAAATTAAACTACAAGCCAATTGCACGTGACTAAGAATTATCTTGTGGGTTGTAGGTGTGATGCATGTTTTCAACAAAAACATTGATGGATGCTACTGAGATTACAAAGGAGCTAGAAATACTACCAGACTTTGATACAGAACAAGTTGGAAAAAGGAGAACAAAAAAGCAGTTTGAGCATGAAGTACAAGATAAGGCACCACAAGGTTCAAAGCAGAAATTCAAAATAAGTTCTATCATGCTGCCTTAGACATGGCCATACAATCTGTTGAAGAGAGATTCCAACAGCTACAACAATATAATTCCTTGTTTGGCTCTCTTGGTATGATATATGCATGATCAACAAAAAATATACTGAAGATGTGCCATATTTTTAGCTCCATAAGACACACCGGGCCATAAAACACACCTATTTTTATAGAGGTATATATGTGTGGAAAAAATATTCACACATACTTTTTAAAAATTATTATTATACGGTCATTGACCCGAGTAATTAAAAATAGGTTTATAAAATACAGTATATAAAATATGTAAAATACGTAAAACGTTAAAATATTTCAGACAAGATTAGTCCCTATCTTATAGCTATCTATAACTTTTGCAAATTCTCAGAGCTGCAAATAAAAACTTAGCCACAGACTGTGTAATTGTTTGGTTTTCTCCTGACAGCAGGAATTTCAAGAGATCAGTGGAGGGCATACTGGTACATTTGCTTGTAATTGGGTGGAGATAATAATTCACACATACATAGTGCATTGGTCTAGAGGTCTCTGCAGCAACCTCCAGGCGCTTCCACAGCTGGGGTCAGAACAGCAAATATCCTTTTAAAACACCCAGCCGTGCCAAGCAAAGGCAGGTGTTTTGAAACAATTCTGCCCTGAGTGTTGGAGTCAGAGCAGCAAGGATCCTTTTAAAACACCCACCAGCAAATCAAGGATCCAAGAGGCAAGACTTATAATCTCCTCAAAAGCCTGCCCTTGGATCCTTGCTTTGATGAAGGGCAGCCCCACATCCCCCTCTCTAAGAGATGGATCTAGTGCCACCCTTTGGGTAAGCAGGATCCAAGAGGCAGGCTATTGAATCTCCTCAACAGCCTGCTCTTGGATCCTTGTTTTGCTAAAGGGCAGCAACCTGATTTGCTTGAAAACACTCATTTGTGCCATTCAAAGGCGGGTGTTTTAAAAGGATCCTTGATGTTTGGGGCAGGATCATTTTAAAACACCTGCCTTTGAATGGTATGGACAGGTGTTTTCAAGCAAATCAGGTGCTACCCTTAGGGCAAGAAAGGATCCAAGAGCAGGGTTTTGAATCTCCTCAAAGGCCTGCTCTTTGAGCCTTGCTTTCCCGAATGGTAGCACCCAATCCACCTCTGCCGGGTCCCTGAAGCGGCTGCCCTGAAGGCTCCCAGCAGCAGTGGCTGCCAAGTTTTATTCACTCACAGACATTTCCTCTTACTTCTGAGGGGAGAAAGTGCATCTTACGGAGCAAAAAATATGATACTTAAGGCCTGCAAGAATTTGGAGGAAATCATTGATGCACAATTAAAACAAAGATATTGATGCTGAAAATCTGTGCTCTGAACTTATAATAACTCAAAGGCTTCCAAAGTCTATGCCACCACAAGGAGTACTTCTCTTCATTGTGCAACAAAAACTCCTGGATAGTGCACCTAATATTTCTGTTGCTGTAAGGATCCTTCTCACATGTCCAGTGTCATTAGCTAGTTATGAATGCATTTTCTCAAAGCTCAGGCTTATAAAAACATGTTTATGCTCAACAATGCTGCAAAACAGACTAGTTTGTATGGCAACTATATCAATTGAACATGCTGAACCATCAGCCTTTGATCTGAAGGAATCAGTGACAAAATTTACAAAAGGAAAGGCACACAAAATAAGATTTTGATGTTGCAAAAATAGAAACATTTAAGAGACATTACAGTTCATAGGATTATTCAAAATGATTTGTGTGCTAAAACTGTTTTGTATTGGGGAAAGAAAATTGACGAGTGTTCTATTACTTGTTCTTTCCATCTTCATATCTTGTGGAAAGGGGGTTTAGCGTAGTTGCCAATGTTCTTACAAAAAAAGAAATTGATTGCAAATCACTGAACATGGAGATTTAGGACTATACCTTACTAATTTCAAGCCAAATATTGAACAATTGCTATCAGAGCGTCAGGCTAATCCCTCCCATTAACAGCATTATTTAAATTGATGTAGGAATTTTACTAGGTTCTTATTTTTTCATTCTAAATCCAAATATTTACTTGCATTTTGTGTCTTTTAAATAAATGTATGAATAAAATTTGTACACTTTTTTTTACAATTGTCCATGCAACAAAAGCCCCTATCTAAGTGAGTAGCACTGTGTCAGCTGTCAAAAACATAGCTGAAGTTAGTAAGTTTAGGAAAATTCAATATTAGGTAGAAAACAACAAAAATTGGCAAGTGGTCTACAGGGTGAAAAAGTTTGGGAACCTCTGAGAAAAGAAAGGTTCCTTTTAGGGAGAAAGGGAGGATAAAAGTAATTTTTAAAAATAAAGTACAAATACAGTAAATGAATGAATGAATTAAATAAACCGTAAACCATTCCTCAGTACAGCATACCTAGAAAATCCAGGAAAAGTTCACTGAAATTTAGAAATTACTTCATAGAGCTTTATTTATATCAGAAATGCCAACAAATTAATTATACTGACATAACAACCTGCACTACTAAGCAGAATATAAATAAGTAATACAAATATTATGTGTGAAAGTTATATAAAATGAACAAGATTTAAAAAAATGATGATGGCATTTGCCCAGTACTGGGCCACAGCAACATCATTCCCTCTTGCCATCATAAGATCTTACTCTGTGCATGCTGAAGGGAATTATATGCATTGTAACATCTGTGAGATGGTTAGTTCTTCTCTGTTGCCATAGAGGGTGGTGGAGTCTCCTTCTTTGGAGGTTTTTAAGCAGAGGCTGGATGAGGGGGGACCCGGGAAACTACAGGCCGGTTAGCCTTACATCTGTCCCAGGGAAGATGGTGGAAGATGGTGGAAAGCCTCATCCAACAGAAAATCTTAAAACACATAAAAGAACAAACCTTGCTGAGAGAAAATCAGCATGGCTTCTGTAAGGGTAAATCTTGTCTGACAAACCTCTTAGAATTTTTTGAAAAGGTCAACAGGCACGTGGATTTGGGTGAACCGGTTGATATAGTCTATCTGGATTTTCAAAAAGCTTTTGACACAGTACCTCACCAAAGGCTGCTGAGAAAATTGCACAGTCAGGGGATAAGAGGGCAGGTCCTCTTATGGATTGAGAACTGGTTGGGATCTAGGAAACAAAGAGTAGGTGTCAATGGGAAATTTTCGCAATGGAGAGAAGTGAAAAGCGGTGTGCCCCAGGGCTCGGTCCTGGGACCGGTGCTTTTCAATCTGTTCATAAATGACCTGGAGACAGGGATAAACAGTGAGGTGGCCAAGTTTGCAGATGACACAAAACTTTTCCGTGTGGTAAATACCAGAGAAGATTGTGAAGAGCTCCAGAAGGATCTCTCCAAACTTGGGGAGTGGGCTGAGAAATGGCAAATGCGTTTTAATGTAACCAAATGTAAAGTAATGCATATTGGGGCAAAAAACCCAAACTTCGTTTATCAACTCATGGGCTCTGAGTTATCCGTGACGGATCAGGAAAGAGATCTTGGTGTGTTGGTGGACAGCTCCATGAAGGTGTCTCCCCAATGTGTGGCAGCGGTGAAGAAGGCCAATTCCATGCTAGGGATTATCAAAAAGGGGATTGAAAATAAAACAGCCAACATTATAATGCCATTATACAAAACAATAGTAAGGCCCCACCTGGAGTATTGTGTACAATTCTGGTCACCGCATCTCAAGAAAGACATAGTGGAACTGGAAAAGGTGCAGAAGAGAGCGACTAAAATGATTACCGGGCTGGAGCACCTCCCTTATGAAGAAAGGCTAAAACATTTGGGCCTCTTTAGTCTGGAAAAAAGGCGCTTGAGGGGGGATATGATTGAGACGTACAAAATAATGCAGGGTATGAGTAAAGTGGATAGAGGGAAGCTCTTCTCTCTCTCCCAAAATACCAGAACTAGGGGACATACACTCAAATTGAGGGCTGGGAGAGTAAGAACAGACAAAAGAAAATATTTTTTCACCCAGCGCGTTGTAAGTCTATGGAACTCCCTGCCACAGGATGTGGTGATGGCATCTGGCCTGGATGCCTTCAAAAGGGGATTGGACAGATTCCTGGAGGAAAAGTCCATCACAGGTTACAAACCATGATGGAGATGTGGAGTCTCCAGGCTTTAAACCGGGTTACTTCAAGGGCCAGATGCAGGGGAGTGGTATCAGGAGACAGATATCTAGTCTCATGCACTCCCAAACGCACCTGGTGGGGCCGCTGTGAGATACAGGAAGCTGGACTAGATGGGCCTTTGGCCTGATCCAGCATGGCTCTTCTTATGTTCTTATGTTCTTATGAGCATCTGTCAGGAGTACTGTGATGGAGGGGGGGTCCTGCATGGCAGGAGGTTCAACTGGATGGCCCTTGAGGTCTCTTCCAACTTTATCATTCAATGATTCTCCACATTCACACAAGATGTCTTCTACAGGGGAACCCCATTTTCTCAGATTATCCTTTGACCTTCCTACTTCAGTGCACAATTTATTGCTTTCCTTATGGGCCACGGTTGTTCTTGGTCAGGTGGTGGGGATTCCTGTGGTTCTGCCCTCTTACCTGGTAGTGCCTTGCTCAGTTGCCTTCTATAGTCTTAAGTCAGTCTGTGGGAGCTGATTGTTGCGAGAAGCCGAGGTTTAGAGGAAACAGTACCTTGATTTCAGTCTCAGCTTTGGTGGTTGATGACTAAATAACAAACGTGTTTCTGACAACGTTGCTTTGAACCACACATTCTATGCAACAATTAATAGCACTTAACTTGTATCATTACTATTAGGACTAATCATTGGATTTTGCTCACTAGTGTCTGGTGTACAGTAAATATCCTGAGTCTGGATGCAGCTCAATATGTTTTGTAATGAAGCAATTCAAGCAAAGGAAACAACTCAATTGCTGTATTTTTTTAGAATTACATATTGGTGATTAGGTAACTTGCTCTGAGTACATAAGCATGATTGGTGATTATATGACTTTAAAATGAAATCAGATAGACTGTAGGAATTTTGGAGGAGCGTAGAGCCTCAGGATTTTTTGCCAAACAGTCCAGATTAGAGATGGGCACGAAACAAAAAAAAAATGGTGTTTAGGTTTTTCATTTGTCGTTGAGAGATCTGTTTCAGTTCATTTCCATTTGTCGTGAATTTTTGGAAAAATTTCGTTTCCGTTTTTCATTTTTCCGTTTGTCGTTTCTACCCGCTTTTGCGCAATTTTTAAAGCATTTCTGTGCGCAGGCGTCCCCCAATGCCCCAGACCAGAGGGAAAACACTAAAAAAATGGATGCTGGCAGAGACACAGTATAGACTAGGTTCACAGGGAGGCTGCAAAGGCAGCAGCGGGCGTTGCCCAGGGTGCAAGGCAGCCACAGAGTGACTGCACTGCGGGGCAAGGGAGGGTACTCACCGAGAGGTACGCAGCACGCACGCACACAGGGAGGCTGCAGGACTGAAGCTAGAGTTGCATAGACAGCAATCCCACCCTAACTCTCACCAGAGACTGAAAGGAGGACGGGGGCTGCCAGAGCTTTTTATGCCCTCTGTGGCTGCCAGACCTGCCCAGTCTGCAACCTGGGCATGCTATTGGTTGAACATGATGCCATCACATGGCTTGCCTCCATTTTGTGGCTGGTGGCGACATCCATTTTAAAGGGAAAAGAAAAATACATCGCGATGGGAGAAGACAAAAACAAATGTTTTAAGGACCCCAACCCCCTGGTAGGTAATAATTTCAAATAATTATTGCATTATCTCTGCATTTTTACAGATGTCCAGGGTGTTTTAATACCCAAGAAATCAATCAATATTAGGCATCTGGGAGCCATTTTGGGTCGATGTCCCCTAACTCCCCTTAAAGGGAAAAAATACAGCGATCTGAGAAAAGACATAAATGCACCTTTTAAGGACCCCACCCCCTGGTAGGTATTATCAGACAATATAAATAATTATTGCTGCGTTTTTACGGATGTCCAGGGCGTTTTTTAACATTTAGCTCATTTCATTGCGCATCGCCATTAACGGAAATGAACCGTAACGACCACAATTTTTGTGATTCTGTTCGATTCGTTGCATTTTCATCAATTTTCGTTTGTCATTTCATTACGTAACGGAACGACTAACGACTAACGGAAATGAAAAAATGTTCGTTCCATGCCCATCTCTACTCCAGATGTTAGTCGAGGTCTCCAAAAGTATGCATGCCAGAATCATGCAAACACATCCATTTTTACCATGTTTGTTCTTTTTGAATTGCAAATATCCTGTATACAAACCATCTTCTATTCTTGCAGGGAAATTGCATAGGCTGTAATTCACCTGGACCGTGTCTGCAGGTACATTACTGTTGCTAGTACTCAACATCCAGCACACAGATGGTGCTAATTTGCAAACTTCTCCACTACAGTAGATGTTTACATCACAGTATTTCTTCCTTCATTATTCAAGAATGTGTAATTTTCCCTATCAGGAATGTATGCTGTTGCTGATAAAACTCCTTGGTTGACTATTTGGGTCATAAGAGTCATATACACTTGAACATTCTACAGATGAAATGTGTGGATGGGTGTGTGTTGTTTGTGTGTCTGTGTCTGTGTATGTTCCAGCTATTCTTACACAAAGGATTGCTATTTGCAATCTACAAACACCTCATTTCCGTGCTGCCCATTGTATTTATTTTCTCCACCAATAGCTTGTTCTGGATAAGAACAAAACTTCTTAGTAAACTGGCCTGAGCAACTCCCTTTAAGCTTGCTTAATAAACATTTGATTGAACACCTTGGCTGCAATCTTGCACACACAATTTGAGACGGAAGCTGCCTTCGAGATAGTGGGGCTTACATCCAAGTTAACATGCCTACAATCCTGCAATTACTATTTTTTCTTTTTTAAAAGAAGTTGATTTGGTTATAACAAAAGGCCACTAAAACATTAAACACACCTTATAAGATAGGAAGGATGAATTACACCTGCTGGGAGAATGATATTAGAAATCATAGAATCATAGAGTGGGAAGAGAATGCTCAAGGGCCATCCAGTCTGGTCCCTGCCATGCAGGGACCCCCATCAAAGTACCCCCATCAAATGGCCATCCAGTCACTGCTTGTTGTTGTTATTCAGTTGTTCAGTCGTGTCCAACTCTTTGTGACCCCATGGACTAGAGCTCCCCAGGCCTTCCTATCTTCTACTGCCTCCCGGAGTTTGGTCAAATCCATATTGGTTGCATCGATGACACTGTCCAGCCATTTCATTCTCTACTGTCCACTTTTCCTTTTGCCTTCAATCTTTCCCAACATCAGGGACTTTACCAAGGACTCCTCTCTCCTCATGAGGTGGCCAAAGTACTGGAGCCTCAGCTTCAAAATCTGTCCTTCCAGTAAACATTCAGGGTTGATTTCTTTCAGGATGGATAGGTTTAATCTCCTTGCAGTCAAGGGGACTCTCAAGACTCTCCTCCAGCACCACAGCTCAAAAGCATCAATTCTGTGGCAATCAGCCTTCTTTATAGTCCAGCTTTCACTTCCATACATAACTACTGAAAAAACCATAGCTTTGACTATCCTAACCTTAGTTGGCAAAGTAAAGTATCTGCTCTTTAGGATGCTATCTACGTTTGCCATTGCTTTCCTCCCAAGAAGCAGGCGTCTTTTTATTTCGTTGCTGCAGTCGCCATCTGCAGTGATCAAGGAGCCCAAGAAAATAAGCTCTGTCATTGCCTCCATTTCTTCCCTTTCTGTTTGCCAGGAGGTGATGGGACCGGTGGCCATGATCTTAGTTTTTTTGATGTTGAGCTTCAGCTCATTTTTTCACTCTCCTCTTTCACCCTCATTAAGAGGTTCTTTAATTCCTCCTCACTTTCTGCTATCAGAGTAATATCATCTGCGTATCTGAGGTTGTTGATATTTCTTCCGGCAGTCTTAATTCCGGCTTGTGATTCATCCAGACCTGCCTTTCACATGATGTACTCTGCATATAAGTTAAATAGGCAAGGTGACAGTATACAGCCTTGTCGTACTCCTTTCCCAATTTTAAACTAGTCAGTTGTTCCATATCCAGTTCTGACGGTTGCTGCTTGTCCCATATCAAGATTTCTTAGGAGACAGATAAGGTGGTCAGGCACTCCCATTCCTTTAAGGACTTGCCATAGTTTGTTGTGGTCCACACAGTCAAAGGCTTTGGCATAGTTGATGAAGCAGAAGTAGATGCTTTTCTGGAACTCTCTGGCTTTTTCCATAATCCAATGCATGGTGGCGATTTGATCTCTAGTTCCTCTGCCCCTTCAAAATCCAGCTTTCACTTCTGGAAGTTCTCTTTCCACATACTGCTGAAGCCTGCCTTGTAGAATTTTGAGCATAACCTTGCTAGCATGTGAAATGAGTGCAATTGTGCGATAGTTGGAGCATTCTTTGGCATTTCCTTTCTTTTGAAAAGGAGACTCCACCACCCTCTGTGTGATAATATATTCCACTTCTGAACAGCTCTACCCATCATAAAGTTCCTCCTAATGTTCAAGTGGAATCTCTTTTCCTGTAATTTGAAACCATTGCTCTGAGTTCTATTCTCTGAATCCATGGGAAACAAGCCAGCCCCCTCTTCGATATGACACTCTTTTTGATATTTAAACATGGCTACCATTTCCCCTCTCAGACTTCTCTTTGTAAGACTAAACATTCCCAGATCCCTAAGCCACTCCTTGTAAGATATATGTTCCAGACCTTTAACCATCCTGGTTGCCCTCGTCTGGACCCACTCAAGTTTGTCAATATCCTTTTAAAATTGAGGAGCACAGAACTGGACACAGTACTCCAGGTGGGGTCTGACCAGAGCAGAATAGAGTAGTACTATCACCTTCCTTGCTCTAGAAACTATGCTTCTGTTGATGCAACCAAGAATCGCATTGGCTTTCTTGGCTGCCACATCACACTGCTGACTCATGTTCAATCAGTCCACCAAGACTCCAAGATCCCTTTCACAGGTATTATTCTCCAGCCAAGAGTCTCCCATCCTATATCTATGGAATTCATTTTTTCCAACTAGATGCAGGAGGACCCTACATTTCTCTCTGTTGATATTCATTCTATTTGCTTTGGCTTAGCACTCTAATCTGTCAAGGTCATTTTGGATTTTCATCCCATCCTCTAGGGAATTAGTCACCCCTCCCAATTTGGTATCATCTGCAAATTTAATCAGTCTACTCTTTATTCCTTTATCCAAGTCATTAATAAATATGTTGAATAGCATTGGACCCTGGGGCACTCCACTGGTTACCCCACTAGATGGGCCTTTGGCCTGATCCAGCATGGCTCTACTTATGTTTTGTACTGAAATCAAGCTAAACAATATCCACAGCATTCCCCTCATCCACCAGGCCTGTAGATCTATCAAACAAAGAGTTCAAATTAGTCTGCCGTGACTTGATTTTGAGAAACTCACATTGACTTCTAGTAATGGCAGCATTGCTTGTTAAATAATTATAGACTGTCTGCTTAGTAATCTGTTCTAGAATATTTCCAGGAATAGATGACTGGGGGGTAATCACTGGGTCTTTCCCCCCACTCCTTTTTGAAGATGGGAACAACATTAGCTCCACTGCACATGACAGTGAGATCCCCTGTTCTCCAGGACTTCTCAAAGATTATTGCCAATGGTTCTTAAATTACTTTTACCAGTTCTTTTAATATCATTGGGTATAAAATGATAAAAATATTTTGATTTTTTTTTTTTTAAAATCACTGTTCAGCCACATATGTACTACACCCTCTTCATAGGATTCACTTCTGATTCTCCTGAAGAAATGAACTAAGGAAGGTAGTTGTGTGAGAGATGAACTGTTTGTGGTATTGGCACAAGTTTGGGAAATGACCCTACTGGAGTGCCTCACATTGTACTTGCTTCATACCTCTATTACTGCTATATATTCTCCATGACCTGTTAATATTGGGAAGTCATGTTTATGAATTTCAATCTGGCTTCTTGGCTATCTATCCATGGCTGTGTTTTGGAACTTTTAACAGGAGGCTGTATAATGTAGGTTTTTCCCCCATATTGCTTATAGCAGCGCATGTGAATATGAGGGAGGGGGAATGATATACCCTGCCCTTCCCCATCTATATGTCTTCAGATATACTTCCTGAACCCTAACATACATGTAATACATCACTTATCCACCTGACACCATTCTGTTCTTTGCCATTTACTACAAAACACATACAATCTTCCAAAATTAATACAGTGTTTCAAAATGAACCTATTCGGGAATAAGGCTGAGAACTTCATAGTAATAGATGAACTGGAAACACCAAATGGCCTCAATTCTCCTGTACTTTAAACTTAAGTTTTTTGATGATTGTTGGTTATTCTTGTTTGAGCCATTCAATATATGATGGCCCAGTTCACACATGACAAATGGAGTTTTGTTGTTGACTGGCTTGTTCATATCATCTGCTTAACAAGCAAGCAAGCAGACAAACAAACAAACAAACGACAGCATCAAATGCATTCAGAATGTATATTACAAAATAAAATGTGTTTAGAGATAATGAAAAGAGTAAGAGGCTGAGTCATGGATTCATGTTGAAGCCATTAAAAAAAAGCTTTTCAGGTGAGCAAACAGATGCTGGACTGCTGGATATGGGCACATACATATCATTCCAGTGCAGCACAAAGCCAAGGAATTCTAACATCTGAGATTTCAACTTAAAATAAGTTGTCACACAGGCAAGCCCTTTAATTTTGTTGCATTCTGTCTCTAAAATCCCTTGCAAGGAAAAAAAAAACAATCGTTTTATGATTTCACCAAAAACAAAATATACCTTTTCTCTCTCAGTCACCTGGAAAAAAATATCCACTCACTATTAAGGACGAAACAAATGGCAATATCCAGATTTATATTACTATTAGGTACAGCTAAGATCTGTATGACAACTTCTGACAATGCTTCTATGAATAATGAGACTAAAGACCTCATGCTGAAGTTTCTCAGCTTCCTTTCTGATTAGCTTTCCCCCCTCATCCTTAAATTAGAGAGCACCTACACTACCCCCAAAATAAAAAGATTTCTTGCTATTATAGTTTTGCTCTTGTTTTGCTCTCACACACTTGTCTCTGTAGACTGCTCCCTGATCTACATGTCAAATCAGATGTGGGAGTGCTTGTGTTTAACCTGATTGAAATGCACAGAGTTGTCTGGGGTAAAATAGGGGGGGGCAGTATTTTGCTTTAATTGGACTGCAGATTAGTTTGCTAGTCTGTGAGAAGTGAGGAATTGCATGAAGAACTAAGACCTGTGTTCATAAATAAGGAACTTCCTCCATCTCGTGAAAATATCCATTGTGCTAAAAGAGCCTTTTTTTGAATTTAGGAGACCAACTCTAATTTAGCTGTGCAATCAGTAGTAAATCGTCCCACTGCCCTATACATCAAGTGGCTGCAAAACAAGCAGTTGGCATGTAATAATTTCTGGATGAGAAAGACAAAGAGCACCAGCCATCTGTTGACCACTTGGAAATTGGCCTAACAATGCAAAACCATGAGCCAAACACTAGACAAGCTTCCAACAAATCAGTAAAATGTTGTTGTTTTTTTTTAAAAAAGATCAGAAATAATGGAATAATAGTATGATTCACAAGACCCCAAGGTTGTCCTTGTGACACAATGGTATGGGTATAAATTCTTTGTAAGATGAGAAATTTGGGACACAATAAATCTAATTTTGAGTGTGGGCACAGCAGTAGATTCAGCTGAATGCACTCATTTGAAAAGCTTTAATATAACAGCAAATATTGTTTTCGAGCTTAAGATTCATGGCAGATTGGATGAATTGCTTTATTCAATAGCACAAACACCCCAAAGACATGCATTTGTACTGAAAATATGAATATCTTGTTGCTTTTCTCTGTATGATGATACTTATTGTCACTTGGCATTTTGTGCTGAGCCTGAATACCCGAGTACAAAATACACTTGAGGGCAAAGGCTGAATATGCCTATTTTAACCACTAATTCATGCCAGTGAATAGAACATAGAACTGCCTTGCATTTCTTTACCTTTTAGGAAGTGTGATCCATCAAGCAACAGCACTAAGTTTAAGCACAAAACAACTTTACCGCACCTCTATGTATTATGCTAATGTTCACAAAGATGGGAACTGGCATTTGGAATTGCCACTAAAGAGTATACTGACTGGAAAAAAAGAGGAAAATCTCATATTTGAGACTGAAAGAAAATGGGATCAGCTACCTCTCACGGCATAGCTGAGGGAAGAGAAGGTGGACAAATAAAGGCACGAGGGGAAAAAAAAGGAAAATAAGCCTGAGCATATGGGACAAGGAAGTATCAAGTGTTTTGCAAAATATACATTGCATCAGCTGGCTGGAAAGCTCAGTGAATTAGGGATGGTTGGGAGCTTGATTCTACACTGTGCATTGCAAGAGAACTAGAGATGGGCACGAAACAAACAATTTTCCGTTTCCGTTTCCGTTTTTTGTTTCATTATGCAATGAAACGACAAACGAATTGTGTCTCCAAAATGAAATGAAACGAACAGAAACACCGGAAATTTTGTTGTATGTTTCGTTTTCGTTATGGCAATACAAGTGAACTGCTTTAAATACTAAAAAAACAAAACCAAAAAATGAAATAAATTGTAACAAAATGGTAACGAAATGAACGAAAATGAAAACAATTTTTTTGCAAAAATTCACAAAAAATGGAAATGAATTGAAACGGACCCCCTAAACGACAAACAAATGAAACACCATTTTTTTGATTTGTGCCCATCTCTAAAGAGAACAACTAGCTTCTGAGGCTTTGGGGAACCTGCCCAGTTCCAGACATCTTTAAGAAAATGGTAATTCTGAATACTTCTGAATACGATCTACCTGGAAAACCCAGAAAAGAAATTATTTATTATTGCATTACAATTATCGTGTTATTATACAAAATGGAGGATGTAGAGGAGGCAGGAGGCATTAACACATATTAGATATTACACGTATTTAACCTCTATTCCCTCTCTTTAGTTATTTTCTTTTGCCTCAAGACATGGTAGTAGAGATGGGCTTTAACTGAAAAAAAAAAGATCAATTTTGATTCATGATTCATCAAATTCGGTGGAGGGTGTATGATCCCTTTTTTTTTGTTTCTTTGAAGAATGTGGAACCCAATGAGCAGCTTTTACAACTGCCCTCAGACTTTCTGCCTGCCTTACATCATCTAGCCAAGAACTTTAAAAAAAAACCTCCTGGGATAGCACATATTTTGCCATGTTTAAACTTTTGGGACATGGTTTGAAGAAGAGTGTTTTGCACTTGAAAGCTTGCAATGTTTTCTTTAATTATTATTTTTGTTAGTGGCCTATAAAGGTATCACCTGTAGCCAAGTTTTGCATTAAAGTCAGTGAATCACAGAAAACGAGTCAATGTTGTTTTTTCTGATGAATCAAAGCACCTAGAAACACCAAAAGAGTGGAGAAGCTTCTCCTGACTTTTCTCTACAATCCCTCCAGGTTTGGTGATGATTGGATTTTAGAGATCCGAATTACAGTATATACTGTACCTACAAAGTGAGTCTTCCAGGACATCACCCTTTAGCTTGGCTTGGAGAAAACATAATCTTCATCAGAGTTGGAAGGATAGTAGAGAAGAGTCAGGGGAATTGCTTCACTGCGATTTTGCTGTCTCGAGATGCCTTGGGGGAGGACACTTGATAGCCTGACAAATCAGCAAAATCAAAAATTGCCAAAAATGCATTGATTTATATTCATCAGGGACATTGGTTCTGATGAATACAAATAAATGAATTAGTGATTTCTGATTAATTTTGCAATTTGTTTTTTTTAATTTTTACCCATCTCTACTTGGTAGTCATGCCACCAGATGCTGCTGCCTGATGAAGCTCCCATTGGACATCACCATTCCACAACAAAACACCAATTATTCATGGTCTGATGCATGATATAATTATGGATGAAGTACTGATTTACCCTTAATAACTTAGTTCTGGGTATGGTGGGCCAACAGTCACCTTGTTCTTCCTCAAAGGTTAATTGGTGCAGCAGCAAACTCAGTTGGAAGAACAGAGGAAGATGGTTCTCTAATCATTAAGGATCTAATCTTCCTCATCAGGAAGTCCATCCATTTAAGAGACAGATTCAAGGATTTTTAGTACTGTACCTTGTTGGGGCAGGATGAGTCAAGACTTCTGGACTGTGTCAATAGAACATCATTTACTGCAGACAGCTCAATAGGATAAAGTGGAAGTGAGTCAGTGATGGAATTGCATGTGACCCCCTCTACCACTAGTTTAGATGGTTCTACAAAGTGCTTTGGAAGCAAATTTGTATGCATACATAACAGATGGGATTGCTATATATTTACAATGCTTGACAATACCGAATACATTTGCTACTCAAGATTGTCCAAATGCATCCACTGAATTCTAGTCCGAATCCTGTTAAACCACTGTACCTCCTTTTCTGTGATAAGATAAAACACAATCCAAAATAGCAACTCTCAAAATCCATATTTTCTCCCAAGTAGTAATCTTAGATTAAATATGATGAGGACAATGCCCACTCAGCTCTGTCCCTGCTCTGCTTGTCATAAAGATACCTGCCTCATGAAATCATTATATTTTACAAAAGCAGGCACCTGAGGAGGAATAGTTGAGAAACATTGATCTAGAACAACTCAAAAGACCAGTGAATATGCTGATAGTGTAACAGATAAGTTAAATTAGCAATGAATAAAACTCTCCACATGCTTAAGATAATTATAATTCCATCTCCTCTTGATAGTGAAGGGAATGATGTAGTAAAAGGATGGATATTGCTTTTAGAGGTGTTCCAAGATCAGATTTTTTTAAAAAATGTGCTGCTTAAGTGCCACCTCATAGCATTTAAGCACAATCCAAGTGGTTCACAAGTTAATTATGCAGGCTACATATTGCGCCCTCCCAACTGGGTACAGAATTTATTAATCTTGGAAGGGCAAAAAATTAGAGAAGTATATTCTCAGTTACCTTTTAGACTTGATAAACTCTTGTCACAGTGGTTGCAACAGTCTGAGGTAAAAACTGTGGAGGGCCTGAATGAGATTATAGGGCTTGAAAAGAATTAAAATACTTAATACAGTATAAGGGCCCTAAAAGTGTGAAACAAGCAGGAAACTTTGCTGATTCAATTAGTATAATAAGGGATCACAAATTTCCTGAGAGGAAATTTGAAAATAGAAAATGTGAAAACAGAAATGACACCATTAAAAGAAAATGGCGGCCAAAAACACAACAGAAAAATAATTTACCTAAGCCAAGGTTATACAAACAGTTTATTAAAGAAAAACCTGGAGATATTTTTATTGCTTTGGATGTGGTAAAAAGGGCATATAAAAAACCGTGTAGGAAACAAAAATAAAGTATAGCCCAGAAGAGATTTTCATATCTGTGAGATTGTACCACTAGGAAATGTCTGGTTCATTCCATGGAAATTATACTAAGGAGTTCCACGAGGTTTCAACTTGTCTCCTTTATTTAAAAGCAGTGACTTTACATTCTTCCTTTTAGGGCAGGAAGAAGATAGAGCAATTGCCATCTTAGTATTCAAGAAACAAAACAGTTCACCAAAGAAAGAGATATTCATATTTTGGAAGTACTCTGATAAATGTAATAATCAGTATTTTCAGTAACAGCTGGCTATAGTGTTTGTATTTGGGTACAGATTATTGGAATGTATATACTGTTAATAAGACGCTGAGCAAATGTCAGAGGCATATAACATATAAAACAAAATTAAAACAGCCTGGGTTTTTGAATGAAATGTTTAATCCCCATGGAGAAATGCAATAATTGAAAAAAAAATCCATTTCTTTCTTACACGTTTGAATACTGGAATAAAATTATGTTAATCTAATATATCTGCCCTATTGTGCTTTTCTGTTGATTATGCTGCATGCATAAATATAAGGTGGTTATTATCCCTTTGATAATATTCCATACTTAACTGCTTCAGATTGGATTGTTTTCCGTACGTAGTGCAAATACACTCTTTTGAAGAATCTTGTTTACTGCGGAAGTGTGCTTGCTTTTTTACACTGCATTTTAATTTGGGCCTGTTTTAAACACGTAGTGTGTGTTACAAATTATGTTTACTGAAATGTGTTGTAAGTTCTGTGATGCTTACATAGTGTTCCTGGAATTCTTTCATCTATTATCTGGGTCACTAGATTTCTCTTCAGTGTATGAGGAGACTATCTAAGGGTCTAATCCAGCACACACAGAGTTGCAATTCACTTGGAGGAATTTCCACTCAACCTCCCAATCCCTGATCCCTAAAGAAGGGGAATTTTCAGGTTATCACCATTCACTGAGTGGCTGAAAAATCACCAGAGGCTTGTCATTCTCATTAAATCCATATTAAGGGCCTGCTTACGAGGCTTGGTAATTCTGATTTCAAGCAGTATGGGCCATGAGTCCATTCTTCTGATCCAGTCCAAGTTTTCAGGTGCTATCCAAGGTGCTGAACCCTTAGGCCTAAGATAGAGGAGGCATCTAGGACACATGCCGGAATGTCTGAATTAAACCCAGAGTGGATTCATGGGGCTTAGGTAGCAAAAAGTTAGGTGAGATGAGGCTGGTTGAAACTGTTTTGATGCTATTGTTTCTACCTTATATGGGAAAGTTGGAAGAGCAATCAGACATTCCCTCAGCCAAGACTGGAAGTCCTCTCTGAGCTCTCATCAGTGCTAGGTCAGATCCTATGAAGGCAGCAGAGAATTATTAGAGGAACAACATAGGTTTTTGGCTACCACAATGGATAGAAACACTTCCCATCCTGACTTGGCTCCTCACTTTTGATCTCAAGTTCTGCAAAATCTCACATCACAGTGAATTTACAAGACTTTTTAGTCCCATCCACAGGCAGAGCTTGGCCATGTCCTTACTCACCTAGGACCTTCATTTGCATCCGAGAGTATTGCAAAGGAAGAGAAACGGTAAAGCTTTCACATCACCATGCTGCCTTCTAGGAGTGCTTTTCCCTTCTTTGCTAATGAGTAGTGCTGATGGACTTACAGGGGACAGAGTTTTCATGGGGTTTTGTTTAGCTATGTTTAGAGATGGGCCCAAAATGCCAAAATGTTGTTTTGTTTCATTTTTGTTTCCTATTTTTTATTTCAGTTTAAAATGATTTGTTTTTAAAAAATCATTTCATTTTTCATTTTTCTTGCCAATGCAGGTTCTTTAAAAATGTCTCTGGGCTTTTAAAACTATGGTACTGGGGTGGGGGAAAACCTTCCATTTTTCAGTTTTTGTTGCCGTTGCAGGTTCTTTAAAATATCTTTGAACCATTGAGGCTGCCTCAGTGGCTTAAAGATATTTTAAAAACCCCGGGCCTTTCCCTCCAAATGGGGTGCATTTGGGGGGAATGTGTGGGTCTTCTTTTCCCCCTCCCCCAAGCCTCATGCACCAACTAATCGGCACTGGGGTGGGGGAACAAACTTTCCCCTTATCCCAGCACCAATCAGCTGGCACATGGGGCTTTGGGGGAAGGAAAAATGTTTAAAAAGCTGGGTGGGGAAAAATGTGGGCTTTTAAAAGTTTTTGTCCTGCTCGAATGCCAATCTGCTGGTGCATAGGGCTTCGGGTAGGAAAAAAGTGTAAAAAGCCTGCCATTTCCCACACCCAATCGTTTTCCCATAAGAATGCATTGCTTCGATGCATTCCTATGGGAAAACAAAAAAACAAAATGGAACAAAAGGAAAATTTCCATTTCATTACGTTTTTCTTTGATGGGTCACTTCGTTTTTTGTTTCTTTAGGGAATGAAATGAAAAACGAAACAAAAATATTATTTCATGCCTATTTCTAGCTATGTTATTAGATTATTATTCCTGTGCAATTGACTTTGAATGTCACTGGAAATGTTTCTTCCTCCTCTTTGGATTGCATATTTGTTTATTTTCAGTAGAAAATTCAATTCAATTGCATTCTCAGAAATCTGAGTTAGAGAGTATGTACCTTAGGAACATGGTTATGATTATGTTTATATCAATTAAAACATGTACAGTAGGACCCCCCGTATCCACTGATTCATTATCCACTGATTCAGTTATCAGTGAGGGGGAAAAGAAGTACAAATTAATTAAGTAGGGTGGCATGGGGCACAGTGGCTGTGCAGCCCAGGAGTGCCTGCCTGCCTGCTCACCAGCCAGCTGGGCTATGGAGGAGGAGGCTGCGTGGCCTGGAAGAGCCCACCCTGCCTGCCCGCCTACCAGCTAGGCTAATGAGGAGGACGAGGACGAGACTGCACGGTCAGGAGAGCCAGCCCTACCTATGCTGCCATGCCGCTTGTGCCCATCCGCCTGCCAGCTGGTCTAAAGAGGAGGAGGAGGGGAACAAGGCCGCATGGCTGGGAGAGCCAGCCCTGCCCACACTGCTGTACCGCTTGCGCCCATCCACCCGTCAGCTGGTCTAATGAGGAGGAGGAGGAAGAAGAGGCCATGTCACCCGCCCGCTCACAAGGTCAGTGGTGGAGATGGCATAGTGCCATGGCAGGGTTCCCTGGGGTGTTGGCAGGCTCTCGCACTTTTTTCACCCTGACACCCTTGGATAAGAGTGTTCACTCTTATCCATGAATTTCAGTATCTGCGGTGTGCCCGGGAACCAATCCCCTGTGGATACAGGGATCCTACTGTATTAACCATTTTAATATCTGAACATCCATACTGCTCTTGATACATTTGAACCTTTCTGTCTGTGTAGTTTGGCTTACTTATTGTATATATTATCAAACTCGACAAGCAATTGACTTTTCTGTGAGCCACATTTTGCTTCTTATAATGCACTATTGTAACCTCAATACACACACAGTTTTGTACAAACAGAACAAAAATGTTCTCAGCCTCAGTAATAATACAAGTTTTGTTAGTTTAGCATGGTACATTTTAAAAAAAGAAAAGGCTGAAGTAAGAGAAAATGATTTGGGCAGTCATTGGTTGTACAAAAATGTTGTTAGGCTTTATCTTGGATCCCATTTTAAGGACATCAGGAAATAAAACTCAGTCAGTCAGACACCTTTATTGGCATAAATAAATAAATAAATAAAATAGACAATGAAGAATAGAGAATAAAATGCACAATTGAGAAAGTGTACATACCCAAACCAGCATCAATTAAAAACAGGGAAGGGTGGAGGAAATATAGGAACATTGTAACAGGATGAGAGCAAGAGGGTGTTTCCATGTATCATTATATTTGTCCAGCCAAAATTGACTGCAGACCATCCAGAATGAACAGACTATATTTGGAGGTGTGGAACAAAAGGCCCGTTGAGTAACTGTGGCCTGCGTCGCTGGATTAACAAATTAATAAATGTGGCAATCTGCCTAGTGTGGGTTTTGTCTAAGCCTGACAAAAGATTATGCAAAATGACCTCGTCCTGGTGACCAGGGAATCTAGCAAGCTGTGGCTCTAGGTGGGAAGCGCGGATGTCCTTATATAGAGGAAAATATAGGATCATATGCACCAGAGACTCAATGGTCCCTGAATTACAGGGACATAACCGAGTCTCCAGTGGTAGAGAGCCGAATCTCCCGTATAGGACATTAGAGGGGAGCACATTACATCTAGCTAGAGTGAAAGCACGTCGTTCCTGTGGATTCTCTAAAAGATGTAGGTAGCTGGCCGGCTTGCCAACAGATAGTGGGAGTTGGAGACTGAGAGGAGAACATGCTTTAGAGGCTGCTGCAAAAAGGTCTTGCCTTTCAATGTCTAGCAATCTAAGCTTTAACAGCCTATAAGCCTGCATGAAAGGTAGTGCCCCCAGTTGATCAGGTGAAATGCCCAGAGCCGTAATTCTTTGGAGAAACTGTTTGAGGCCAGGAGAGTAAAAATGGTCGGAGAGAATGCCCTCTATCAGAGGGTCTTTGTGTGAGATAAAACAAATTCTCAGCCAGTATTTGAATTGTCTTAGATGTGCCTGAGTGTTCAATCTGCTAAATCCAGCCTCCAGACAGAGGGCTGTGTAAGGTACACAATGTGGAACTGCCAATTTTCATAAAGAAAAGCAGATTGAAGCCTTTCAACCAGTGGATTGATGGTGTCCAGCCAAACTGGTACCCCATATAACAGTTGAGAGATGACCTTGGCTTTGAAGAACTGCAGAGCACTGGGGATATGTTGATTACCCCATATATAAAAGAACCGGTAGATAGCTTGGATGGTCAGTCTGGCTGAGTTGATAGTGATATGCCTGTGTCTGGCCCAGGTGTTATATGGTAGAAAAAATTTAAACCTAAGTACTTAAATTCTTTGACTTGTTGTATTGCTCTCTTGTGAAAAATCCAAGAATGGAGTTTCCAGGTCTTACTGAAAACAACTATTTTGGACTTACTATAATTGAGGGACAATTTGTTGCAAGAAAGATAGTTAATACATTCTAAAATTAATCGTCTTAAACCTATCTTGGTGTGGGAAAGTAGTACCATGTCGTCTGCATACAGAAGAATGGGCACTGCCAAATGGCCCAATCTTGGGCAGTGGCTATTTACTCCTAGCAATAGAGGAGCAGGGTCATTGATGTACAAATTGAATAGGGTGGGGGCAAGAACACAGCCCTGTTTAACTCCTCTGTTAATGGGAACGCTGCTGGAAAGATCACCATCACTGGATAATCGAATGCAGCAAGTGTTCTCTGTATGTAACCTTTGGATTAAAAAAAGCAGTCTTCTGTCTAAGCTGGCAGCCCCTAACTTGGCCCATAAAAGTTCCCGGTCTACAGAGTCAAATGCAGCTTTAAGATCTAAAAAGGCAGCATACAGTTGACTCTTCGTATGGGCAGTTTGCTTGCCTATACGATGAGATAATATTAAACAATGGTCCACTGTGGATTTATTCTCATGAAATCCTGCTTGCTCTGGACCAAGTATGTTATTATCTTTTATCCAGGAGTTGAGTTGAATCAGGAGGTGGTTAGCATATACCTTGCCCATGACTGACAGCAGGCTGATTGGTCTATAATTGCCCGGCATTTTCCTATCCCCCTTTTTGAAAATGGGTAAAATTATAGATTGGACCCATGACTTGGGCATTATCCCAGATCTATCCACAAAAGTAAAAAGATCTGCCAGAATAGGTGCTCACCAGATGATCAGGTGGAAGTTGATCAGGATTAGGGACCTTTTCTGATTTCCTGATTTCAAACTCTGATAGCAGAAATCACTGCTATGAAAGTGACCACAGAGATAGTAGCAGAAACACCTGGATGAAGGTCTTCAGATGGCAATGATTGAAATTGAAGTGAAGACAATGGTAACATCAATGATTGGGAAAGGACCTAACATACATACTGTATATACGCTCAATTGTAGATACATCTCATCCAATCGTTATGTAGATGAAATTATGTCAGAGTAATATTAGTATGCTGTGTAACTTGATTTTCAAAACCTGAGCATTTTTTTTGAAAATAATTACTTGTACTTGTGCACTGTAGTGCAAAGACAAAAAAATAATCAAATAGCAACTTCTTGGTGAAGCTTAGGCATGATATTGCACATTCTGAAATACTGTTTTTTAAAAATTCAGGCTAATGTCAGGTTTCAGATATGTTTGTTTCAAATGTCTACATATACCTAATAGTTATTAATGTTTAGTAGTGGCCAGTGTAGGTCTTGACAGCTATGTCCTGGTAGGAACCACTGGATGCTATGAAAGTTATTTTGTTCAAAGGCATTCCAAGAATAACATGGTGGCCATCAGAACAACTTGCCATTGGTTTTGGCAGCTACCATTTTATCCCAAGTATGTCTTCTAGCAATGCAACACCTAAGGTAATTCAGGGGAGGTAAAATGACATTACCAGGAGATGACAAACAAAATAAGCTTAGCTTCTTCCAGTAGTGGCAGTAAAAAGTAAATAAGCCCAGAACAAAAATGGTATAGAATTGAATTGATGTCTTTTTACTGAACAATAATGGCAAATATCCTGTTCTTTAATTTATATCGCTGTAAGAGTGATGACATCTGGGTAAGGGGAGATTTTTGATCATCCAATATTTACTTTTTCTGTGCCATGGCTCATGTGTCTTATGTATAATCAGTCTCATTGCATGCAAGCTGTGCAAGCCACATTATGGAGGTAGGGACTCTTTAATTACTAAAAACCTCCCTTTATTGGTGATGTTGTCACCCTTATGCAGATCTGATTTACAGAATAGGATTTTTGCCACTGAAATGAAAAGAATATATGGATGGATATGGAAGTTAATAACAAGAATCAATGGAGTAGCCAACAATTATCATGTTGCAAATTAATTACATTTCACAGTTTCCAAGTATATCAGCATCAGTGCAGTTGGGCAAAGAGAGAGAAATATAACTGTGATCTCCAAATACTTTCAGGCAGAGACTGATTCAAGAGTTTCAGGAGCAATCTCACAATTGAACGCAAGATGTATTTTTGCTTTGAAGTAGTTGTCACCGGAAATTCACACAAACTGATTTGAAAATAAAACAAATACAATAAGAAGAGGAAAAAGCAAACACAACAAGCTAGATCAGTCCCTGTTACTTTACTAGTCTGTCTATAAATGATATGTTCATCTTTGCTAATCTAATTACTTAATGAAATCACTTCCACTGATGTAAAATAACTAGGCTCCAAGGGACTAATAAAATTATTAAACCAATAGAGATAAAAACAAATAAAACTACAATTATTGCGATCATATGCTTGCATATTCCCCTAGATTATGGCTTTAGATTCTAGCCTAAATGCATACCTTTTGGAACAGCATCCATGCACAATAGGAGATTAATCTAATCTCTATTTCCCCCAGGCAGTCAAAGCAACATGGTGATAGGAGCTGAGATAGCCAATTATGTACCATCCTAAATAAAATTTCTTGTGCTATTTGTTTTCCCTTTGAAAACTTGCCATTTCTCATTAGGTAAGGTTCAGCAATTGTCATTGTATAATTTGGCACAGCTTTGGGGTTTTGCAAAGTGCAATTGAAATCTTTCATTACTATGTACTCCGTGATAGGTTTTTTTCCCCCCTCTTGGTGATGGAATTGTCAAGAAATTCACTTTAGCTTTAATATTTTAGAAGAATTTATTGAAATTTGAAAAACTGATGAAGCAGATGACTTGATTCCCCCCCCCCAAAAAAAAAGCTTTATGTGTCACTTTTAACCATCCATACCCAGGACTTTGAATGCTTAACTTCCCTGCTACAGCTATTCCACTAGCTACCAGTCCTTTTCTGGTAAAAGTTCTGGTCACTACCTATAAAGCCTTTTATTACTTGAATCCAGGCTACCTGAAAAACTGCATCTCCCCATATGAGACTTCTTTGTGCTTAAGATTATCTAAGGAGGCCCTCCTCAGTCCTGTGTCCAGTGCAGGAATGGTTGGTGGGGACACAAGAGAGGACCTTTTCTGTGGCTGTTCCAAGGTTATGGAATGGAAACTTATGGTCCAAGTGTGCCATGTACTCTTGAATGTCTTCCACTGAAGGAAGAAGACACGGCCCAAGCTGGACCAAAACTCATCAAATTCCCTGACCACCCTCTTGTAGACTTTGGACATTCTCGGGACAAGGGCTAGGCCTTTGGCCCTCTCAGATTCACTTCACCAATCCTCCACACCTCTGTCAGTAGGGTTTCTGCCTGTGTGCATGCTCCTGATGCTAAGGCCATGAACCAGCCAATCTGTTTGTGTGACAGAATGTCAGCAATGCTATTGTTCAGACCAGGAATGTGCCTAGCTCTCACTATGATGTTAAATTGTAAACAGCAGAATGTAAAGGCCCTGACTAGCCCTTTCACCCTCTCTGACCTGGATGTCAGGTTATTGATAATGTGCATGACGGTCTGGCTGTCGCACCAGCATTGGACAACAGAGTTAGCCCATGTCTCTGCCCCAAACCAGAGTGCTCCAACTATTGGAAATAATTCCTAGAAGGACAGGTCTCTGCACACCAGCTGCTCTGGAAATAAATGCTGAACCCCAGGGACCTGGCAGCGGCTGTGTGGACCTGAAAATCTGCTTTAAGATGCAACATGCTCCTCCAAAAGGATACACCATTGCAGCTATCTAGGAATTACAGCCATATATCTAGATCTCTATGAATCTTCTGAGCTATTTTAACCCTATGATATGGCCATCACAAACCCCTTATTTTGTTTTTGAACTGCTCAGAACTGTGAGTATATGAAACATTTTTATTATTTCTAATACCAGTGTCCCAAAGTGAGTTATTGCGACTGTGACAATTGATCAGAAGCCCCCATACATCTGCTGCACTTTTCTGTTCTACTTCATTCATGAAGGACAATATGAAAAGATATGCCAAATAAACCTTGTTACTCTTTTGTTCATATGCCTAGAGGAATTCTTAATGCATGATTATTCTACCATAGACACATGGTATGGGCCACACACTGAAGCTACAAATAAGTTTTCCCCAGCAATTGCTGCTCCACCCTGCAGGCAGCCTGGCTTTCTGTTTGGGCCCATCCCCAGAGACTTCTAGACCCCGCTTGGAGGCCTTTGAGGACATTCCAGATGGCCTGGCTGACGATCTGATTAATGCCCTGGTGGATAGATGGCATGATGAAGCCACTCAGGCTATCAATCGGATCGCCCCCAAGCATTTCCTCTGATTCCGAGCCTGCTCTTCACCATGGTTCATGGCTGAACTGTATGCAATGAAGCAGGAATGGAGGAGACTTGATTGCAGCTGGAGGAAAGACCGGATGGCATCTAATTGGGCTGCGGTTCATTCACTGACCAGGCACTACATTAAAGTGATCAGGGATTCAAAAAGATCCTATACACCCCTGTGTATTGGTGAGGCCATGAACTACAAGGTGGAATTGTTCCAGCTGGTTTGCGGCCTCACCAATCCTGGTCACCCAGGGTCTCCTCCAGGTATTTCACCAGTGAGTTGTTCACACCCCATTTTAAACCTAAAGTAGAGGCCATCTGGTCTGGTCTGGATTCTGGTTCCACTAGTCTAACCCCAGGTATTTACAGTGCTGTACCCCACTGGTCTCGTTTTGTTGAGTTTGGGCCTGTGACACCCGTTGATACCTCCAGAGCACTGGACCATTGCCGCTGGGTGGCTTCTTCATTCAAGCCCTGGCAAATGGGTATAGTGGCCCTCTACCCAGCTTGGATGGGACTCTTCTCCAGCTGGTTGATAGAGTGCGGAGTCTGGGCATTATCCTGGATCCAGTGTTGTCCCTGGAATCCCAGGTAGCAGCCGTATCCAGGGCAGCATTCTTCAGGCTTAAGCTAATCACCCAGATTTGCCCTTGCCTCAACGGAAACTCCCTAACGATGGTTCTGCAAGCGCTAGTCATCTTAAGGATAGACTATTGTAACACTCTTTACATGGGGCTTCCCTTGAAGCTAGTTTGGTGACTGCAGCGGGTGCAGAATGTGGCGACCAGAATGGTGGTTAGTACGGGCAGATATGACCACATCACCCCCATTCTGGCTCACTTGCATTGGTACCCGCTGCCTCCCAAATCAAGTTCTAGGTATTGGCTTTGAGTTACAAAACCCTCCATGGCTTGGGGCCAGGTTATCTGATGCAGTGTGTCATCCTAAGGTCAACATCGGCCCGGCCCATCAGAATATCACAGTCCCTGTCTCTTCAGGTTGCCACTCCTCGGGAGGCACGAAAGGCCTCAACCTGGAATTGTGCTTTTTCTGTGGCAGGAATCTTTCGAGTGAAATTAGGATGGTGAAGCCCCTCTCGGCCCTCAAGAAGCTATTGAAAATTCGGCTGTTTAAGGCTGCCATCAGCTATCAAGGAGGTTGATATGTTTTGCTGTTTGTTTGTCTGCCAGTGTTTTTGCCATCTTGCCCTCGTAGTCTTGTTTTTTTATTTTTTAATAGTTCTGGATTGCATTACCTTTGTTTAGAATTGTTTGTACTGTTCACCATCCTGAGTTCCGTTGGGAAAACTGGGCGGTAAATAAATAAATAAATAAATAAATAAATAAATAAATAAATAAATAAATAAATAAACAAACATGTTGCATGCAGCATAGGGTTTTTTGTTTTCTTTTGTTGTTTGTTTCTTTTTTCTTTTTCTGTTAGCACCTACATTGCCTTAAAAGCAATGAAGATGGACAATGAACCTCAGTGGTTCCTTCCCATGCCTGAGATGCCAGTTTGACTGAGTTGAGCTGGGGGGGGGGGATTGTTTTTGTTTTTTGGACCACTCAGTACTGGACTAACAGGCTGTCAGACAATATTCAACTTTTACGTGCATATGTGTAAATAGTATTAGATTAACCACGAGGTGTGTAGAGCAGTAATTGCACTTAGAGATAAAGTATAAGTGCAGAGATTTTTTTTTAATGCCACAAATCTGCTATGCTATGGGAATCAAGATTATTTTGGCTTATAATGTTCATCAGTCTTAGCCAGCAGAGCCAATGTGGCAGATTTCAGTTAAAGCAAAATATACCAGAATTCTGTTGAAAGAAGCAATGTACTGTCAGAGAATCATGCAAGTACTTTCCCTGGCAAGCTGATTTTGCAAAATCTGTCATAAGGCTAGTTAGGCACTCAGTTTCACAATCTGTACTCAACCAGTTGCACAGTCCTCTTGAAGGAAGAAAATGCTGATTTAATTTGCTTCTGCTCTTTATTTCCTCAGAAAGATCCTGGCCAGACTTGGCAATGGTCCTTGAAATATTACATACAAATATCTACTAACTACTTCCTATAGTAATGCTTGTGCTCATCTTTTTTATGAACATTATAGCTTATCATCACCAAACACATGTATCATTAAAAAGTTTTTATAGCATTCCAGTTACTTCAGCAAAAGGCAGCAAGTCAATGCCTTTTTAAATATAGACATAAAAATTAATAGTTTCATATCAAAGAACAAGAATTGTATTTCTTCACAAAGATATTTTCTAATGAAATGCAGATTTTGATCTTATCTTTCAAGATTTGGTTTTCCTTATTCAATTCAAGTTTATGGAACTGAGGGAATAAGTTTTGTGGCTTAAGTTAATTGGCCTATATAGTATATCACTTCATGGGTGATAATACCCTCTGGAACAGCTCCAGTGACAAACAAGTACCAGAGGCAGAGCCAAGGGTCACTAAAAGCATAGCAGACTTTGGAATTGGAAAGCGAGATGCACTAACTTGATTATCCATGCTTGCAATGAGAGTAATCCATACAGCCACACAAAACACCCACAATCTCCTGAGGAGCAATCTATTTTTAAACTATCTAAACTGCTGGCAACAAAAATGAGTACACCCCTAAGTGACAATGTCCAAATCTGGCCCGAGTAGCCATTTCCCCCTCTCTGGTATCATGAGACCTGTTATTGTCACAAGGTCTCAGGTATGAAGGGGGAGCAGATGTTATTGTTCTCACTCTTACATTTGGTGTTATCGCTCTCTCTCGCTCTCGCTCTCATACTAGTCACTTGAAGTTCCACATGGCACCTCATAATAATGATCTGAGGATCTGAAAAAAAAAACAAATTGTTTGTTCTACATAGAGATTGCCTAGGCCAGTGGTGGCAAACCTTTGGCACTCCAGATGTTTTGGACCACAAATCCCATAGTCATTTGTCACTGGCAATACAGGCTTGGAATTCTGGGAGTTGTGGTCCAAAACATCTGGAGTGCCAAAGGATAGCCACCACTGATCTAGGCTATAAACAGATTGCCAAGACCCTGAAACTGAGCTGCAGCATAGTGGCCAAGACAATACAGTGCTTTAACAGGACAGATTCCACTTGGGACAGGCCTCACATGGTCGACCAGTGCCCATACTGTCACTGGTCGAGAGGTCAGCATTGGGAAATAGATGTATGAGTACTGCCAGCACTTGCAGAGATTGAAGGGGTAGGCAGTGAGGCTGTTAGTCCTCAGTCCGTATGCCAGATACTGCATCAAATTGGTCTGCAGGGCTGTCATCCCAGAAGGGTGCCTGTTCTAAAGATGATGCACAGGAAAGCCCACATACGGTTTGCTGCACACAAGCAGACAAAGGACGTGGATTTCTGGAACCATGTCCTGTGGTCCAATGAGACCAAGATAAACTTATTTGGTTCAGATGGTGTCAAACATCTGTGGTGGTAGTACAAAACAAGTGTGTCATGCCTATAGTCAAGCGTGGTGGCAGGAGTGTCATGGTCTGGGGCTTCATGAGCGCTGCCAGTACTGGGGAGTTACAGTTCATTGAGGGAACCATGAATGACAACTAGAGATGGGCACGAAATGAAATTTTTGTTTGTTCCATTATCTGTTATTTGTTCCGTTACGTAACGGGATGAATAACGGAGCCCAGAGTAATTTAGGAACGAACCAAACAGAACGGGAACAAATCAGTTCGGTTATGTTCGGTTGGTTCCTCCCTGCTGGCAATGACAGCTGGGCTGTCATTGCCAGAGTGGGAGGATTGTGAGAGCAAGGCGAGGCCGTGACTATCTCAATCTCCGATCTCCGCAGCAAGGGGGTGACAGCCAGCTGGGGTGTCATTCCTTATGACGGAGAGCAGTCAGGAGAGGAGTCGGAGACTGTGACTTTCTCCCAAGGGATCACTGCAAGAGAGGGGCCTACGATCTGGCCTCCGCATGCGGAAACCAGATTGGATCCCCCTGTCCAGCGATCTCCGCCTCGAAAATGACAGCCGGTGGGTTGTCAGGCTCTGGGGAGGAGTTGAGAAGGAAGGGGCTGCGATCCAGTCTCCGTGTGTGGAGGCCAGATTGGAGCACCCTGTCCAGCAATCTCCGCTCCGGAAATGACAGCCTGATGGGCTGTCAGTCTTGGGGTGGATAGCAGCGGGAAAGGCCTGTGATCCGTTCTCTGCACGCAGAGCCAGATCGGAGCCCCCTGTCAAACTCTCTGCCCCGGGAATGATATCCCACCGGGCTGCCATGCATTGAGGCGGAGAGAGGTGAGAGGGATCTTCCCCGTGCCGGATGACAGGGTGCTGTCTCCCGGCACTGGGAAGCGAGACCCCCGTTTCCGAAAAAAGAAAAATTGAACGATTTTTTTTTACAAAAAAAGGTCAGAAAAATGGAAATGTAGGGTGATGGGCCACAAACATAATGGAAACGGAACACAGTTTTTCTGTTTCATGCCCATCTCTAATGACAACCTCTACTGTGACATAATGAAGTAAAGCATGATCCCATCCCTTCATAGACTGGACCGCAGGACTCTATTCCAGCATGATAACAACCCCAAACACACCTCCAAAACCACCACTGCCTTGCTAAAAAAGCTGAGGATAAAGGTGATGGACTGGCCATGTCTTCAGACCTAAACCCTATTGAGCATCCGTGGGGCATCTTGAAATGGAAGGTGGAGGTGCACAAGGTCCCTAGCATCCACCAGCAATGTGATGTCATTATGGGGGAGTGGAAGAAGATTCCAGTGCTAACCTGTGAAACTCTGGTGAATTCTATGCCCAAGTCAGTTAAGGCAGTGCTGTAAAATAATGGTGGCCACCACAATGACACTTTGTGCTCAATTTGGACATTTTCACTTAGGCATTTTGTTGCCAGTGGTTTAGACATTAATGACTATGTGTTGTGTTATTTTGAGGGGACAATACATTTGCACTGTTATGCAGGCTGTATGCTCACTGGTTTACATTGTAGCCAAGTGTCATTTCTTAAGTGTTGTCACATGAAAAGATATACTGAAATATTTACAATCTGTGAGGGGGTTTACTCACTTTTGTGATATACTGTATGTACGTGATGGGAAAATTCCTCTTTCTTTTCAGGTTCTTTTAGGGGGCTGCCTCTTTTGTTTTCATATTTTTGTGCCCTTGTTCTTTCATTTCATAGAAAATGGAAAGGCTCTTCCATATCTGACAGCATGCAGATGGGAAAAAAAACATTCAAAAATTAAAGAAAAACACAGACATTGCAACTGCACAAACTGGACTGGCAGCATCCTCATCCTCATCATCCTCATCAGCATTATCATCTTACCTGGTGGCAGCAGTGACAGCTGGGTGATCCTTTTATTTTATTTTATTTTATTATTATTTTTATTTCCGGGTAATATTTTTAATATTTTTTTCTTGATTTTAGAGCACCAACCTGGCCACCCCCTGGGGCCAGGTCAGCGCTCCTTTTTAATTTTTAATTTATTTTATTTTTATTCTTTTATTGGTTTTTATTGTTTTTTATTTTTTTACTGCCGACCACATGGCCCATGCTACAGCTGTAGTGTGGGGCTTTTTTGTTTTGTTTTTTGATTCAAGCACCAACTGCATGGTCCCTGGGGCCTGGTTGGCACTGGTTTTATCTTATTTTATTTTTTTCTTGATTTTAGGGCACCAACCTGGCCACCCCTGGGGCTGGGTTGGTGCTCCTTTTTATTTTTATTTTATTTTATTTTATTTCATTTTATTTTATTGTTTTTTGGGGGGGGTTGCTGCTGACCACATGGCCTACGCTACAGCTGTAGCATGGGCCGTCAGCTTTTTTTTTTTCTGGTCGTGCTCCCTGAAGCAAGGAAGACTGGACCGCCAGGACCAGAACCAGGAAGGAGACATCTCCGGCACTCCCATTAACAAACCAAACCAAACTGAACCAATTTTTTTCAGTTCGGTTCGGTTCATTCTAAATCCACTCTGGGGTTCGTTATTCATTTTGTTACATAATGAAACAAATAATGAATAACAAAGCAAACTAAAAATTCATTTCGTGTCCATCTCTAATAAGGACTAATATGCTGCTTTAAAACTTATATTTGTTTTCCTGGCCTATTGTTCCCCTTAGTACAGTCTCAATGGCACATCAACATACTTAGAATGATAACAGAGATCAAAGCAATAAAATGAATAATTCTGCATATAAAATAGAAGTGGTAAGAATCCTGACTATGGTATTGCATAAATGGAAATGAATACTTAAATGCATTATTATTATTTTTTAAATCCCAGTCTATTAATGCAGAACTTTTTACATTTGGTAAGAGTGAGGTCACAGATGTTGTACTAAAATCTTCAACAGAAGGAT
The DNA here is from genome assembly GCA_023846285.1 of Phrynocephalus versicolor. NCBI lineage: Eukaryota > Metazoa > Chordata > Lepidosauria > Squamata > Agamidae > Phrynocephalus > Phrynocephalus versicolor. The sequence continues at coordinate 10,495,007 of JAHTLZ010000129.1, read as the reverse complement.
TACACGTAGCATAGAGAGACAGCATATGAGCATCTTATGCTGCATTACTCATAACGTCCATGGTGGCACAAGAAAGTACTCCCTGTCATAATGTGATTGAATGCAGGCAGATTGGAGTTTTGCCAGATTTACTGCCACAAATGTCTTGAGCCCAACAGTAATGTGTAATGGGGAACTTAATGGATCTCTAGGAATATTTAAATGACCATTTTTGCCCTCTCTTACCATTGCCTGTGCTACCAAGCTCAGATGGAAGCTGCAATCTAACAACACCTGGAGGGCAGCACATTTGCATGTGTCCTTAAATCCTATTCATCCTACTATGAGCTCCATTAAACCTCCAAAAATTCAAGAAGGTGAATTTTGCGTGAGATGCATCCTTGTACATGCTGCTGAACTTCAACTCACATTAGCCTTAACCAGTTTAAAAAGTTATAAGAAATGCTGGCAATGGCAGTCCAAAAACACCTGGAAGAATGCACTTTGCCTGTGTTTGAATTAATGAAAGATGCACATAGATCATCAGTTCTTAACTTTTTTAGTGGTTGGCACCTGGCTGAATCTCAAAATACATTCTCACATACATTCTCACATACTTTCCCTTGGAAAATGTGTTCCATTTTTTAAAAAAATTCATTTTTTGAAAAACTATTTACTGAAAAACACACGTATATGTCTTGACATAAATTAAAATAATGTATCATTTTAGTCACTAATTTGTTGATGTTTATTCCTAATAAAATTTGGAAGTGTTTCCCCCCCAAAAGAGCTACATGTATTTAAGCAATTTCTGATTGTTTTTTAAATGCAAAAGTGATGAAAAACCCACTTCACACAGACAGGTGGTAGAAATGGTAGGAGTGTCTACAAAGCTGCCTTCATGAGTTGTGGAAATATTCCTAACTGAAAGCACAATAATTGTTCTAAGTCCAACTTTTCAATAATTGTTCTAAGTCCAACTTTTCAAATTCCATGTAGCATGTTTTTGCTCCATAAGACACAATTCCACCCCTTTAAAAGTAAGGGGAAATGTCTGTGCTTCTTATAGAGCGAATACAGTAGTCCCCGCTACATACATATCACACATTTTCATTTAGAGAGAAGTTACCTACAAGGAGCCCCTCCCATCCCCTGCTGCAGCCTGGATTCCACTGTTCTAATCATGTTATTTTCAAAGAGGCTTCCACAAAGCCCCTGCTTTCCCCTGCTGCAGTCTGGATCCCCCAGTCCCAATCACCTCATTTGCAAAGAGGCTTTCACAGAGCCTCTCCTGTCCCCAACTACAGCCAGGATTCCACAGTAGAGATGGGCATGAAACGAACATTTTTTTGTTTCCGTTATTCATTGTTTGTTCCGTTACGTAACGAAACAACAAACAAAAATTGTGATGAAAATGAAATGAAATGAACAGAACCACAAAAACTGTGTTCGTTACATTTCATTTTTGTTACTGGCGGCGTGCAATGAAATGAGCTGTTTTAAATGTTAAAAAACTCCTTGGACATCCATAAAAACGAAGCAATAATTATTTATACTGTCTGATAATACCTACGGGGGTTGGGGTCCCTAAAACATGCATTTATGTCTTTTCTCAGATTGCTGTATTTTTTTCCTTTAAGGGGAGTTAGGGGACATCGACCCAAAATGGCTCCCAGATGCCTAATATTGATTTCTTAGGTATTAAAACACCCTGGACATCCATAAAAATGCAGCGATAATGTGATAATTATTTGAAATTATTACCTACCAGGGGGTTGGGGTCCTTAAAACGTTTGTCTTTGTCTTCTCCCATTGTGATGTATTTTTTATTTTCCCTTTAAGGATGACAAAATGGATGTTGCCACTCCAGCCAAAAAATGGAGGCAAGCCATGTGATGGGATCATGTAAATTAGTGGACAACTTCAACCAATAGCATGCCCAGGTGGCAGACTGGGCAGGTCTGGCACCCACAGAGGGCATAAAAAGCTCTGGCAGCCCCCATCCTCCTTGCAGTCTCCGGTGGGAGTTAGGGTGGTATTGCTGTCTCTGCGACTCCAGCTTCAGTCCTGCAGCCTCCCTGCATGTGTGTGCGCATACCTCTCGGTTAGTACCCTCCCCTGCCCGGCAGTGCAGTCACTCTGCGGCTGCCTTTGCAGCCTCCCTGCGAACCTAGTCTATACTGTGTCTCTGCCAGCATCAATTTTTTTAGTGTTTTCCCTCTGGTCTGGGGCGTTGGGGGATGCCCACGCACGGAAATGCTTTAAAAATCACGCAAAAAGCGGGTAGAAATGAAAAATGAAAAAATGAAAAGCGAAAATGAAAATTTTCCAAAAAATTCACGAAAAACTGAAATGAAACGAAACGGACCTCTCAATGACAAAGGACAAACAAAACACCATTTTTAACATTTGTGTCCATCTCTATTTCCACAGTTCCAATCACATCATTTGCAAAGACGTCTCCTCGATGGAGCCTCTGCCCTCCCCTTCTGCAGCCTGGTTCCCCCAGTCCCAATCACCTTGTTTGCAACCCTCCTCTGTTGCAGCTTGGATTCCCCAGTCCCAATCACCTTGTTTGCAAAGAGGCTTCCACAGAGCCTCTCCCATTCCCTGCTGCAGCCAGCATTCCACAGTCCCAATCACCTCATTTGCAAAGAGGCTTCCTCCAGGGGGACTCTCCCCACCCCTTCCCTTCAGCAGCAAGTATTCCCCAATCAAAAATCATCTCATTTGCAAAGAGATCTCCTCCACACAGCTTCTGCCCTCCCCTTTTACAGCCAGGATTCCCCTGCCATGAAACCGTAGGCTAAATATTTTTTTCTTGTTTTCCTCCTCTTAAAAACTAGATGTGTCTTATGGTCAGGTGCATGTTATAGAGCAAAAAATATGATAAATACATGCATTGGCCCATATTTTAATAGGATCATCTTTTATGTGTAAATAGAGATAATAGAATGTTTTTAGAACTTCAAGCTAAAAGAAAAGAGTTAGATAGCATAGAATTAGACAAAGTTCAGAGAGATTTAATGTATATGAAGAGAAATTATTTTGACTTTAGTAATAAAAACTCTAGATTTTTGGCACGGTTATGTCAAGCTAGAAGAGCAAAAAATGCAATAGGTGTGATTAGAGATAAATCAGGAAAGAAGTGTAGCCTGATGAAAGAAAAATTGCAAATATTTCAAGAATTTTATGAAGATTTATATAAGGGAGGTCATGTCCCAAAAGCAGACATAGAAGACTATGTTAAAGAAATTGTTAAAGAAAAGATACTAGAGACAGACGTGAGGGAACGAGAAAAACCAATTCAAGAGGAAGAGATTGGAGCAATTATTGATAAGCTAAAAAATGGTAAAACCCCGGGTTGTGATGGACTAGATTCAGATTTTTATAAATTGTTTAAATCAGTTTTAGTTCCATTCTCATTTTACATACAGTATTTATGTACAGTATTTTATATACATAATTTATGTCCTGCTGTTTCAGAAGCATTATACACCTGTAAATATGAATCACAAAAATGCAATAATCAATACATCACAATGAATATCATCCTTTTCATCCACTAATGTAGCAACAATCTGATTCAGAATATGGATGGTTTCCATTTGGTCCTGAACAAATAGAAATCTGGATCCATATCTTGAATCTCATATTCCATGCAGTTAGCACAAATACTGTCAGGTTGGTAGAGATGAGAAACTATCTTGCCCTCTGCTCAGCTGACAAGAGAGAAAAAACCCAATATTTTTTCATCTCCTTTGAGGATCAGCAAAGTGAGGATCCTTCAATAAGGGCTCTAGCCTATGGTCTTTAAAATCTGGATCAAATTTTCTGGTAAACCTGCTCCAATTATCATGCCCCCACCATCTACGAGGTTTTTATTTAAAAAAAAAAGGTAACACCCACTTAACCAGGTTTCAGCAAGTTTTTCAAGAACCAAGGCTGGGGGGGGGGGTGTTATTATTTAATCCAATTTGAAATGTGCATTTTACAAGAGGCAAATATTAGTGGGGGCACAGAAAACCTGTTTTCCCCTTTTTGTTGTCAGTTTACCAGTTATGCAGGTCCACAACATTCTGTCTTGCTATTTCCCCCAACTGCTGTCTCTCTGATATTTTGCTCAGGAGACTGCCAACCCAGTTGGGGCGAGGAGGAGGAGGAGGAAGCTGACTTGCAGGACAAGGAAGAAAAGGACAAGTCACCCCTTCTGAGGCTAACCAGTGGCAGCCAGGAGCTCACAGCAAGGGCATGGGTCTGCCCCATGGCAGGCCTCCCTTTCTGAAGGCGCCTGGGCGAGATCCTCGCCAGCCAGGGACTACATCGCCATGACAGGGGAGGGGGAGGGGGGAGGGGGAGGGGTGCGGTTGTGATGAAAGTAGAGGGAACTCCCTTCTTGGCGAAGGAGCAAAAGGGAATCCTGAGGCTGTGAGTGAGCTAGTAAGTGACTGACAGGCAGCCTGGAGTGGTGAAAGCCATTGCATTGGCGGGATTTCCCTTGAGGGACTAGGTTGAGAGCTGGTGCTGAAACAAAGGGCAGGGCAACTGGCACTGGCTCCTGACAGTGTTTGCAGATCTTTATTCTCTCTTTCTCTCTCACACACACACACACAACATGCCATTGTGCATGTGCGCGCACACACACATTCTTGCCCACCCACCTGCCTTGTTTCTTGATGGTGGCAGCCTTGCTCCTCCACCTCATGTTGACATCACCACCACTATATTTATTCCATTGCCACTTGAGCTCCTGTAGCACCAGAGCTCCTAAGCTCCACACCACTGAAAGTTCCCTCAGAGCTTCTAGATGTGGGTTAATGATGTGAGGACATATAAAATCTGGTTACTTAAACCACGCCCATGGGAACACAAGAACCACATTTTCAGTCAAGTGATGACTTAAGAAAGAAACACGGCTTCTATTGTTAACCACCTCTTTTGCCCATGTGATAGGGACCTACCATCTCACAAAAGCTTCCTCTACCATCTCACAAATGCTCCTGTGTCATATTATGGGCAATAGCAGATTAAAAGTAACTTCTAATTGGCAAACAGCAGAGAATTATTTCACTTTAAAAAAGAAAAGTGAGAACTCTAGAATTAATCTGTTAGAATTGTGTCACTTTTTAAATAATTTAATCAGTGGATTATGCTCAAGAGTACCATTGTTTGCCATCTAATTTAAGCATTTTCACAATTTGACATGGAAGTTCTCTTTCACATTGTCCCCTTCATTAAATTGAATGATGTCATTTGAATATTCAATTGTCTTGTTTATTGGAGCTTGGGATGTTTTGATTAGCATGCTGGAGAATACAACTGAGGAAATTTGAGCTTTTAAATTATAATCTGAAATAAAAGATAAAAATTGGAGAAGGCTTGATGGTGACAGAAGGCAGAGTAAATGCTTCATAAAACAGAAGTCCCAGTTTCTGGCTCATCAGGCTTCCCTCTTTATCCCTGTTTTGGGAAGAAGAAACAGTTGGAATCCTCTTGTTCTCTAGATGGCTGACAGGTGGCTTATTTGGGTAGCTTTCCAGCCATACAGAAAGTCAGAACCAGCTGAGACAAAGGAGTTTCAAAAATAGGGTGTGTGTTTTCCTATGAAAATATTAATCTCATGCCTCCGTTTTTGCACCTCCAAGTTATTTAATAAGCCATGTTTTTCAGGGAAAGACAAATGCACATACAACTTTTCAGATATCTGAGAAAAAGGGAAATGTGCAGAACATTTTTTTCTGTCAATGGCAGAAAGATCCATCTTCATATGTGTGCCTAATGGCTATACAGACAGGGAATATTTGCCCGTCCACCCCATCATGAGGAAGCAGTCTCCCTGTGAACTTATAGTTTGCCTAGACCCACGCTTCAGTAGGCCTCTTGAGAGGTTCAGTGACCTGTCCACAACACCCTTTGGGTCCAGTGTGAGAGTAGCTACTCACTTTGGGGCTTCATAGGAATGTTGGACCCATGTCACCTGATTGATGGATAATTTTTCCCTATCCTGCACTGATCACTCTGGGGGTGGGGGATATGGACAAATCATGGGGTGATGTTGCATTTAAATAGGTCACACTGGCAGACAGTGTGGATTGGGAGATCATGTTCCTAAGATACTGCAGATTCAGAAATACAATTGCTGGGATGAGGTTGCCTTGGGGACTAACCATGGCCACTATCCACCAACACTGAAGAACTGTGGGGGACAGCTGGCAGCAATGTGTGGGGATGTCAACATCATTAACCCAGGTCTTGGGACTTGCCTTAGGGGAAAATATGTGAAGGGTAGGAAGGTACTTTTATGTTTGTCCCAGGAATCCACACAATGATATTTATTTATTTATTATGAGGCTTGTATACCGCCCATCTTCCCGAAGGAACTCCGGGCGGTTCACAATAAACTGAATCAATAATTCAGCCAGCTCAACAAACATACAAGTAACTAGGTAACTACAATTAATAAACAATTTAAAAAGGAAAAAAAATACACAACCCTGGCGTAAACTGAGAGAAAAAACAAAGCAGATGGCCAGGAAAAAAATAGACCTCTTTGCAGTGGATGGAAGTTATTGTTAATTTTTTTTAATAAAGTGGCCCTAGTTAACCCATCACCCATGTCAATATCCTTATTTGGGTTCGGTGAGAAAAGCATACAATGTGTACATTGAGAAAATGTATTATACAAGTACATACATTATGAAATTTATTAATAAGATATGAATAAACAACCATAAGGGAAGAGGAGGGAATTTCTGTAACCTCATATAAAACTGGAAAAATGACATGGATTCTAGTGGGATTCAGAGATATTCAATTAAAAAAAAGAACTTACAGACTACACCAGTTGGTTCCTAAGGTAGAGAGTTGAAATTACCTGGGTCTATTTTCTAGATCACAAATGCTGAAGGCTGGCCGCATCTTTAGTCATTGCCCAATACTCTGTGAGCAATAAAGTGGGATGGGAAAATCTCGACAGTTTTCCCCCCACCTGATTCACATTTGTTAAATCTTAAATGCACTCCATTCCATGTTAATATAAGTAAATTCTTTCACAACAAGAAAAAGAATGCACTGGCAAAGTTCAACAGATAACAGAATTTCCACTACAGAAAGTACCTGCCAGCCATATATGGCTTAATAACAAGAAGCTTCTTAGAAGAGATGAAAAGAACACTTAGTACATTTCTTGTTTTTTTTAAGGTGGCTCAACATGGGAAGGCATTCAGATGAGGAACTTTCAAGCTTCACAAAAACCCTTATTTGCAGTGCAAGAGTGAGAGGGTGTGTCTTCCCGTCACCATTTTGTTTGTTTGTTCATTTTTAGCAAAACCTGTGTCAAGTAGCAAAGCATGCTTTAAACAGAAAACTACAGCATATGGACTGTTTTAAAAGGAAACAAAAAACTGTAAGTGCTTCAGAGATTTCTAAATGACCATGAAACAAACCATGTTTATTAATTGTGTACAGTTTGTGCAAGTTACTGAACTTGAGCAAGCTACCCAATTTTTCCTAAGCCATCAGGTTGATAGCATCAGGAAATATCTCCACATTTTGCAAAGTAAGGAGAAAAGGCATGTGATGCATTGCTCTTGCCTGAAAGAAAAGTATAGGCATAAAGAATTTGTGTCTTTATATTTTAGAAGCAAAAAAGAGAAGACCACCATTGTTTAGTACTATTTGGCTTCGGCTAGTCAGGGATTCCAGTCCAGCCTGCATTTATTTATTTATATTTCTATATCGTCCCCTTAGTGCAAGCTGCAGTACCTGCATAGATGCATTAGTAAATCAATCAACTTGCCCCATATTTGATTCACAATTCGTGATCTTTTTGACTGCAGTGGAATTGTAAAGAAATTTGTTATTTTTGTAAAATCATAAAACAGTAAACTTAACATTTTCCTTTATCCCTATCTGTATATCTGTGATCATGTAAAATACATTCCAGCCTGTGTATTTTAATTGCTGCCCCCCCTCGCACCACTTTTCACCACAGTTGCAACTCAAATTAAATCCAATGGGACCAATATTTCATAGTGTTGTTTACTGTGGTAATTTCAGATGCTTTCCCATAAAGTGACATCTTCTGAGGCAATCTGTAAAGATCATAAGTGATATGACTACTTTAATCATATCACATACTTTAATCACATCACTAAAATCTTCCATCTACCATCATCACTTTCATTTACTAGGTCATGAGACAGGAGCTTGTGATCAATATTTTATTTACCTTTAGAGTCTCCTTAAAGGGCAGAATTCTGAGATGAATACAAGCTTGTCCCAGTCTCCTCCCTAATTAAAGGCTGACATCAGTCTCTGCAACATTCTTGTGGCCCAGAAATGTCACTATGCGCTAAAAAGAAATCATTGTTTGGAGCCAGATAGATCAAGTTTGTGAGTATAGTTCCTTTTCCTCATGGACTGTTGAGAACTCTTATAAGTTGCTGCAACATAAAACAGATTACAGGTTATAGGCAATCACTGTATCCATTTTTACTTTAAATCTCAAGATAAGTCACATTATTCAAACATGATTCATCAACCTGGAAATATAGATAGTTTGATGCAATACATATCACCACACATGATGCAGAGAGTCTTGTAGTTTCAAGTCAAGTCTGCATAAGTAACGGCCCATCCATACAAAGGCAGAGTTGAAGCCTAATAGCAAACCATTGGGCATCTCATCACATCATCTTATCTCATCTAAGTTGATATTGTTTTGGTATTTTGTCAAAATGTCTTTCATGGACCTACTTTCTTGAGATCATTTAGTTGGAGATGCTGGAGATTTGTTACTAATTTAATTAAATCAGACAAAAGCTGAAGCTAGCATATCAGCTAGTAGCCAGTAGTAAGTCAACTTCCTTCCTAGCTCAGATTCAAGTTTATGGAAAGTGGAGTTGATATTGTTTACCTTGGGAATCCCATAGAGTCCGATGTATCCCTGCTATCCTGTGCGAGACAAACCCATGTGAAAGGTTTCAAAAACAGAGATTGAAGGAGAAGTATATTTACCAGCCATAGTTTCTTATGTTTGCGTAAAAGGACTTATGTTTGTACTGGACTCTGTATAAAGCAGTTATAAAGGTCCCTTCATCAAAGGGAAATTGTCCTTTGCATCTGACTAAATGGGAAAGAGATTATGCTGGATTCATAACAGCCAATTAGATCTCACAAAAGCTACACCCTCTGATTTTCCTTGTTGCAATGTTGGGAGGGGAACCTCCTTTAGTATTCAATTTATTTAATTTACATATGCTGCAGTATTAGCAGACACTAATTTATCTCATTGCAAGACTAAACTGCAAGAGACTGCTCTTGCATATTTATGGGAAAGAATTTTTGAACTGCACCAACAATCTATTAAACACAACATAAATACTAGAAATAAATCAAGGGGAGTCTCCTGTTGATTTACTAAGCTTATAACTTCTTCAAGTATCTCTTGCTAAACAGAGGGAGTAAACTTAGTTTTCTGTAATCCATCCAGTAGTTGTGCCTAATAGTCCTATAAAATGTTCATTAGTAAGGTCAATGGAAGTAGAGAGTTCACATCTCTAATAACCCAATCCATATTATGCAAACTCAGAAGTAAATATTCAATTCAGTGTCATTTACATCCAAACATGGATATTTTGAATTTGTACTCCAATAATCTCTTTCTGTTTCTTCAGAGGTAAGTAATGGTGAGTTGAATGCTGCTTGCTACCACATATGTGTTGGTAAGTTTGCAGCCTTAGATGCCAGTAGAAACTGGAGGATGGGGTTACTTCTAGCACCCTAACCACTATACATGTTAAAAATTACTTGAATGAGATAGGCTAGTGAAAACACCTGTGAGTAGAGATGGGCACAACTCAAAAAAATGGTGTTTTGTTTGTCGTTTGTCGTGTAGGGGGTCCGTTTTGGTTCGTTTTCGTTTTTTGTGAATTTTTTGCAAAAAGAATCGTTTTTGTTTCGCTACGTAATGAAACGAAAAAACAAACACAAAAACAAAAAATGCTGTTTCGTTAGCATTCATTTCAGTTCAATGTATTTGCCGCAACGAAAACGAAACACACGACAAAATTTCTGGTGTTTTGGTTCGTTTCGTTTTATTTTGGAGTCAAAATTTCATTTTTGTTCCGTTACGTAATGAAACAAAAAACGAAAATGAAAACGAAAAATTGCTCGTTTCGTGCCCATCTCTACCTGTGAGTAGTATCTAGCTCAGTGGTGGCGAACCTTCGGCACTCTGGATGTTTTGGACCACAATTCCCATGGTCCTTTGCCACTGGCAATCTAGGTTTGGAATTCTGTGGAGTTGTGGTCCAAAATATCTGGAGTGTCGAAGGTTCGGCACCACTGATCTAGCTATTGCTTTATCTGTTGCTGTGACATGGTATCTTCAGAATGTTCAAAGTGATAAAATAGTGGAAATTTCAGTGAATACAATGTTGGTCAAACTTATTTTATGTATTTATTTCATATGGCATAAGAGAATATTTCATTATTGTGTAAAACTTCATAAAGACAATATAAAATATGTATAAAATGTAAAACATTAGAAGAAGAAGATCTACCAGATTTTAAAAACACATAATACACATAATGAACAATTAGTGAAAGAAATTATGTATGACCAATTATTAGAACTAAGACTTAATACTGGATATCTAAATCATTTAACCAGTGAACAGCACTGCCCTCATGATGATGTAATTCTTGCAGGGAGCCAGGTAACTTTCTAAGGGGACATTCCATCACAATGTGATGTAAAGTTTGCAGGATATGTCCACAGTCACAACTAGAATTGTAGGCCAGCATCCATTTATATTTCCAATATTGATACCTGCCGTGGTAAGTTCAAATCGAGTTAAGTGCTGTCTAGTTTTTCCTCAGAAGATCAAAGCCATAAGGACATTGTATTGGATCAGACACTAAGTTAAACAGATCTGGGTTAGATGATGTCCATTACTGATGCCATGCTGTCTCAATATCAAAATCTTCTCAAACTAGTTGCTGCCAAAATTTCCATGATGCGTTCTGAAATCTGAGCCTAACTATTTGATATATTTGTGTTTAGGTAATAGTCACTTTGCTTCTCATTTCTGCCACTCCCCATTTTAAAAAGTGATTGTCTTCTCCAGCGGCCACTCAAAAGGGGTTGATTTAATAGTTCTTGATATTAACGTCTCCCACGTGGAGAGAAGTAAAATATGACTTTGTCTCAGGCATAAAATACTATCAGGGTATTCTGTGAATAGTAGCCCACAAAACGTTTTCAAACTCTGGAATGCTAGGTATTTGAAGGCAAGGACCACCCTAGTCATTCACACAAGGTTCCAAAAGGCAGAAGAGGTTGCAGATGAAACTGAGAAGGCTAGAGGAAGGGTAGGAAAAGAGGAGGCTGAAACCAGAAATCAGAAGAAAAGAACAGGCCCAAGAGAATGAATTTCAAGATTGCAATCAAGTGATGGGAGGAGAAAAAAGATGGGGATAATTTTGAGTTGTTGGCATAAAGGGAATTGACAATCAAGACAGCTTGGGAGACAGACGCCAGGCTCACTGGAAGCTGACAGATCAACTGCCATTTATATTTAACCAGCTGCTGGTCTCTAGTGTCAACAATGATAAGCTACACTCTCACAGAGTTTGAAAGTAGTTTGAGGGAGGTTAGGTAAGGAGGGCATTACACAGACCCTTTTGTGAAGTAGTGCAATAGCTTGTGACCTTTCCTAATAATGATATTCTCTTTCACCACTCCTGCTGGAATGGATTCTTTTTCACTCTGCTTTCCCCTTCAAAAGGTATTTTGTTTTATTTGACTTCTATCCTGCCCATCTAGTGATGATGCTACTATGGGCAGCTTACATTAAGAAAAAATGAAAACCTAAGAACAGCAAAAGAGAGATGCATAGCAGACTGAGTTACCCTGCAAGCACAAGGAAAAATCTAGAAACAGCAAAAACTAATCCAAGCCAATGCTGCTAATATCATTTGGAGCGAGAGAGAGAAAATGAATTTCCTAGCTGCTTCATGTCTCTCATGTGTATATATTTAAACATTTTCGATAACAACATTTCTCCTCCTCCACATACACTCATTTTCTGAGGCTACCACACATTTGACAGGCAGCATAATTCACTTTAATGATTTGGGAATTTAGGTTCTATAATTTCATTAGACATTGTGCTTTAGAAAATTTCAGACGTGTACAGTACATTCATTCACAACTTGCTTTGGAAGTTGTTAACTGTGGTGCACCAGCATGGTTGGAGATGAGACACAAATTCAAAACCTCTGGGAGAACATGGGATTTATGAGTGCTATTTCACATGGTCTTTGATTATGCTTCTAGCAGTCCCATCAATATTTTGCAGGAGCCAAACTAACAAGAAATAGTATTTATTCAAGGGAAAATAGAATATTTATTCAGTTCCCAATCATACAGTTAAAATCCATGGTTTTAAATGAATGTAGGACATTCAGGAAACCATTGAAAATTGTCTTAACTACGTTGGTCAATGAAGTTAATGTCCCCTGTAGACATGGGCACGGAGCGGCAAAATTCTCGTTTCCATTTTCGGTTCTCGTTATCGTTAACTAACGAGAACGTTAATGAGAATTACTCCGCTCCAGCTCGAAACCAACCCGAAAAAAGACAAATTTGGTCGGGTTTGTCATTGCCGTTCATGGCATCGCGGGCTCGCGCGATGCCATTTCCAACAAGCAGCACAGAAAAAAAGTTTTTAAAAGTAAAAAAACAAAAAACCCGATTCCCGGCCAAAAAGGCAGGCAAAAATATGCCTGCCTGAGTGAGGGCACCTACCAGAGGGGTGGTTTCTGGGGGGGGGGGTCCCCAGCCTCCCCCCTCCTTTCCTGGGCTGTCTCTTCTATGCGGTGGGGGGGATCCAAAATGGCGACTGCAATATTTATTTTTAAATTGTGGTCCAAAAATGCACTAAAGCACAACAGAAATATGTGAAAATAAGGTATTTTAACTGCCTGAATTTTGATAGTAGCAGCAGTGGGTTTTTCTTGCAAAAAATGTCTCCATTGATTTTATTTTGTTTTATTTTTATTTTTATTTTTTTACACCTGTGCATGCGCAATGATGGGCTGGCCATGGGATGGGATCATGCAAATTTTTGACCCATTCCACCAGTTGCATGGCCAGGTTTTGACTGAGACTTCTGGATGTGCCAGAGGGCATAAAAAGCCCACTAACCCTAACCCTAACCCTAACCCTAACCCATACGCCAGTACACTGTCCTTCTTAGTGGGTCAGACTAGAGGCACCCAGAGAGGTGCCTCCAGAGCCCACTTACCCCAACCCCAACCCTAAACGACAAACGACAAACGGAAATGACAAATTTTTGAAAATTATCACGACAAACGGAAACGACCCGAAACGGACCCGTCCCAACAAACGACAACTCGAAACGTCATTTTTCTAGTCGTGCCCATCTCTAGTCCCCTGTATCGTATTTAAAATGTCTGCAAATGTTTTTTTTTTAACTTAATCTGGAATAAAAGGCACTTTTAAACCATCATTTTTGGGGATAGGCTTTTTCAGCTTGGGCTGAGCAAAATGAAGGAGGGAGTTTCTGTCCTCAAATATTATCTAGAGGGGAGTCATTTGTCACTGAGTGTTTGTGTAGGAGTGTCCGTGAAAGAAAAGGAATAGTTGTCAGAAAATTCCTGCCTGAGGAACTTGAGTTCACTTGACACTGGAGGTGGGCCAAAGAATCAACTTTTAAGTTCTAGGACTTAGATGGACAGGCAATCCTTGCTTGTGTTTGTGCTTGTGTTTGTGTTTGTGTGTGCATACGTCTGTGGCTGCTTTGACCAGCATGGGCACATTTCTGAGCAAGAATATCTTCCAGGAATGCCCTACAGGTATTGCCTAAAGACAGCTCTTATGCCATGCTGATTCCTGAGCTTGAGCTTTAGCAGGTGTCAATATTTGAAATTTTGTTGCTGTATTTTTTTTTTTTTTTTGGAAAAAATGAATAAGGTGGTACAGAATAAGTTGCTCTGAAAACAACAGTGCATTTAAAAATATGGCTTGGAGTAATATATATTTATATATTCAAAATAATCAGCTGCTTTCCAGCAATATTGGAAACAAGGCAATGCTACTTTGAAGAATTTCATTCATGTCTGCCAGTTTAGTGAAGGTAAACAGAAGGATGAAATGAGAAAAAATGATGTGATGAATAGAATTGCTGATGTTCTTAATATGAAAATATGAAAATGGTACTTGTAGGTTTTATAGCACACCCTACCAGTGTCTGATTCTACAACAGTCTGGAGTCTTAGGTCTTGGTCCTATAATATATTTTACATAATATATGTTTACTTTTTATAACTTTTGTTTTTTTACGAGATGTATTTTCAACTTTTGGTTTTAATGTGTCATATTAGGCTATAAACACCATTATTTTTACATGATATTAAACTGCCTACAGTTTAAGTTTTCTTCATGAAGATCTATAACTTTTCGTAGTTGTAGCATTTTTAATTTCTTTTTAAGTATTTGTGCCAATTTTTTCTCCGTAGCTGTAATACTTTTATATTTTGTGCACATGGAGCATAGAAATATTGTAAATAAATAAAACTAGTAGAAATAGACAAGAAATAGATGTTGTGTAGAATTACTGCAACAATTCAAGGACATATTTTGATAATCAGATGAATTTTGATATGATTATCAGTAATTTTTTTCTTTATTTGTTTCATTCTGGCATTAATCATTTGCAGGAATAAATGCCAGCTATGGTGAATATAAGCTTCTGTTGTCCCCCCACCCACTCCACCCCACCCCCGAGAGGTCTATAAAGTTCCATGGAATTCCTAGAAACAGTCAAGTATCCATTATCTGATCTGACACTGGGACTTGAGGTGAGAAAAATTGTCATTGCTATCTATTAAACAAATCAATACATTTGATTTTTTTCTTTAACAACTGTGTTTGCCCCATGATAAACTCTGAAAATGCTGCCTGTCAGAGTAGTCAAAAGTGTTACTACGGCAGTTAAAAGTGCAAGATATTTACGTATGCTGTTATTATTATTATTATTATTATTATTATTATTATTATTATTATTATT
>JAHTLZ010000129.1:10439898-10466716 GCA_023846285.1 Phrynocephalus versicolor | reverse complement strand
AAATTCTGTTAAGCAAATTTTCCTTTATACAAATTTACTATAGGAATGCATTGAAAATGCAGTAATCCCTAATCACAACCATTTTTATGTTGTACGGATTCGTCCCATAGGCGATTCTGTTAAGCAAATTTCCCCTATCTCCGGATTTTTTTTTATGTTGTACAGATTTTATATTATACAAACCATTTGTTATATGAGGGTCCACTGTAGTTGCTGCTAATCTTTGGTTTGGAGGCATATTCAGATGATGTAGAAAGAAAAGCAGATAGGACCTTATGTAACCTGAATTTGCAATCTTGAATGCACCCCAGAATTTTTTTTGCAAGTATTCCTCAGTAGATATGCTAATGTGGAAAATGTGAGTATCCAAAAGCCACTTATGTGAAAAAGAGAATCCTTGTCTTGAAACAGTAAGACATGATGCTAGCCTCAGTGTTTGTTTTCAAATTCTTTTGAAGAGTTTGCTAAATGGAATTAGGTATTGACCACAATGTAAAGTGAAACTCTTCTTTAGAGCATCCTGGACTATTGTATCAATAGGTCTGTTGAGCAGTTTATACAGAATTTAAATACTTTATGTGGCTATGTATCTTTATAACCTATTAAAATCAAACTGCTGTGACTTTTCTGAAATGCAAATGAAATTGGTTATTTCTGCCCATGATGCAGCTTTTGTAGGTCAGAGAGAAGCTTTGCCCATTATGGGTTTTATAAGAGAGGAAAAATGTCTGTGGCTGTATTTCTCTTTGTAATGTGGCCGTTAAAGGCATGGGCCCCTTCAAAAAAGATAACCCACTGAAGATAAATTTTGAAAATATGTTTGTAATGGTGCATGAAATGGCATTTGGAGAAAGGAGAGGACATCAGTTTTGATATCGGATAAACACTTAAAAAACAAGGAAGTAATATACAAGTGAATTTATCCTTAATCATTTCACTATTCTTGCAAAAAAAAAAAATCCTCATCCCGTGGAAAGCTCTTATTATCCTTTTTATTTTCCTCATGTTTTACGTCACATAGGTACTTTCAGTTCCAAAGGCCATTCTAAAAAATTCCACCCCCACTCCCTGCCCTCCACATCATAATTTTATTTCAGGCCAATATCCTATCAAGCTTTTCAGGCTGTTTCAGGTGAGCAAAAGCAGAAGGAAAAGAGCCATAAAGCTGACTTCAAACCTTTCCTATGATTAGCTACATAGTGAGAGACAAATTTGTCTTCTTGTGAAATAAAACCAAATCTCCCTCAGACACTGTACTACTATTTGTAACCTTTTCATGTATTTGTTGCTATCATCTCATTTTCTCTTGTATTTATCCTAAATATATATATTTAATAACATATTGTTAATGAAAAATGGCAAATGTAACCTAATTATATTATAGAACTATCCCTGTCCTTGAGAATGTGAGGTATGGTTTTAAAGGATGATATGTAAAACAGTGGTAAGATTGGAGCTTGGAAAAGGGGTTGGCACAACTAGTTACTGAATTTCTTTTTCCTTTTGATTATCCAAGTTTCATTCTGGTGAGACCTCCCACTGAGCCTTTGGTCTGCATCAGGAAAATTTCCCAGCTTCTCCTGAGAACAAAGAACCCAGTCACATTTCCTGTTTTATTGTTATTATTTATTTGCTTGCTTTCATCCTTGTTCAGTAGATCCAACTGTGAAATTCTCTTCAGCTTAATGTTCTGTGCAGGAATGAATATATATCTTAACATTTATATCCCTTCTTGGAAATCATGAGTTAACACAGGGCGCTTTTACACGACCCCTAAAATCCGAGGAAAAGGGCTCCCAGATCTGGAGCTTAAAATTGTTTTCCCACCAGCTCTGAATTTTTTAAAAAAAAAATTAAGCATGCCCACGCCCACCTAAGTGCGTCCCAGCGCATTTTCCAAGTACCTGGTCTCCGAACATGAAAAATTTCTGATGCGGATGTAAAGCAGTGAATGTCGGGCTCTCCTCGCCTTGTGTTTGTTTGTTTTTTGCCCCCCCCACCCCTTTAAGAGGCTGGAAGAGACTGGAATGCTTCCCTGGGGCACTTTTCTCCCTTTTTTCCTCCCTCCCCTCACACAGACAGTAGCAAGGGAGTGCGGAGGGGTGGGAACACAGGAAGAGCGACAAACCTCCAAGATCTCTGGTCCGAATTTAAGTTGCCAGCCAATCTTAGGGGTCGTGTAAAAGCACCCATAATCATCTGTCAGACATTAGTTACTTTTTGGGTAAGGAGTATCCACCAAAGTTAAATTTTAGAACCCATGTATTGAATGAGACCAATAACGTTGAGACAGGGGCATAAAACATAATGTGCTCTAGTTACTTTAAATTATAAAATGGTAAGAATCCCCACCACCACCACCACCACCAGTTTCTAACTAAACTACAAGAAGGGGATCTTACCTGGTGAGGGCTGGACTGGAGTTTTTATGATTGTTCTTTTCCTCTATGTTCCTGGAACAGGATTATGGAATGAGACTTCTGTTATGTTTTAAAGGAATGCTGCTTCTAATAATAGCCTAACTGTAATATCTAGTTTGAGCCATTGCAAAGGAGTACATATCTCACACCTGAACTATGCAAGAAGCAAGCAACTGAGCAAGCACATAAATGATGTCGCATTGTAATGTAGTATTATTCCTGAGGTATTCCAGGGGTCGGGGGGGAGTATCTGTTTACACAATGCTTTTCTGGCTCCCCAATTGTCACATTATCAACTGAGAACTGATGCAGTGTTTTTAACAAACAAAGGAATAATATCCTGTTTGTATAGACGTAAATGAAGCCATCTATTTCTTGGGAAATATTGACTGTACCCAGGTTCAAAACATGTTGGATTTTACTCATATATGCTCACTAAAAATACTACACATGCAGGGACATTCAGAAGTCCTCAGAGTTAGATAGGTACATTTTGTGTCAGGTGAAGTAGAAAGACATAATCTCATCCTGCAACCTTACTCCCGCACCATGGAAAGCCTCTGTTTAAATATATCAGCAAAATTGAGCCAATGCAATCATATATGTATTCTGAAAAACAATGCATTTTTCTTAAATGTTGCAAGCCACCATATACATGTGCATAGAATATTTATTTCCAGAAGGTGACTTTGAGAAACTTAGAAGCATCTGAAAAGAGGTTATTATATAATTGTAGTAGTTATGTTGCTATAAGCACACATCATTAGATATATTCTGCAATAAATAAATACACCTAAATCTGCAAGTAGATTTACTGCAGCCAGAAAGTAATTTATAGAGTTATTTACATTTTGCACTGCTAGCTTCTTAAATGCAGATTTAGTTCATCACACCTTCTGCATTTATAAAAAGTATGTACGGCCACTGAATTGGTCAAGGGATAATCAAAGAATGGTGTAGAATCTGTCTGGTTTATTGTTTGGAGTGTCACACCAGTGCCTAAGAGTCTTCAGTTCTATGACCAAATTCCCATAACTTCATTTTTCATTTTTTAATCAGATGGCAGATGGTATTTGCCCTTGGTATGGGTTGGGTTACTCTTGGACAAGCAGAAGCCCCCCCTTTCATTCAGTGGGGTGACCTCTAACTCATGAAACTGCAACATGAAGCTTGTGAGGATGAATACATCAACTAAACATTATGCACCATCATTTAAAATAGGATTCTGTGTTAAAGATTTAATGAATACTACAGGCAAAAAGGAGTTGAGCTGTGTGGCCATCACAAACACAATTACAAAAATAGGTTACGGGCGATCCCTTCATAGGCCACTATTAAAAATAAAAAAAGGAACACCCCCGAGGGTGTGACTTAAGAAACAGCCTTTTACAACTGCCCTCCTTGCCTCCAACAAGAATCCTGTCCTGCTGGCTACAACATCTAGCCAAGATCATCTAAATAAGGACTTTAAAAGTAATCTCCTGGTGAAGAACATCTTTCACCATGTCTGAACTTCTGGGACCTGCTTTGAAGAAGGGTGATTGACTGCACTCGAAAGCTTGCAATGAATACTACAATTATTCTTAAAACTTAAAAATGGGGTGGGTGGGTCCAAAAATATGAAAGGCAGCTTTTGTTAGTGCTTCGACTTTGCTTGCAGAAGACTAGAAGGAATTTGGATAGGTTGAAAATTCTGACAATGTTGTCCCCCTTACGTGGTCTCCACATCCATACAACTGTATCCTTCAGAGTCCTAAAGAAAAATGCACCTTCTGTAGCTGTGCAGTCAAATTCAATCACCCACTGAGCATCAATAAAACAAGAGAAGAAAAGAAAAGGAGGAAACCAAAATCTTCAACATGGAGAATTTGCATTCAGTGGTCTTTCCCACACTCTCAGATAGTTGACTCATTTTGATTATTCTTTAAAATAAGCTCTGTCTATTTCAGATTGTTTTCTTCTTTTAATCTTTCTAGAACTCTTCAGTCTGAAGATAATCAAGGAACAGTCAGATTCATATGTCTAGTCTCTGTCATTAGCACATGCTTCCTCCTTTGGGCTGAATGATTAAGACAGCTTAGTGCATAATGCATGAAACCTGTAATGTTCCAGAAAGTATTGAAGAATATTCTACCAGGTTTAATTCAGTAATGTAATGCTCTGGAAGCAATTAATGTGTTATCTTAAATGTGAAACATGTAAAAGGCTAATGCCTTACTTTTAACACACAATCAAGTTATGCGGAGATTAACTAAAACCATTCCATGTATTTCAGATTAATTTTTCTTTTTTTTAAGTTACAAACGTCTAAATTCAAATAGAATTCTGAATAACATAGCTGTTGCATGTAATGTAGAAACAAGAAGAATCAAAGAAAACATTTATTTATTTATTGTATTTATTTTATTTTACGGAATTCTTTAGCCGCCCCCCTATAAAATGGTCTCTTGACAATTGTTCTAAAACCATTTAAAGTCAAAATGGAGGGAAAGATATAGAGTCCACATTAACTGGAATTCCATAAGAAGAGATTTTTCTGAACAGAGGGAGGTGCCATCCAGAAAAATCAGTTTGTTCCTTTCCACATGATGAAGACCCCTCTGTGCTCAACTGTTATACATTAACAACATTAATGTACTACACAACCATCCTCAGAAGGCTTTCCACAAAAATATTGAAGAGTTTGAGTGTATGCTTTGGAGGCATATTATAAACTATAGAGATCATGTCATTCGAAGATGAATTCTGTTTTTGAAGCATGATTCCAGTAGACCTTTGTCACTGAGCAATCATATGCACAAGTGACACCATTCTTTACCTCCTTATAACCAATCAGAAAGCTGATTTACAAACCATAAGAGACTCACACTGTAATAAAAAGACATTCTCAGGACTTCAGGAACTCTCCCCCACCGCCCAATGTTGAACTATCTGTAACATACAGTTTGGACCTCAATCTCTGTGCAGAAACTCATATCACAGGACAGTTTTCTTCCATTAGCCCTCACCTTACCTATCGGTATGCCCATCCCCTCAATGTTCATGGCCTAAATCCAATATCACAAAAGCAGATTTCTGCTTTACTTCATCGTATCATCCTATCTGAAGGATTACTTCCTCCCCCTCATGTTCATCTTCTTGCCAGCATCACATGCTTTTTACTTATTACTATAATTCATTTAGACAAATTTTAGGATAACCTTTTTGTCTATTTTTATCTATATGTGCTTTCATTTGTTTCCATCTGGAGTCCCTATGCATTAGATATTTGCATCCATCAAAACACTATATTAAGTGTTCCCCAGAAGTCCAGAACACATTTTGAGAATGGGGAGGACTTCCCTTGTGGGAAGAGAATGCTCCTTTGTGCATTTTGTAAATCTACAGAGGGAGAGTGGAAATTTTGGCAATAAGATGAATGAGATGATCTTTAGGTATCTTCCAATTTTACAGTTGTTGTTGTTGTTGTTGTTGTTGTTGTTGTTGTTGTTGTTGTTGTTGTTGTTGTTGTTGTTGTTGTTGTTGTTGTTGTTGTTGTTGTTGTTGTTGAGTCATTCAGTCTTGTCCAACTCTTCGTGACCCCATGGACCAGAGCTCACCAGACTTTCCTATCTTCCACTGCCTCCCCGAGTTTGGTCAAATCCATATTGGTTGCATCGATGACACCGTCCAACCATCTCATTCTCTGCCGTCTTCTTTTCCTTTAGCCTTCAATCTTTCCCAACATCAGGGACTTTACCAAGGACTCCTCTCTCCTCATGAGGTGGCCAAAGTACTGGAGCCTCAGCTTCAAAATCTGTCCTTCCAGTAAACATTTGGGGTTGATTTCTTTCAGGATGGATAGGTTTGATCTCCTTGCAGTCCAGGGGACTCTCAAGACTCTCCTCCAGCACCACAGCTCAAAAGCATCGATTATGTGGCGATCAGCCTTCTTTATAGTCCAGCTTTCACTTCCATACATCACTACTGGAAAAACCATAGCTTTGACTATACTGACCTTAGTTGGCAAAGTGATGTCTGTGCTCTTTAGGATGCTACCTATGTTTGCCATTGCTTTCCTCCCAAGAAGCAGGCATCTTTTAATTTCATTGCTGCAGTCGCCATCTGCAGTGTTCAAGGAGCCCAAGAAAATAAACTCTGTCTATTTGCCAGGAGGCAATGGGACTGGTGGCCATGATCTTAGTTTTTTTGATGTTGAGCTTCAGCCCATTTTTTCACTCTCCTCTTTCACCCTCATTAAGAGGTTCTTTAATTCCTCCTCACTTTCTGCTATCATGGTAGTATCATCTGTGTATCTGAGGTTGTTGATATTTCTTCCAGCAATCTTAATACCGGCTTGTGATTCATCCAGTCCCACCTTTCGCATGATGTGCTCTGCATACAATTAAGAAACCAAGGCGACACTATACAGCCTTTCCCAATTTTAAACCAGTCAGTTGTTCCATATCCAGTTCTGATTGTTGCTGCTTGTCCCACATATTGATTTCTTAAAGAGACAATTATATGAAAACACTATTGTGCCCTCTGGATTTTATTAGATCTCAGTCTCAAGGAAAAACCTTCCAACTTACATAGGAATATTTTCCATGATTGAAATTATTAGGCAGTGTAGCTTTGGGTCTTATCAGTTTTTCACTCTGCAAAAAGGTTTTTCCAAAGCCATGGTCTCTAACCACATGCTGGTGAGATCATACTCCATATCTAGCTGAATTTGGTTTTCAATTTGAGTATTACTCCAATATTAATACAAAAATAAGTATAGTTATAAGTAAAAGAATCACAGTTATGTTCATTCATTTTGCAATAAAACATCCATTTAAATGGTATATAAATCACTTTCCTGCTCACCAGGATCAATTCAAAGCAACTTGACCTGAACTGTACCTTCCAAGCAAAGTGTGGATCAGAAAAGCTTTCTTTCAGATTTCACACTTCCTTATATTTTGCAATCCAGTTCACAATTCAAAATGAAATGAAAATAAATGAACAAGATGTATACAAAATGTTATGCTTAAGAATACTGTACATTTAGGAATATTTACTTAAACTACATTTGCAAATATTTGTTATAAAATAAAATGTTTTCAGATTAACAGCCTTGTGTTTTCAAAATCTCCATTTAGATGCACTGTATGTGGAAATAGGAATTCTTATGCAAACCTGTTTTTTAAACTGCAGAGTAATGTAAAAATATAATAGAATAGCTTTATGACGGGCATAAATGAATGATGCAAAAAAAGAAGAAGAAGAAGAAGAAAGAAAGAATGGAAATACCAGCTCTATCTACTTCTAGGTGAGAAGCAGACAGAACCTGTACTGGAAGAATTACTGGTAACTAGAATTTCATGTCTTCGATTGGCTGTGCGTTTTCAAACTTGTAAGGTCCCTTTTGAATCATTTAAATCTGGAAAGCACAGCTACAGTTAAATAATATATACTGGAAATTGAGCAGGCCAAATCTATTTGCTAATAATAGAACAGATTATTTTTATTTTTATTGGGAATAGCAATTGGATTCTGGAGGGTATCATTATAAATACAGATTCCCACCCACCCCCCTCCAAAACACTGCTGTGTCTTTTGCATCTTGAATTTTGAATTCCACTTAATTGTATTGGTGTATGTGTGTGTGTGGGGGGGATCTCAGTTTTAATGCTCCATATACTTCTCAATTCCAGTCAACATTATGTTTCCATGGTGAACCTACCAATTTAGCTTCTTAATGCAGCACAAAGCAGCTGCTCTAAACACAAAGCATGTAAATCGGAACAGTCAAAATCAGCAATCATAGTTCAGTACTGTCATAAAAATATGCTGAATGCTAACTATGGATTTGTTAAACTAATCAAATTGAATAATCTTCCTCCCACTCTTTTGAGTGGGCATAGAAATAATATTCTGTAGAGTGCACTCAGCTTCTCCAAAAACATCTTTCCATCCTCATTATATGAGGATTTTTATAAATCAAACTTATTCCATTGAGCTAAATTAGGCAATTGTGATTTACAAAGTGTTTGGATATTTCTGACAATTATTTTCGCAATGTTCATGGCTGATAAAGACAAACAATAGTGGTCCTTGTTGGGTTTTGTTCTGTTTTCTGTATTCAGAAGTAATGTCCATTTAATTTCAATAGTACTACACATAGTACTACACATCATGTAAAGAGGAAGTGATTTACAGTACAGAAACATAGACTAGAGTAGAAATTGGGTTAAGCAAGCTTGGAATCTGAGCTTTGAGGCAGTGAGAGGGAGTACCAGTGAACTAAAGGGAAATTTGTTAGACATCTTGACACAAAGGTTCAGTTGAGGATAAGGACTGGGTATCTCTGGAAATGTCCCTAGACTACAATTCTTGTGATCTCTCAGCATTTGCTCTTCTACAGGTGATAACGATAGATAGGGATGAACTTCCAAAATGGCAGTTCATCTTGGTTTATGGTTTGTCAAGGTTCATTCAACCGTTGATCACAAGTGCTAACACACCTCAGTGGAAGTTTTTTGAGCTTATGTTCCTTATGTTGTTGGTATACATCAGACAACATCTGAGTTTCTTTTTTCAAATGTATAGAGGATACAAAAAAGGATGTAACGTGTTGCCCGTTCCCTCTCTTTCCTTTCTATTTCTCACTACTAAGTGTAAAACAGACCAATGGTGGCATTATTCTTTCCATGTGATTCAGTTCAGATTAACAGCCATGGGGAAAAGAAAGTACACCCTATCTGAATTATATGGTTTTACCAATCAAGATATAATAAAAGTCACCTGGTCCTTAGCAGGTCTGAAAATTAGGTGCATACAAACTCAGATGAAAAACACATAACACATTACACCATGTCATGATTTGTTTCATAAGGGGAGGGAGCCTGGTGGTTTCCTCCCTCTGACCCCACTATCTGGGGCTCTTACTAAAAATATCCCTCTGTTGTCCATCGATTGGAGGGCTTTCTGTAAAGGAGACAATGGTAGCTGAAGTTACTTATTGTGTAGGGCTAGGAGCAGAAGAGTGTGACAGCAAGGGTTGTCTCTATGTCTACCGAGAATATGACCACCAGAACTCAATGAACGAATTACACTTGCATAACTCTGTTGGTGTCGTTTTCAGTGAAATTACGTCTAAGCACATCCGATCTCGCCTGATTTCAGAAGCTAAGCAAGGTTGGCCCTGGTTAGTACTTGGATGGGAGACCACCAGGGAATATCAGGTGCTGTAGGCGCCTGGAGTAGGAACTGGCAAACCACTCCAGTACTCTTGCCTAGAAAACTCCATGGATGTGGAGTCACGAAGGGTCAGACATGGCTGTAATGATACAACTCACACAAGAATTCAGCATTTGTATTTGGTGTCACAAACCATATCACATAACTGGGGTACAATATAAAATGCCAACACTGGCAGCTTAACTGCTGAATCCCAATAGATTTATCCCACTAGGTATATGCTATGGGATTCTAGTCACTGTAGTTGTTTAGAGATACTTCGATTATTGAAAGAAGTATATTTGTGCAGAATAGGCATATAAGCAGCTTTCAGCATCAACCGGGATCCTTTGTGAAAGCCTGAGGTTTCAGTTTTTAAACTACTGAATACACATGAATTTGATGTGAAGTAGAGTTGGGCACGAAATGAATTTTGTTTCATTTTTCATTTTGTTACAGAATTAAATGAAAAACGAAGTGCCCCTTTTAAAAAGGAAATTTTCATTTCATTCCGCTGCAACAACGAAATTAAAAGACACCTGCTTCTTGAGAGGAAAGCGTTGGCAAACTTAGGCAGCATCTTAAATAGCAGAAACATTACTTTACCAACAAAGGTCCAGATAGTCAAAGCTATGATTTTTCCAGTAGTGATGTATGGAAGTGAATGCTGGAGCATCAAGAAGGCTGATACCCTCAGAATTGGCACCTTTGTGCTGTGGTGCTGGAGGAGACTCTTAAGAGTCTCCTGGACTGCAAGGAGATCAAACCTATACATCCTGAAAGAAATCAAGTCTGGATGTTCACTGGAAGGACAGATTTTGAAGCTGAGGCTCTAGTACTTTGGCCACCTCATTATGACAGAGGACTCCTTGGAAAAGTCCCTGATGCTGGAAAAGATTGAAGACAAAAGGAAAAGGGGATGGCATAGAATGAGATGGTTGGGGGTTTCATTGATAAAACCAACATGGATTTAACCAAACTCTGGGAGGCAGTGGAAAACAGGAGGGTGCGGTGTCCATGGGGTCACGAAGAGTCAGACACGACTGAATGACTGAACAAGTATTTGCTTATACTGCTTTTCCGCCTCTGTGTATATATTACTTTCTAATTGTTAAATGGATCGAAACTATTAAGGAGTTAATTTAACTCTTGTGTTTAGCTCTGGGTTCCCTTCGGTGTTGTTTAAGTCATTTAGACAAACCTAGTGTAAAAGCCAGTTAATATGGAGTTTCTGGATTCAAACCACTGCATTTGAAACTATTAAAAATGTTACTTCGGTGAGCTGGTTTGTGTGTTGGTTTGGTTATATTGTTGGCTTGGGAATGAACCAATAAAAGAATTCATGCTGAACTAGAATACTTTTAAAAATTCCTTTGCAGACAGATTAATCACACAATGGGAAACTATTCATTGTGGTTATATAAGAGATAAACAAGCATGGAATTAGAACCATGCAAATCTTTGCATAAGCTATGAGTTCTTTAATTTGCAGTTATCGTCAGTGTCTTTAACTCCTTCAGTAGGGCTGTGCTTATTAAAGAATCTGAAATGCAAGAGAATTACTGTGTCATACTGTAAATGTTTACAGACAATTATTGTGCGTGGGAGAGCATTGAGATTGTGGAAGAAATGTTAAGAAATACTTTGTCACCACTAAAGCTTTCAGTGAAAGACTTGGCATTCAAGGAGCTTTAAACTCTCTATACAATAAGTAGTTTGCTAACTTTTGCTTTGTGCATATTTTCAACATTTAATTCATGTCACGACCAACCTATTTTGCTGCCTTAGGATAATGACAAAATGGCATCCACCCTACTTGGACAACAGGCTAGCATTGTGAAATCAGCTGGTCACTTTAGGGAATCTGGATCAAGGCATTGGGCAGTGTGTCCTAGAAATATGAGGAAGAACTGAGGACAAACAACCAAAGGATACCACTACTGCCTCCTCCGTGCATCACTCAATGTGCCAAATGGTAGGACCAGCCTTGCAACTAAACACACACACACACACACACACACACACACACACACACACACACTTATATCATAGGTGGGTCTCCACTGCCTATATTTTAGAAATGCCATCTGATTCCCTTTTAAACCATCATTATGTGACTTTTATATGGATTAAAGTCACCCCCCGCCATTTCACAGTTCAGGTACTGCGGTCCCACTATATCCCAGGATCAGAGTACCTGCTCTGGCTCCAGCTGATTAGCGCTGGGGTGGGGGAGAAAAACCTTTATTTCCCCACCCAGTACCAATAAGCTGGAGCCGAGGGTGTGGGGAAGGGGGGAAGGTTTAAAAGCCCAGGCTTTTAAAACCTTCCCCCCTTCCCCAAGTCCTGGATCCGATCCCCCATCACTGCCGGCCCACGCGGGGCCTTGCGGGTGGGTGGCGGGGGTGATCGCATCACCCCACGCAGCTGGCCCACGCTCCTCCCGCTTCGCCCCATGCCACCAGCCCATGCTCCTCCGAGACACCTCAGGGCCATGCGCCCGTGCTACCCCAGGCTTCTCGGAAGAGCATGGGCCGGCAGCGTTGGGCGCTGCCCCGAAATCTCCATTGAAATGTATTGACTCAATGCATTTCAATGGAGAATTTTTCCCCATTGGAATGCATTGAGCCAATGTATTCCAATGGGGAAAATTTTCTCTATTGAAATGCATTGAGTCAATGCATTTCAATGGAGACGGCCCCGGACGAGAAGTCTCAGGGCGGTGTGGGCGGGTGGGCAGCGGGAGGTCAGATCCCCCTGCTGCCACCAGTGCACGCCGGTCCAAGAAGTCTTGGGCAGCGGTGGCGGGTAGCGGCGGTGGGAGGTCAGATCCCGCAATGCCGCCAGCGCACTCTGCCCCAAGACTTCTTGGGCTGGTGCACACCGGCAGCGGCTGGGAAATCTGATTGCCCACCGCCACCAGGCCACACCTGACACATGTACGCATATCGCAGATTTTCAGTCATCATGGGTCGGGTGGGTCCCTAACCCCCGCGATAGGCGGGGGTTACTGTACCATGCATGATTGCGTTGTCTGATTTCATAAGAACACCAATGTTTTCCATGTTATTTTCCATCCCTCATCGTGGGATTTTTTCTTCTTTTCGCATGGTCTTTGTAATTTTAATGTTACCTTTTAATGTTGTAAGATGCCTCTTCTAATTTCCTGTTCTTAACTTGAATATGTCTTAAATGTTTTGGGCTGTATATTGTCCCTCATTATTGTAAGCCATCTTGGGTCCTTTTCCAAGGAGAAAGGTGGGGTAAAATATTCTAAATACATACATACATACATACATACATACATACATACATACATACATACATACATACATACATACATACATACATACATACATACATACATACATACATACATACATACATACTAGATTTACTGGATTTCAAGCTTGCTTGCTTTTCTTACCATTACAGAAGCAAAGATATAAAGTGAATCACAGAGTCAGTGCTTGAGCTTACCATTTGGGAGAAATAAACTTTTCTGTATGAGCAGTAAATTGCTGAGGCCATCCATAGTTTCACTAATAAATGTTACAATGTTATATTTTTTCAGAAATCTCTTTGCAAAAGTACTTGGACTATTTTAATGCAAACACAGTATAGAAATTATTTAGTTCATAACAGGGAATGTTGGCTGAGGGATTTCAGGGGCCGTACTCCAAAGAAAAAGGACTTCTCGACACTATGACACTATGGGCCTTACTGCAGTTCCTGCTTTTATTAGAAGTTGAACTTGATGACTCTTACAGTCTCTTCCAAGTATACAAGTCTATGATGCCTTCTGGAAATGTAAAGTTCTGGTTTATGTTCCCCTGGCTTCTCGGAACTTGGCTGAGAATTTAGCTAGAAACTTCCATAACTTAGGAAGGTTTGAGGAAAAGGGGTGGGGTGGGTTAAGACTATAAATTATTAAAACGTCCTGCTTGCATCTGCAGGTCCATGTGGGCGCCACTTCTGCTGCCACCCCAATGTTCCAGGTGAGCAGCGTGGCATGGGCGCCTCTTCTGCTGTCAGCCCTGATGTCGTCCACCCCTCCAGAGGGTGCCTGGCTGGCCAACAGTGGCGGCGAGGAAGAGGGCTTCTAGCAAAAGTAAGTTTTATTTTTATTTTTCCCCTCCTTGCCACCCC
This sequence comes from Phrynocephalus versicolor, assembly GCA_023846285.1. NCBI lineage: Eukaryota > Metazoa > Chordata > Lepidosauria > Squamata > Agamidae > Phrynocephalus > Phrynocephalus versicolor. Next base: position 10,452,944 of record JAHTLZ010000129.1, on the reverse strand, counting down.
CCCAGCTGATCACCAACCGTGGACAACTGAATCAGCGGTTAGTGGATCAGTGGATACGGGGGTCATCCTGTATGCTTAATTTGCATAACATGATGAAACCTCTAAATGAATTAACATATTAGGCAAATTTGTTTAGCATTCAATTCAAATTCTCTAATTTGCATCATGTACAAAATAGGAGGGCCGTATTTGGAGAACAGGGATAAGGCAACTCTAACTGATGATCACTTTCTTTGCGGTTTAACATTTATGTAATGACTCCCTTCTTTACAGAGTCCACTGCCACACCCATTCTGGGAATGTAAAATTGAAACATACCCGCCATTTCTTTAGAAATGTCCAGAAATTCAGAATCTAAAAATCTGGGGGGATGCTCAGAGGAAGACATATTTATGACTAATGGACATCTATCACACTCTTAGGGCTAGTATACATCTATCTATATGCCAAGTGTATAGACCTTACAGTTTGGAAGCACAGTTTAAATGCAAACCAGTTCCCAATTACAGTATGGAGGCTACACATTGCCCCCCCCCCCAGTAAGTATTCCAAAAATATATAGTAAAAAGTATATATATATATATATACTTTTTATATACTTTTTATACTTTTTATATATATATATAAAATTTCCCTTTAGATCATATTAAAACTTTAAAAAATATTGGCCACAGTCAATATTTTTCACTTGAGAATGTATAACAAAGAAGCAGGATTAAATGCTGGTAAAAATCAATGTATTACACAATAGAACTCTCAGTGGCATTAATGGTGATACAGTTAATTCTGAAAGCAACCTGATCAGATGAACTCCAAAGTTACAAAATGGTCACACTGTGCTCTTCTGGGTACAGATGGCACTGTGGTCAAATGTTAAGTAGTAATGTTCAAAGCCACACGGCTTCTATAACTTAAGAATTATCTCTTACTGATAAGGGAAAGGGGAGGGGGGAAGCTGGCTGCCCACTGCTTTTCTGAGAGTAAAACTAAGCAATATGAATAGTATATAATTAGAAGCCCTGTCAATTGATGGAAATTGATCATAAGAACATAAGAACATAAGAAGAGCCATGCTGGATCAGGCCAAAGGCCCATCTAGTCCAGCTTTCTGTACCCCCACCAAATGCATATAGGAGCACATGAGACTAGATATCTGTTTCCTGATACTACTTCCTTACATCTGGCCCTTGAAATACCCTGGTTTTAAGCCTGGAGATGACACATCTTCATTGTGGTTTGTAACCTGTGATGGACTTTTCCTCCAGGAATCTGTCCAATCCCCTTTTGAAGGCATCCAGGCCAGATGCCATCACCACATCCTATGGTAGGGAGTTCCACAGACTAACAACGCGCTGTTAGTCAGCTTTTTAGCTTTAGTTTGGCTTTGAGGCACCTGATCCCAAAGCCACATTTTGTCAGTCACCTTGGCTCCACCGCTGGGAGTCACCACTCACCTGCTCGCCCCCTTGCTGGGTCAGGACTGCTGGCTTCTGGCTGCTACAGACCCAGGACTGAAGTGATGGCTCAGCTGCAGGTGAACAGGTGAACAGTGACTCCCAGTGAGGGAACTGAGGAGACTGTTAAAAAGCAGCTGTGGGACCAAGCACCCCAAAGCCAAACTGAAGCTTGTGTTATGTAAACTGACCAGGGTTCCCACTGGGAAAATTGGTTGAGGTATGGAAATAAATAAATAAATAAATAAATAAATAAATAAATAAATAAATAAATAAATAAATAAAACTTTGGGGTGCCTGATCCCAAAGCTGCTTTTTGACAGTCACCCCCGTTCCCTCGCTGGGAGTCATCACTCACCCCCTTGCCCCCTTGCTGGGTCAGAATTGCCAGCTTCGGCCTGCTGCAGCTCTAGGAGTGAAGCAGTGGCTCTGCTGCATGCAAGTGGGCAAGCGGTGACTCCTCACTGCCCAGTCGGATCCTGGATCAGTGGAGCCACCGCTTCAGTCCTGGGGCTGCATCAGCCTGAAGTCAGCAGTCCTGACCCAGTGAGGGGGTGAACGGGTGAGCGGTGACTCCCAGCAGGGGAAACAAGGTGACTGCCAAGAAGCAGAACCCAGCAAAGTGGCAAAATGGCTTCCCCACTTTGCTGTGTTCCTCTTTTTGACAGCCACATTGAAGCACCCCAAAAAACCCAACATAGCAAAGCAGGGAAAGCCTTTTTTGCTTCCCCGTTTTGCCATATAGGGCTTTTGGGCATCTGCCCCAACGTGGCTATCAAATATCCATACAATACAAAGTGCTGTCCCGGTGCATACTGTGCATGAAAGGAAATAATTGGAAACTGACGCCCTGGTTCCAGAAATGGTACTCACAGCATACAGGGCAGCAACAAAAGGAAATCATTATCATGCCTTATGGGGAAAAAAATTTAAAGTGAAGTATTCGGATTTAAATTTTCTTAAAGTGAAACATCCCCATTCCTGGAAATTTCTTTTCATTAACTGTTTTTCATTAACCAAGGCATTCGTAAACCAAGGTACCACTGTAGTGTAGTTATATCATTGGTATGATTAGGAAAATGAGTTTATAATAAGCAGCCAGTTATTTGCAAAAGATCTCCATGCTCTGGTCTCCCCATGAGTAACACAAAGCTCAACTTAATGTATAACAGAGGAATTTGGATTCCAGGAGCCGATTTGATTATCTTTAATTAAATTCCTTAATATTGTTTATTGCAGGGCTGTTCAACTTTGAACAGGCCAAGGTCTACTTTTTCCGGCCCAAAGTACCTGAGGGCTACTACACTAAAACCGAATTTTATCCGTTCTGAGCACAGGCTCATAAGTAAAAACTTTTGTAAGTAGAGCAGCAGTTTCCCATAGGAATGCATTGAAAACCAATTAATCTGTTCTGGAACAGATCTCAATGCGCCATGGCCCTTGAACTGCCCCTCTTGGCTGAGACAGGGAAGGATGGAGAACATATCCCCTCACTTTTTTATTGATGGCTGGCGGGCTACTTTTGAACCCTTCGCGGGCGACCATTAGCCCATGGTCTACCTGTTGGGCAGGCTTGGTTGATTGGATTGTTGCTTCACTGGAACCACAAGATCCAATGCAGTTGGAGATATCTGTGACAGAATGCATCAGTACAGAGGACAGGGTTGTACTAAATGATAGTTCACATTCTCATGACAGCCAGCCTTGTTTAAAGTTCACTGATATTTTTTCAAACCATTTTTCCACTTTAAAAATAATAAAAAATAAAATGGAGTGAATCATTCCCCCTACTCTTCAACTTATTGAAAACTTTTTTCTGAGTCACTTTTTTCCCCTTATGCTTTTACTCTGGATGAATCCTCTACCCACAGAAATCACATGCTTGCTCAGATAGTAAAGAAAACTGGTACATGCCAGTTCTTTGGAGATAGAATGCAATATTCAAGTGACCTCCACTGAATGTGATGGACATACTTGGTGAGCGTTAGTTGTAACTAAATGGAAATAAATGGAGCTGCTCTTTATGGTGTCTCTTTATAAAACTAGGAAAGAACTGGGGTGTGTGTGTGGCTAAAAATCCATAGCTTTGCACTCAACTTGCTCAAGGACTAACGCTGAGTGAATTTTTTCTCATAGATTAGCTTGTCTCATCCTGCATTCACAACAATCTTTTGCTGTGTTAGTCAGACTCTGAGATAACTCCCTGAAGGCTATCCAGTGTTATCATTCAGGAATTATAACTCACATCTTTCTCACCCAGTTCCAGTGTGGTATATTATAGCAGCTATTGGAGGACATTAATTCAGAAGCCCACTGTAATGCAGAAATGACTTGATAGTACGTAACAACAGAGAGAAAAACTGATTTTCCTTTGAGACTGTGGTATTTCTTAAACATCGGTTTAGTTTGTCTATTGCCTCTGTTTCCATTGCTGCCGTGGGCTTAACGAACTGTATGACAGCTATCTGTTGCTTATGGTTATGTGCTGGACAAAATACAGATCAGATATTTGAAACTGAATATGACTTAAGCTTTAGAAACAATCAGAAAAGTAAGATTTTTTTCTGGTTCAGACTGAGCATCTGTTAGTATAGCAACATTGTACAGTGGTAATTAGTCAGGTTCCTGTTGCTTTGTCTGAACATCTAATAATGCAAATGTTTGAACATCTAATACTCAGAAATAAAGACTACAGGGAAACTTCAATACTTTAAAGTCCAATGCCCTGGCTGAAGAAAATTCTTGCAGGATTTGAATGTGAGTTTAAAATTATTGTTAATTGTCCAATAAATATTTATCTTCCACTAATTCTGAATTTATCATTCTCATTTCCTCTCCCTCAATGTATATACTTATTAAGATGGCTCTTTCCTAAGCATGGATACAAGGACTTAAAAGGTAAAATAAAGGTAAAGTTAAAGGATTCCCCTGCACATGTGTGCTAGTCATGTCCAACTCTAGGGGTGGTGCTCATCTCCATATTCAAGCCAAAGAGCCAGTGTTATGCAAGTCCATGGCCATGTGGCTGGCATGCCTGCAAGGAAACACTGTTTTACTTTCCCACATTTTATGGCAGTACCTATTTATCCATTTGCATTTACATGCTTTTGAACTGCTAGGTTGGCAGGAGCTGGGGTTAACATAACTCTGCATAATCAGGGTCAAAAGATTTTTTTCAACAATACTGGTTAAAAAGATAAGTAGTTTTATTAATAACTATGTTCATGGGGACCAGTATGGGTTCATGCCTGCTAGACAGATGCAGGAAACAACCCATAGAGTATTAAATGTTATACACATAGCAAATAAGAGCAGAAGGAAGCTTGGATGCACTCAAGGCTTTTAACAGAGTAGAGTGGGTTTACATTAGAGATGGGCACGACTCAGAAAAAAAGTTTCGTTTTCGTTTTCGTTTTCGGCTAGGGTCTGAGTCGTTTCGTTTCCGTTTTCGTGGGCTAATTTCAAAATTTTTCGTTTTCGTTTCGTTACGTAACGAAAATGAAAAAACGAAAATGAAAACGAAAAAATTTTCGTTTCTCCCCATTTAGCTCAATTGAGTGCTTTTCCAGTAACGAAAAATGAAAATTGGCTCAAAATTAGTCGTTTCGTTTCCGTTTTCGGTCCAGGTTGGTGCTGATTTTCGTTTTCGTTTCGTTTCCGTAACGAAAACGAAAAACGAAAACAAAAACGAAAATACCGCTAAGTCGTGCCCATCTCTAGTTTACATGTTAGAATAAATGAAAAAATGAACATGGGGGAAATTTGTTAATGTGTTAAGAAAATTATTTGTAGAAATGAGGGCAACAGTAAAGATCAATGGAACATTTCCAGATACACAGAGGAACTAGACAAGGTGACTCATTGTCCCCATTAATTTTTGCATTAGTAATGGAACCATTAGCTGCACAAATTAGAGGGAATGAAAATATTAAGGGGTTAGAATTTAAGAATAGAAATCATAAAATAAATTTATAGCCTTGCTTTTGGAAGACCCATTTAAAAGTACAGATGTACGTAAACAATTATTACAAGAATATAGAGTCTACACAGGTTTAAAAATTAATGATCAAAAATTCAAATTTCATGCCTTACTTTTCTATTACAGAACAAAAGGAAATCCAAAGGAGGTCAAATTTAGACCTATGCTACCGAACTTTTAAATACCTTGGAATTTGGATATTAAAAAAGAAAATGAGTTCAGTCCAGAAAAGTCTAGAAAATGTTATTGCAGGTGAAGGAAAAAGATTAAAATTTGTTAACAGTATTAAGTATAGTGAGCGTGTAAAAGGAGGTTTGGCTATACCACAGTTACTGAAATATTATGAAGCTTTTCAGAGCACTCAAATTTCCAAATTGATACAGATGAAGAATGTGCCTGAATGTGTTAAGTTGGAAGGAGGGGGAGAAGAAAGTATAATGAATGAATGAATATTTACAACAAAATGATTTAAGAAGAATGACCAAACCCAGAATTTATATAATTTTGAATCATTACAAATATGGAAGAAACATATAGGAATTTTAGTCCCTCCTATATCATCCCTCTGTCCCATTTTGGGACAGAGAAATTTGAACAATTTAGACACTGGACTGACATTGGACTCTATAGAATCAGAGATTTAGTTGAATCAGGGAAGCCAATAACAATTAATCAATTAGAACAGAGAACAAGAGGAATTAAAACTAATTGGCTACAATTAAAACAGATAAGAAATTTTGCAGTTATATTATACCAAGCTGAAGGCTCCATTAGACTGGTAACAGAGTTTGAACAATGCTGTGTAGAAAAAGATAAGAAGATAAACAAGGGGTTAACTTCAATAATATATAAATGCACTATGGATAAAAATTTACCAGAGGTTTAGGTTCTAAAATTGTCTGGGAAACAAACTTAAACAGTACTATATCAAATGAATTATGGGGAAGGATTTGGACCAGGCGTTTTTATAAATCAATATCAGCAAAAGCTAAGGAAACAGTGATGAAGGTAGTACATAAAGGTATCCCCCCCCACACACACAAAACTGCATAAAATCAACAGAAGGATCTCAGATGCATATTGGCATAATTGCGGGTGTAAAGGTTCTTTAGAGCATATGTGGTTGGCATGCCAAAATATGGAGACATTTTGGAATAAGTTTATTAACTAGATAGAAAAATTAACTAAACAGAAAATAGTTCAAAATGAAATGTTATTATTCTCATTATCTACTGAGTGAAATGAAAAACTAGCTAATAAAGAATTAATAGCAATTCTCATGGGTGTGGCTAGAATGGAAATTACTCACAATTGGAAATATGCCCAGGATCTCTCACTTACAAAATTTGTAAGCCAAACATGGGACGTAGCAGTTATGGAAAAGCTGACTAGCAGGTTTAAATTATACAGGGGAGAGATAAAATAGATAATTTTCTGGAAAATATGGCAGCCTCTACTGGCCTCAGAACTTATACAAAAAACCAAATTGGACAAATCATAATATGGATTGGACTGCTGGATAATTTAAGAATGTTTAATTTGTTGTGTTATTCTGTATTATATACATAGCAAGCTATATTAGGTGGTATGTATTACCTCAAATGGATTTTCAATAAAACTATTTTTAAAAAGCAGTGGGAACTCACAGCGCCCAGCTGCCAACTTTGCAGCCAACAGTTTTCAGTACTCCAGCCCGCTGAGCCACCACACCATCCTTACTAGGGCTTACTAGGGCTAGCAGTCAAAAGAATGGTTTGATTGTATTACTTTTGTGGAAAACACGTTTGTCTTTCATGTGTTAACTGGTTTTGAATGCTCAGTTGGGCAGCAAAACTGTGTTGAAGATAGCTAGCCGATAGAAGCAAAAAACCCACCAAACATTAGTGTGCTAGAGCTGTGGTTCAGGCAGACCTTTGTGGCTGAGCAATTGAACTTGCAAATATAGCCTGTGCTTACCTCCAGAGGGCCAACTACACGACAAATTAAGCTACAGAAATTGTGAAAAGCGCCTGCTGTGACAAATGGATGTTTTCAGTAATTAAAGGAATTTCTTATCTAATGACAGGCTATCTGGAACGCAGTTTGGCTTTCAGTGTTCACAAAAATATTTCTCAGGGTTGACTGTCTCCCATCTGCACCCCACCCCTCACTCAAAAGTCCAGGAACTTTACCTACAGCAAGGGAAATGGGTAAAAGAGGCAGCAATCCCCCCTGTAATAGGAACAACTATTTTTGGGACAGTAGATCTCTCTGTTTGCCATACATGTTTCCTGCCTTTTATGATTCTCCTTGTTTTCGTAATTAAGGACATTTCATGTGCTTCCAGAGGTGATAGACAACCAGAGGTGAAGAAGATAGGAAGTCATGGCCTGCAACTCTCTAACATTACATTCTTGAATTTCTCTCTAAAGCAAGATGGTGGTAGGGAAGGGGGGAGAGAGAGAGAGAGAGAGAGAGAGAGAGAGAGAGAGAGAGAGAGAGAGAGAGATCTTTGTGCTGTGTATAATATGTTCATGGAAGAAAGATATGCTATTTTCCCCCTTTCAGTTTTCAGTAACATTAGAGTGCTTGGCCATTCTTTATCGTCTCCGAGAAATGGTTACAGAGATAGCAGAATTGCACTATAGGTGGAATTTGACGGCAAATGTGCAATTCAGCACATATTTCAGCAGGCTCATTCCCTTCTGTGTCACATAGATGTATAGGAGAACATGTCATCCATGTTCATGAGCATAATCCATCCTTGCCGCACTGAGTCTCCAATCTACTGGGAGATATGAACTTGGAGGCAGCCACAGAGGCTAAGCATAAGCAGAGGTAGATGTTGTACAGTATAGATGTGAAAACAGGAGAACCTGGTGGTTTCTCAGCGGATATAAATCACTAGGTGTAGGGCTCATGCAGAGGACCTGCCATGGGACAGGAGAAACAGGTTGGATGTGCTTATTTTAAGTGTTTAGTGTTAATTGGTGAGAAAATTTTGAACATATGACACTTTCTTTAGAGTGAGTGGAATTCTAGCCCACTATTGCCTGATCTGAATGGCAGCAGTCATTCTCCAAGGTCTCAAGAAGAGGTATGCTTAAATACTGTATTTTCATGCTAAAAGTCTGGTTGTGTGATGTACAGAATCCCACATATGTTAACACCCTTTCTCCACTATATCTCAGCAATCCATTCCCACTGTTTCAGATATTTCACCTTCTGTGCACCAAATGATTACTGGGTAGTCATCATAAGTCAAGCTGCATCAGTGATCCAAGACAAGTGGGAAACACGCAGTAAATATGTAGACAACTTATTTACAGTGTGACTTCCACTTGTCTAGGATCACTGACAAGTGGGGAACACACAGTGTATATGATGTTAAGTAAATCAGAAAGCAGCATGGGAAGAAATAAACAAAAGCACAAATCAGTCAATTACTAAATTCCCCAAATTAGCACTTCTTGCCCTTTTCTTAGGGGAGAATAAGTCAGCTTTACACAAACCCTTAATAGATCATCTTCTGGTAACACATAGACAGAATAGATCTAAAACCGGGGGGGGGGGGGCATGCTGGGAAAAACAACCATAGCCTGGTAATCTACAGCAGCCATTATCAACCATGAATAACCCAGGTGTTTTTGGACTGCAACTGACAGAAGCCTTCACCAGTTGTCAGATTCCTTTGATGGCCAAGGTTTCTGGGAGTTGTAGTCCAAAAGAATTACCCACTGCTGAGACTGGCTGCTCTAAGTATGGCAGGTAGTATTTCAGGTGTTGTAGGTGCCGGAATAGGAACTGGCAAACCACTGCAGTATTCCTGCCAAGAAAACTCCATGGACATGGAGTCATGAAGAGTCGGCCACGACTGTAACAACACAACACACACACACAAGCAAGAAAATGCTATTGCTTTTACCCTGAAGGAAGAAAGCACTTCCTTGTAACTTCCTTATTGGCGTGAGGTTGGAGTGGTTGTTACAGAGTGGTTGTTACAGATGTCAACAATGGCTTTGAAATTGGGACAGTGTATAGTACAAATATTTCCTAGAGGTATTTGAACCTTGACGAAATCTAGATCTGTCTGAGACAGTGGTGGCCTTTGCAATCATTAGAACACACAGGTGATCGATGCCACCCAGGCCAATCCTTATTTTTCAGAACAAGGTTCTTCACAGTGTAACCCTCAGATGTCTGGTATATAACAGAAAAGTAAGGGGGGATTTGGAGAACAGCCGTAAATACACCCTCCTCAACCAGCTAAAGTAACAAATTAGCCACACACCCTATTCTTTAAAATAAAAGTAGTAGCCCAGAGACATGAGATCTACCACACTGTTGCATTTAGCAAAAGGCCACACAATCAATGTGCAGTCATTAACATAACTAAAACTGCCTAAAGACTAAGTTAAAAGATGGGGAAGGAGTGAGAATCAGACATTTTTCCTGCTTATCTTTTCTAAGCAGGGAATAAATTTTAGAAGGTTTCAGCAAAACATTTAAAATGTTCAGTCATTTAACATTCTTCAGTCTATTTAGGATTAAAAAAACAACCACAGCAGAAGGGGGGGGGAAAGAAATGAAGTGAAATATACACTAGCTGACTGGCTTCTCCCAGGCTTCTCTCTAAGGTTTCCATGGGAACCAAACTAGGACATCCATTTCAAAATAGACAAATAACTAACCCAGTCTTCCAAGGACCTCTGTGAAGATGGATTCCTGAAACTTAATGATTTCCTAGACTTCAGTCTGCTGGTATGAATGGAAAAGAACTTGAAAGTAACTGTTTCAATATAATAAATTACATTTAATTACTCTGTTTTTGACAGCAAAGCATAACCAAAGCCTATTCAGTTTCACTTACTGAATTCTTGGAACATAATAATATAAGAACAGCCTTGCTAGAACAGGCCACAGCTATCCAGTCCAGCATTCTGTTTCACACAGTGGTACACCATTTGCTTCAGGGTATTCCCAAGCAGATGTCTTTGCCTGCTTACGATTCCCTGCAAATGGTATTGAGAGCTATCCTGCCTATCTCTCCAACCTGGAGGTTGTCCTTAGGCATCCATAATGATAGCCATTGATACCCTTGTTCTCCATGAACTTGTCCAATCCTTTCTTAAAGCTGTCAAAGCTGACAGCTATCACCAGTTCCTCTGGCAGGGAGTTCCACAGACCAGTGATCCCCTGGGTGAAAATGTATTTTCTCTTATTTGTTTGAGATCTAGCACCCAAAGTTTCATGGAGTGCCCCTAGTTCTAGTGTTGTGCAATAGGAGAAACAGTGTTACCTTATTTACTTTGTCCACACCATGTATGATTTTATAAACTTCATTCAGGTCACCTGTTAGGTGCCGTTGTTCATGAGTGAACAGGCTCAGCCATTGCAGCCTCAGACGGTAAGGAACGTGTTCCAGTCCCCTATTCATTCTGGTTGCCTTCCTCTGCATTTTTTCCATTTCCATAATATCCTTCTGGAGGTATGGTGACCAGAACTGTACACAATACTCCAGATAGGGCCTCACCATAGATTTATAAAGAGGCAAAATGACACTTGCTGAGTTTGACTTATTTTCTATACCCTTCCTAATGATCCTAGCATTGAGTTTGCTTTTTTCACCACTGCGGCACACTGGGTTGATACCTTCATTGAGCTATCCACCAGGACACGTTTCTTGTTTTGTTGCAGAGAGTTCAGACCCGATCAGTTTATAAATGTAATTAGGGTTTTTTGCCCCATTGTGCATCACTCTGCACTTACTAATGTTGAAGCTTTTTTGCCAGTGTTTTGCCCACTCCCTCAGTGTCAAGAGATCCCTCTGGATCTCCTCACAATCTATCTCAGTTTTTACTATCCTGTATAATTTAGTGTCATTGGCAAATTTGGCTAACTTGCTATTTACTCCTACTTCTAGATCATTTATGAAGAGGTTGAAAAGCAGGGGTCCCAGTACAGAACCTTGGGGTACACCACTCTTTTCCTCCTGCCACTTGGAGAAGTGTCCATTTAGTGCTACCCTCTGTTTCCTGTCCCTTAGTCAGTTGCTGATCCAGGAAAAGACCTGTCCCTTGATTCCATGACTAGCAAGTTTATTCAAGAGCCTTTGATGCTCAAAAGGGTGCTCAAAAGCCTTGTAAAAGTCCAGATAAACAATGTCAACTGGATCTCGCTTATCCACATGCTTGTTGACACACTCAAACAATCCCAACAGATTAGTGAGGCATGAGTGGCCCTTGCAGAAGCCATTTTGGCCCTCCTTCAGCAGCACCTTCTCTTCTATTTGCCTATTAAATTTAGCTTTTAGGAAGGTTTCCATCAATTTATTTCGGACGCATTTCAAACTGACCAGCCAGTAATTTCCTGGATCACCTCTGGATCCTTTTTTGAAGACTGGTGTTACATTCACTAACTTCCAGTCATTAGGCACAATGCCTGAGTTGAAGGAAAGATTATATATTTTGGCTAGGACATCAGCAACTTCATCTTTAAGTTCCCTGAGAACTTGTGGATGAATGCCATCTGGTCCTGGTGATTTCTAAGCATTTAGTTTAACAAGACATGTAAGGACCTCCTCCCTGGTTATTTCTATCTGGTTTAATTCTTTGGTTTCCCACCCTACAAATATAGGCTCTGTTTTGGGCATGAGGTCTCTGTCTTCTTCAGTGAATACTGAAGCAACGAATTCATTGAGTCTCCCTGCAATCTCTTTAATAACTGCTTGCCTTCCATTGTCATCTAACGGTCCAATGGCCTTTCTAGTTGGGTTCTTACTTCTAATGTACTTAAAGAAGTCCTTGTTATTTCTTTGAGTGTTTTTTAGCTTTACGCTCCTCAAGGTCTTGCTTTGCTTTCCTGATTGTTTCCTTGCATTTGTTCTGCTGTAATTTACGTATGTTTCTGCCTGTGGTCCTCATTTCCACAAGCCTTCCATCTTCTAAATTAGCTTTTCTTGCTTTTGATCACTTCCTGAACAGCTCCTGTAAGTACAATCAAAGTCCTATTGACCTGGCAGTGCCCTTTTTCCTTTTGGTTATGCATTCCAATTGGGCCTCTGTTATTTTTGTGAATAACCTCCATGCCTCTTGGAGTGTTTGGACTTCTCAATTTTCCCTTTCAGCTTTTTTTAACTAGTTTCCTTATCTTTGGGAAATTGCCCTTTTGAAAATTTAAGATGTTTTTGTTAGATTGTATCAGTGATTGGCAGTAGAGATGGGCACAACTAGGGAAAATGACGTTTTCGAGTTGTCGTGTGTTGGAGGCAGCCCATTTCGGCTCGTTTCCGTTTTTCGTGAAAATTCGCAAAAATTAGTCGGTTCGGTTTTTTGTTTTTTTGTTGTCATTTGTACTGGTTTGGGGGGGGTAGCGGGCTCCTGGAGGCAGCTGCAGGAGTCAGCCAGAGCCACAAGTGACGGACTGGCAGACTCTTTGCATCCGCTGCATCTCACGTACTTGCATGTAGTGCAATGCAAGTAGATCTGGCTTAGGTTTAAGATGGGTTAGCGCAAGGGCTAGGGTTAGGCTAGTTACGGGTGAGTTAGGGTGAGTATTGGGGTGCACCTCTGGGTGCCTCTCTGACCCACTTAGAAGGACAGTGTACTGGCGTATGGGTTAGGCTTAGGCTTAGG
>JAHTLZ010000129.1:10426146-10439888 GCA_023846285.1 Phrynocephalus versicolor | reverse complement strand
TCCCCCCGCACTGCATGGCAAATGGATGCGCCCTCCCAGCCTGGTACCAGCAGCGCAGCAGTAGCAATAGCCAAGGAGAGGGGGGCGGGGAACCCCCCCAAATAAAACACCCTTCTGGCCTGGTAGGTGCCCTCAGACAGTTTTCGTCTGCTTTTAGGGCCGGGAATCGGCGTTTTTTTTTTTTTTTTACTTTTAAAAACTTTTTTTCTGTGCCTCTTGGCATCGCGCGATGCCAGGAACGACCACGACAAATCAGACCAAATTATTCGTTCGTCGGTTTGAGTTCGAGTTCTGGCGGAGTAATTCCCGTTACCGTTTCCGTTGAGTAACGGAAACGAGTAATGGAAACGGAAACGGGAATACCGCTAAGTCGTGCTCATCTCTAATTGGCAGTCTATGATTACATTAAAAGTAATTGTGTTGTGGTCACTCTTCCCTATTGGATCAGTCTCAGTAACATTTTGCACCAGATCCTGTGTATTACTCAGGATCAAGTCAAGGATTCTTGTACCTCTAGTGGGGTCTTCAACCACCTGTTCCAGGGAACAATCATTTAGCATGGTTGGAAATTAGAAAGAAATGCCCACCCACCCCTCTCTACTGTCATTTTTGTCACATGTAAAAGTGACATATTACCTGCTTGGCAAAGTTTTGCCTGGTTGGCCATGGTTAGACATGCCACTTAATGTCCTTTTAGTCTATCTCAAAGGGTTGATTTTTTTTTTAAAAAAAGTAAGTCTCTAACTGTTATAGAAACAGAAATATAAGGCAAAACATCCCCACAATGTTTGAGCATTTATTTCTTTCATTCTGAGAGTACTGGATAGCTCAGTGATTTAGATCTGTCTGTGGTGTCAGAGGTTGAGAGCTCAATTTCCCATTGGGCCTCCTTGACAAGGGCTGGACTCCATAAACCAGAGCGGCCCTTCCAGTTCTGTAGTTCTAAGATGATGAAGGTTAGTTGAAAATGGGGGCAGGGACAAATGAGAGAAATTGTGATTCATTAATTTTTGTAATTCATCAAGGTTAATGAATCACAAAAAAATGAATTTATTATTTTCCCCAATGAATCAATTGATAAAGTAATCTTTATTTTAGTACCCTGAAAAAATAGCCTCCAAGGCACCTAGAAGCAATAAATCTAATTTACTCTCCACTATAATTCCTGCAAGTTTGGTGAAATTTTGATTCTGGATGTCTGAGTTATGAACCCCTCAAATAACACTCCCCAAAGAAGGTGCCCTCCCCAACGACTAGATAAACCAACTTTACCAGGAAGCCTCCAATGACTATCCTTTTATAAGTCCTACATGTTTGGTGAAGATTGGTGGTTTCAGACACCTGAGTGATACACCCACAAAGTGAGGCCCTTAGAAGAGTGCCTTTTAGTAACTGGCTTGGGAAAACACAGTCTCCACCAAATATGGAGAGACTGACGAAGAGACTCATGGGAAGCTTCTCTGCAAGTTTGGCATCTCTAGGTGCCTTGGGCACCATTTTATAGCCCAATGAATCAAAAACCATTAAAATTCATCTGTTTGTATTTGTTGGGGGTATCAATTCATATAAATACAAACTGACAAATTAGACATGTTTGAACAGATTTTGCAAATCATTTTTTAAAAAATCTGCCCATCTGTAGTTGAGAGTTTAGGTAGGTTCTGCTTTAAGAAAAGGAAATGGTATAAATTAAACATGTGCACCAACTTCAGAAAAAAGGGCCTCAAAGAGGCAATACAAGAATAACTAAACCTTATAGGAAGAGATGCAGGGCGGTCCAAAAAAGGCTTCCAATGACTGTAGTTTGCTACTGCATTTTTGGGGTTGAAATACAAAGACATGGACAAAAATACTAAGTGAGAGTTGCTATTCTACAATAAAGAACCAATAAAGCCGAAAAGGATTGATATCAGAATGACAGCCAAAACCTGTCCTAGAAATTCTGATACCTGGGTCTTGATTCTTGGATCAAACTAACTGTACTGGGCCCCCCCCCCCCCCCGAAGCATGCATTTTGCATTCAGGCATGACATCCGCCACACTTCTTAAACATATTTTCTCACTGCAGTTTGTCCTGGTTTTTACAGCAAATATTTGAACACTAAGTAGACTGGGCAACATTCACATTCCTCTAGTACAAATTAGGAGAAGTTTCTGTTCGTTTCAGTTGAATTTTGAACTTATGGTTACTGTGAATATTACATTTCTGGAAATAGGTTTCAAACAGCCATGAACAGATAATAATGTCTTTTTTTGGAGAACTAAGGCATCTGTCTTGGGAATATGGTGCAGCTTTTCAGATTTCTTATTCCAATATCTATTGGTGAACAGGGGAATACAGGCCTGCAGCCAGCATTGACCTCTTCCCTGGCAAATGCAGCTGAAGGTCAAACAAAAATATGAATGGGAATCCTTCCCCATGCCTTTACATTCAAACAGTAACATTTTCCCTTAGTTGGCAGTTTGAAGGGTACATGAGGGCAAGAGGAGGGAAAGGGTAGAACAGTTCTCATGCAAGGAGCTTCCCACTCAGCTGGGACTAGAGATGGGCACGACTCAGAAAAAAAGTTTCGTTTTCGTTTTCGTTTTCGGCTAGGGTCTGAGTCGTTTTGTTTCCGTTTTCGTGGGCTAATTTCAAAATTTTTCGTTTTCGTTTCGTTACGTAACGAAAACGAAAAACGAAAACGAAAACGAAAAATTTTTCGTTTCTCCCCATTTAGCTCAATTGAGTGCTTTTCCAGTAACGAAAAACGAAAATTGGCTCGAAATTAGTCGTTTCGTTTCCGTTTTCGGTCCAGGTTGGTGCCGATTTTCGTTTTCGTTTCGTTTCCGTAACGAAAACGAAAAACGAAAACAAAAACGAAAATACCGCTAAGTCGTGCCCATCTCTAGCTGGGACTATAAAAGGACAAGGAAAACCTGCAAGGAAGACTGAGAAAGAACTGAACTGATTATGGTGGTGGTGGTGGTGATTATTTATTTGTTTATTTATTTGTTTGTTTGTTTGTTTAAGATGGCCTAAAGACAAAGTGAGAAAATATTACAGAAAAATTGATAGAATGAGCCGGATTCGGACTATTGTAATCAATTGTTAATTGACCATAGCCGGACTACTACTGAACTGGTGGCAAAATTCTGGGCAGCATGTCAAATTATAGATAGCTAAATTTGCAAACCTTGGTTTTATACAGTTACATTTGTTGTCTTAAGTGGTTTTTTCCATTTTATATTGATCACTGTAATGTATGCCAGTTTTTAAACTTTCTAGCCAATCACTATCATATCCTGTTTTGCTATTCCAATTTATTTTATGTTTGGCTTGACACCGCAACAATAAACCTAAAGAAAGACAGAATGAGCTGATGCCCAGGGAAAGACTTTTTGTAAAGGCATGTCTTCAGATGATTCATGAGGACAGGAAGCAAACGACCAAACAAATATAATAAACAAAATAAACATAACTAAATCAACAATAAAATAATGAAGATCACTCAAAGGACAAAGGTTAACTAAAATCAGAGAGGGCAGATTAAGAACAGGGAATCAAGAGAACATGATTGGTAGCCAGGGAAAGCCATTCTGAATCACCAAGTCTTCAGATGTTTTTTGAAGATTGACAGTGTAGAAGCAGGCAAATTTCAGCAGGGTGGTATTTTGTGGTAGGAGCCATTTGGATAGATAACAAGGCCCTAAGCCATTTAGGACTTTGTATGTCAACATTAAAACTTTGAACTCAATGTGGTAATGATCAGCAGCCGGTGCCGTGCATCCAAAGTAAGGGTGATATGATGGTGTCTTTTCAACCCTGTTACTAGTCTAGTCACAAAATTCTGCACTAGCTGGAGCCTCCACATTAACTTCCAAGGCACCCCACGTAAAGAGTACTATAGTCAAGGAATTGACCTGAAATATGCTGGCTAGACATATTAATTATTACAATAAGGACCTAGCCTTTCTATATAATTCATTTCATGAACATATTTTTTGCTGTTATTTGTGGAGACAGACCATTGATTCCAGCCACAGAAGCAGCTAAGCACATGTTTCAATGCATGGGGATATGGTACAACTATTGTGGCTATTAAACATGCTGATAGGGAGATATGTTTATTTTGTTTCTGTGGGGTCTTTGAAGGTAAATTGTTTACTCATTTTAGCACCATCAGAGGGAGAGGGAAAAGGAATGGGCAAACAAACAAATCCCCAAACAAACCAAAATAAATCACAACAAAACCTTAGAATTTGGGCATATCCTTTCTCACTCTTTAGGTTTGAATTTTTACTAAAGTAGAATTTGCCCAGTATGCTACCACATTTATACCTCTTATCCTTCTTTAGTTGCTTTTGTTCACACTAGAATAAATATATCAGTGAATATTGCAATCATCATTAACATTCTCATAGAGGAAAAAATGCCGCTGAAGTTGAAGTTAAGATGATTACTCTGAATTGATTTTCCCATATTAAAAGGCACTCCAATTACTAAAAAACAGGAAAAGCTGAAACACCCTTCATGCTAATAAGCCTGATTAGAATGGATTTGCAACAAGCTTTAACTGCACAGATTAATAACTTGAGTCATCGTCATAGGGACAGAAGGAAACAGTTCCTGGATTTCCTGTCTTATGATGCTTTGATGCAACCAAGAGTTTGAACTTAAGGAAAGTTTGTCCAGAGAAGGAATTGCCTCTGCTTTCATATGGTTCTCCATGGTTCTCACTGACTGTTATCTGTGGTCCAGTTCATAGGAAGAAGCCAAGTTTGCCTCTGACATTCTTTGCCCTGCCCTCCACTAATATGATTTTATAGTATATCAGTATCCAATGCTCCTGTGTGTTTGGAGCACACAGTTGCCCATTACAGCTTCCAGGATTCCTCTGATATGTAAGATTTTCCTCTCCCTCCTGTCATCATAATGATGGATGTTTTGAAGGTGAATTTTATCTGTTCATGCCACTGCTTTCCTACCTGCAAGCATGCATAAGGCTAAGTTGTCTCTCTCACCGGGCTTCCTTCTTTTCTTTCTCTCCCTCCCCCCATCTGCCATGACATTATGTGTTGAGAATTCACTGGAGAGGTTTTGAAGCCAAGCTGCCTTGGTTACAGAACTTAAAACAGACAGACAGATGCAAGGGCAGGTCTGGGCATGACAGAGTTCGGGGCAGGGTCATTTGCCCGCTTCCCTTGGACTTCTGTTGCAAAGGCTTCACGACGATCCAGGCACTTCTGCCCAGGGCTTGGAGTGCATATAAGGTGGCTCCCGCCCTGCCCCAACACCCTTGTGGTGAGATCTTCAGCCCCACCCTCCCACCCTAACAAAAGGAGAATGAGATTAGCTGGTCGCTATGGGGGCCGGATGGGAATTTTTGGTGGTTACTCTGATTGGCCTTGAGTGGCCACACATTTTTGCCCATCACATTCTCTTGTTCATGTGGGATGAGTACCTTTAATCTTTCACAGTCATAACCCTAGTAGGCAGGTAGTGCAAGAGTTGATGGTATTCAGGTAGGCCCGAATAAGTTGCCCTTAAGGTGCTATACAGCCCTCGAATAAAGTTCAGAAGTTTAAGAGTTAAATAAAGCCAGCAAATTAATTTTAGACTGAATTGAGGGCTGTGGAGTGCCAGCAGATTCACCCAAGCTGGCACAATGCTGAACAGGTGGGCAGCATCTTCCCAGGGGTGAATCTCCCTGAATATATAACAGGCTGATAGGGGATTGTTCCTGCCCATTTCCTGCTTGCACTACATTCCCAGGTCCCCTTAACAAGATACAGGCATGTTAGTTTTTTAAGTAAATATGTTATGAATAAAGTTATGGCCCAATGTATCCCAAAAATGGAAGTTGTCTCACCCCTTTATTTCTGGGGCTTGGGGGGCAAATGCCTTTCTCAGCCAGCTGAACAGACATGCATGCACAAAACTTCTCTGGTCCTCCCAGAAGTCTTCATTTTATTAATCTTATCTATGTTATCTATGTTTACAAGCAATATATTGGAGAGATTACAAAAACAAGAGCTTGGATAAGGGGCAGGTACCCTTTAACCTTTTGGTCCTGCTTCAAAGCAAAACGTCAGGGGAAATAGAAGGGTGCTTCCCTTCCAGATATGCTACATCGACCCAGGAGCATGTGCACATCACTTCAGTCCTCTGGAACACACCCTTCAAAGAAATGTTCCCACAGTCATGGAACAATGTTACAAGTATTCAGAAGTTGCAAGCATTGAGAAGATCTATTGAGGAAAGGAAAAGATGTTCAAGTGAACTGCCTTATGAGGTGTCCCCATTGCATGGAGTTTGGAATTGTACCCAATTGAACATGGCTACATTCATTCCCAAACATTCTCACCCTGTATCAGGAAGTCATAAATGGAAGGGATTAGCCTAAAGAAGGCAACCTCTTTTTTTCTTTAAAACCTATTGAATGGCTGGATTATGTGAGAGGAGAAAATGACAGATGGTAGACTACTCGACTCAGAAGGATTTTCTTGCTAACACTACCATATATGAAATCGAAGGAAGGAAGACTCCACAACTTTTACTTTAAAACAGATGCCCATCTTGAATTTTGTGGCTTGCCACTGGTTCAAATTCATTACTCTTGTCACCATGACAAGGATGTATATGAGTTTATTTATTTATTAGATTTTTTTATGCTGCCTATCTGGCAGTGAGGCCACTCTGGGTGGTTAACAATAATTAATCAATACAAAACTATACATACATACAAAACACATGTAATTCATAGAATAAAATCAAATAAACATAAAATACAGTAAATATTAAAAAAATAACATGAAATGACATATAATTTCCATAAACCTATGATATTATTGACAGGCAGAATTACTATTTTCACAATCCTCATCACAATTCTATCACCCACATTTGACTACAAAATGTATCATGAAGGCAACAGGTCAATAACTCCACTATCAGTGTCACTGCTTGGGTATTAATGATCAGTTCAAGGGTGAGCGATGAACTATTTTCTCCTCATTTGCCATGTTACCCAGAAAATAGTGATCATGTTTTATTTTAGAATTTAATCTGGATGGGGCCAAGATGAGATACTATCAAGGAATACTAGAGTCTCTAGACAGGGTTGAGAAAGATTCCTGCTTGCAAGTCTGAAAAACTATTACCAACCAAAGTTTGACAAAATAGCGCAAATTCAGACTTGTGGTTTCAATTGGTATTGAGCAGCTTCCTCCAGCTTCCAGTGTTTATTTTCTTAAGGCTTGCGATATGGGTGGGGAGAGTGTTTAGAAATTTCATTAAACATAATCATCTCATTTTTAGTTTTCTCAAAATGTCAACAGATGTTTCTGCTGAGCTAGATATGCCAAGTTTACTTAGCGTTTTGCTTAGACAATACTGTTCTGGCTCCCTCCAAAGTGAGCATGCTGTGATCCAATGAGACTGCACAGTGCCTTTCCTTTGTTCTGTTTGTCTCTGGACAAAAAAGAAAAATACTGAATAATACCTCAATCCACAGTTTGCCTTTGATTTCCTCTGGTTACACTTGGGAAAGCCTGAACAGTTATTTCTTTGTCTTGAGGTATGAGAAAGGCTCCATTGCATTGTGGCAACATTCGAGTACTGATACAGAGAGTTTCTGAAAAAAAATATCATAGTAGGGACAGTCACAAGCAGCATCTTTCTTCAAAACAGCTAACATGAGGCCTTCCTGGGTTGCTTCAGCCAAAATCATGTAGGTAGGATAATGTAGCACAGGAGTAAGCAGATGTCAACTATTTGGGGATCTACCTTAAAAAAAAACCAGGAACTTCAAAATAGAATAACTAGAGTGGAGTGCAGAAGACATGCATTTCAAATTCAAAAATTCTGACACCAGGCATTTCTTTGGAGTACCAGAAGAATCATGTTGCTTTAGTCCCCAATATTTTATTTCAATGCTATAATTTAAAGTGGAAGATACTCATGCTGCCGTTGCTGTTATGGAATAATTTGGAGTCATTGACAGACAAGTGCAAGACCAATGTAAGATATGGCCCCAATTTACCTCCCGCCCACATTGAAGAAGGGCACATAAGGGGAGAAATATCTTTTGAGTAAATGTCTTTATGGAATATCAGTGATTGGCACTAGAGATGGGCATGAATAAAAAAATAGTGTTTTGGTTTTTCGTTTTTTGTTGTGGGGTCCATTTCAGTCCATTTCCATTTTTCATGACTTTTTGAAAAAAGATCGTTTTCATTTATTCATTTTTTGTTTTTTGTTTTTACCCAGTTTTTGCACAATTTTAAAGCATTTCCGTGCGTGGGCGTCCCCCAACACCCCAGACCAGAGGGAAAACACTAAAAAAATTGATCCTGGCAGAGACACAGGTACACAGGGAGGCTGCAAAGGCAGCGGCGGTCGTTGCCCAGGGTTCAAGGCAGCCGCAGAGTGACTGCACTGCGGGGCAGGGGAGGGTACTCACCAAGAGGTAGGCACGCATGCAGTCACACAGGGAGGCAACAGGACTGAAGCTAGAGATAAATCTCTTCTTTTTGTCCCCTAAGAGCCAGGCTGCAGCTGGCAGGAACACAGACACACACACCTGCCTGGCTGGCCTAAAGTGAAAATAAACGAGTCGCAGTCAGCAATCCCACCCTAACTCCCACCGGAGACTGCAAGGAGGATGGGGGCTGCCAGAGCTTTTTATGCCCTCTGTGGCTGCCAGATCTGCCCAGTCTACAACCTGGGCATGCTATTGGTTGAAGTTGTCCAAGAATTTACATGATCCCATCAAATGGCTTGCCTCCATTTTGTGGCTGGCAGTGGCAACATTCATTTTGTCATCCTTAAAGGGAAAAGAAAAATACATCACGATGGGAGAAGACAAAAACAAATGTTTTAAGGACGCCCCCCCCCGTAGATATTATCAGACAGTATAAATAATTATCGCTGCATTTTTATGGATGTTCAGGGCGTTTTTTAACATTTAAAACAGCTCATTTCATTGTGCATCGCCATTAATGAAAAACAAAATGTAATGAACCTAATTTTTGTGGTTTTGTTCGGTTTGTTCCAATTTCATCACAATGTTCATTATTCATTTTGTTACATAATGGAACAAAGAACGAATAACGGAAACAAAAAAAGTTCATTTCGTGCCCATCTCTAATTGGCACTATAGGGTAGAAGTATGGCTCCCTTCTATGCCACAAAGGAAATGTCAGAAGATCAAGATCTCATGGAAGAAGTCAATAAAGTTTTTTCTTATATAGCAGTGACACTCTTGGAATCATAGCACAGGAAGAACATTTAGATTGCTACTAGTTGTAGACCACTGTTTTAAGCATTATCCTACACAGTGGTAGGACATTTAAAAATTTCAGTGTTTGTCTTGGGGGTTATTAGGATTTATAAGTTTTTGCTCTTGTTGCTACGCAGCATTCTACCAAAATGACAGCAGTGTACATTCCCAAGAGACTTCCAACTAGTAAATTTCAAAAGGAAATATGATCATTAAAAATAAGCACTTTGCTTACCAAAAAACTGACTTCTCTGTTGTATAAAATAAATGCTGAAATAGTTAAAAGAGCGCTCTCTCGCTCTCTCTCTCTCTTTCTTTTCATGGAAGATGAAAATTAAAGAGCAAAACTCTCCAACAGTTTTCATGCATTATGTTCCAGGATGTTTTTAACTGAAGTTAGTAAGATTTAGGTAGTAAACTGCAGATAGATTTCAGGGTCACTGAGTTCAAATTCCTGCTCAAGGCAGGAATGCACATAATAGGACATCTGCTGGATGGTTCTCTACATTTCTCTTGAATTCTCCAGCACTGGAACACTCACCACCTCTCAAGGTAAGTAGTTCCACTGCCATACCGCTGCAACAGTTAGGAAGTTTTTTAATCCTGATATTCAACAGAAATCTGTAACTTGAGCCCATTGTTCTATGTCCTTCATTCTTGGTTGATCAGGAACAGATATTGCCCCTCCTCTGCAGGACAGCCTTTGAAGTATTTGAAAAGGGCTATCATAACTTTCCTCAGTCTCCTTTTCTCAATGTTAAACATGCCCAGTTGTAAAACTTGGTCGCTTAGTCCCCTAATCATCCTCTGAACTTATTTCAGTTTGTCTGTATCCTTCTTGAAGTCTAGTGCCCAGAACATGGAGTGCTGTATCTAATGTGATGGCTCCATTCATGGAAAGAACTTTCTTGCTCAGTGTTCTTGTTTCCTCCATCTTAGAAATTAATGACATTTGTTGTGTTGGGGATTTTTCTTTTCACATTATATAAAAGCATTTCCCCAAATTCACAATTTAGTCCACCTCTGGAATTTAAAAAAAAAATGGGCTAGCCAGTAAAGTGAAATTGAATATGGTAGATTCATTCATCCATACTCTGGGGTTTCAGTGTGTAACATGTAAAAATCTTGGCTTGAATCCTGCATCTATGTCTTCAAATGACTTAAGTCACATAGCATAAACCACAGTTGCAAATTGCCACTTATTAAGGAGTTGGGGCTTGTATTTCTTACTGCAGACCCCTTATATGACTTGGCATGTGATAAAGAATTTAAGCCTTGACTCCTTAACTAGCAGTGCTGGAATGTGAAGTAGCAGAATTCTGAATAATAAATCTTGTCTACAACAAAAAACAAGATTTGTACCAGTTTTCACACTAGAACCTACTTTATACTCTGGAGCTTCTAATACGGCAAGCTGAATATAGCCCACCAGTCTTGAATGGCAGCCCATCTGGACCTCAATAATCCTTGTGTTTTTCCCACTGGGAATGCAAAAAAAAAAAAAAAACAGGGCCATGTACTTGGTAGGTGCAATGCATAGCTGGGAAGCTTTGTTCAATTTGGTGAGTCACACAAATTGTGCAGTGCCACTTGATACACTTCACAGTGATATATTTTGGTGGACTTTGGAATGAATTTCATATCCTAGCATGTCTAGGGCTTTGAGCAGAATGCTATAGGAGCTTTAGTCTGATCCCTAGCAGGCCTGGTGGATTTCACCATTGAGCACTTGCTTCTCAATTTTTGAGATTCCATGTTTATGAATGTTCATAATATTCACAAAACTGAGTAGGTAGTTTATATCAGTGTCACTGCAGAGAAATTGCATGCAGATGTGTGGACACAAAACCCCATCGGATTTGTAGCAGCCTATATCCAAGGGACAAACCATCAGTTTCAGACAGTTCAGTAGACCATCAGTTTCAGACTATGAACAGAGGGGAAGTCAGTGATTTTTTTAATTTTTATTTTGGGCTTTGTGAATATCAGCGATTGTTATTATAGAAGGCTTCCAATCTCCTGAATGGCTGCTCTTGTATTCACATAGAGGTTGTGCATATTTTGGCTAAATTATGAAGGAATCTAATGGCAATGTGGTGGATTTCATGAAATCTCTTAATCTCCAGAGCTTTCACCCATCAATTGAAGTACAACTGAAGTCACTTAGTGAATCATTTCTGGATGGCTTCATGAAAAAACATGCTGGAGCCACTTGGCTGTGCTTTCTATGACTGCACCCTATTTGGAGAATAGAAGAGTTAATTTGCTAGATCACGGGACCCATTTTTCCATTTCTTATCTGCTGTTTTCTTTCTGTCCCTCCAGCTCTGTTGGCAAATTATCCATGTTCATTCATGGGACATTTCCCAGCTCAAGAAAAAGAGGACCTGGAATTCTATGTGTGCAAGATTGTGGTTGCATATTTGAGCCACTCAGCTATGCTTAACAAGCGGAAGCAGTTTCTAACTTGCAATGACAAATGCCATAATATGAACATCTGTAGGAAAAAGAAATTAGTTCCCAAAGTTAGCACAAGCAATTAATTTAATATGTAAATCTTCTAAATCGAATCTAGGTCTACCTCCAGCAGAGAGAAAAACTCTGTTTTGTCACTGATATGTGGAGGGAAACAGCTTCAGCCAACTCACAGATTCACTGGCACTTCTGTGTTTTGGTTTTGTTTGCTGTTGTTCTAGAAGTATTTTTCAATGTGGATATTACTATGGGGGATGTAGAGAATACACACTTTATCCCAATATATACATGCTTGCATACAACACACATTTAAACAGTTATTTGGATCAATTCCAAAGGCTTAATTTCAAAATTAAGTTCTTCAAAAACAAATCTCCATTTTATGAATGAATATTGTGCTTTGGAAGTGCCAGGAAATGTTCTTATATTGCTGCACAATATTGTCCCTGGGTTTCTAGCAGGAAAACCTCTGCCAAATTGTACATAGCAAGAGCAATCTAAAGATTGTCAGTAACCAAGATGGCCTATGCATCTTCGGGATACCATTTTGTGCTCCCTACAATTTTTTCTAGGCATTTTGATTACTTTCTGGGTCCAAGCAATTAGATAACTAGAGAACTTGTTGGGATGGGGGATTCCTGAAAATTGCTTTGTGTTTGGGTGAGAAACTGATAAAAAGGGAAATCAGGTTATGGAATATCTCCCGGCTTGGTGTCTGTTTATGAATGGTAGACACCAAGAGACACCAAGCAGAGGTGGGGTGGGATCCCACCACTTTACTCCTTTGTTCCACCAGTCAACCATTTCTTGTCCAAACCAAAAGCAATGGGCAGGACATCCCCAAATTGTGGCACATCACACTAACAGATGGTCTCCTACAATTGTGCCAGATTTGGGGCTCATCCAAAGTCTGGTTTAAAAGTTGTTGCTCTCATGCAGTAATAATGACTGAATTATTTGGAAGAATATCAAGTCATTGATATTCACCACTGATACTTAGAATGAAAGATTTTTATATGCTGTTTGAAGCCTCCTCAACTTTGACTCTCTCAGCACAAGGATATCAAAAAGATGCTGTTTCTGCTTTTCTATGGTAATCTGATCATTAGCATTCATGAATGGAATTGTATAAAGGTTGTGCGGAATGGTGCAGTAATAAAAATGAGAATGCACACATGTTGAGAAGGAAGTGGGAAAATATTGTTTGTATTTCCATCTGCAGCAGGCTAGTCACTGTTTTTATAGTAGCAGGTCTCATGTTCAACATTTCTGGTTCAAGTTGTATTTGAAGGAGGATGCAATAAAGATATGCTGAGGCCATAATCTAGGGTTAAGAGCCCTCATGGCATCATCCTAAAATGTATACTATCCTAACAGAGGCAGTGGTGGGCATAGGGAATGAAGGTTTTCTTTGCTTTAGCTGGAACCCTGTTATAAGAAACAGTATCTGGAAAGGAATGGTACAAATGGTTCAACACCCCCACCCATTTTGTATCATTGGTCATCAACTTGGTCACAAACAGTCCATCAATGGAGAGAAACTGCTTACACAATTGCCTTCTGAGCACAATTTCTCTTAACCAGATTCTGATTTCAGATGTGGACTGAGGGGAAGTATGCTTTTGTATTTAGAGGCTTTGCATAACCTGACTGGGTGCCATAAAATGCAGGCTATTTAATTTGTATACAGTGCCAAATAATTTTGGAGGTTGGAAATTGATTGAAATAGTTATAGGTTACCATTTTTTTTTCTGGTGGTTTTTGTACTTTCGTAGCTGACAATATTAAGTAGTGGCAACTAGGTGTGCAAGTACCATAAATAATTTAAATTGTACTTAAATGAGGGTTAAGACTATATAGCCTCTTAGCCCATACAGGATCCTGAATGAGTGTGAAGTGTTGCCCATCCCCAGGGAGCACCTTGCAACATTAGGGGCAGGCATAAGAGTCAGCTTGTAGCTCTCTTCCACATTTGTGGGGATGCATTGTAATACTCATGTATGT
>JAHTLZ010000129.1:10404762-10418450 GCA_023846285.1 Phrynocephalus versicolor | reverse complement strand
CCCACCCACCCACCAAGATCCCCAGTGGTGATGGCAGCAACATCAGAAGGTTACCCACTCACCTGCCTGGAAGATCAGTGGCAGTGGCAGCAGAGAAGGAGGAGGCAGCCGTGTAGCCTAGGAGAGCCCAACCCCCACAAGGGTAAGTGCCATGGCGGTGCTCCCCGGGGTGCTGATGGGCTGATCGCTGTCCCCTTAATGTTTTAGAAAGCATTCCCACAGGAATGCATTTTTAAAAACTATTAATCCATTCCCTCCAGAACAGATTAATTGGTTTTCAATGCATTCGTATAGAAAACTGTACTTCATAAGACAAATTATTTGTAAGACGATTGTCATTGTAGAACAAATTAAGTTCATCTTACGAGGTATTACTATACAAGGAATTTATTTTATTTTGTCATCCAGGTCCTTGCGATTGGCTGAAACTGCCTTTGAAAAACAAATAATATACAAATAGCAAACAACAACTGGCTGATAGTTTTAAGAGATTTAAAAAACAGTAGCGAATGCTTCTATTTTTTAAAGAGATTATTCCTAAAGGCAACACCAGCGGTGGTTTTGTGTTAATGTTATCTGCCGTTTTAACATTGTCTTTATTTAAAAATTGGGGTTTTTGCAACAGTCTATAGAGATTAACAACAATGTGAAGTAAGAAAATACAGATTAGAGACAGGGATGAATAAAATGGTGATTCATTGTGACCCATGATTCATCAGAACTGAATCAACAAATTAACAAAGTATTGTCAACAGATCAACAAATTGATGAATTTCCAGCAATGAATTGATGAAACAATTAATTGACTGGTCTCCACTTTAAAATGTTATAAAAATCTTCCCCTACCTCAGGAATGTAGAGCTCACACATTTTCCGTATGCCTGTCCTGCCTCTCCTCTACAAGCTCAGCAGGTTTGGTGAAGATTGATGTTCAGACATCTGGGGGTTTGTACTCCCAAAAAGGGGACCTCCAGGAAAGTTTTTCCCCAGGCACCTAAAGACACCAAACTTGCATAGAGCCTTCTGCCATCGCAGTTCTAAAATTCCACTAAGTGTGTTGAAGATTGTGTTTCAAACATCTGAGTTTTACACTCACAAATTGCAAGTCCACCCACCCACCCAGGAAAGCAACCTGATTGGTTGCTATGTCTACTTTAAAATATATTGCTAAGCATTAGTCCATTAGTTCACCTTGCAGAATCCATTTGGGAAAAAGCTCCAGGCCTCTGACTTCCCCCAGACTGTTCACAGCATGACCAAAAAAAAAAATCACGTCACCTCTTTGATCAGTCAGGATTCACTTACTTCTTAGGTGGAATGTGACTTGGCCAATGTTTGCACAGACATCTGATATAACAGATCTACAAGTCCAGCTTGCACCTTAATGTTGGCATTGTTTACATTTGGCCTCAGAAAAAGGCTTCCCAACTTCTAAAATTTGTTACACTCATTCTTCACCAAATATGAAGGCATTGTACAGGAAACTCAGGGGAAGCTTCTCTGCAATTTTGGAATCTCTAGGTACCTATGGAGAACTTTCCTGGGGGAGGGCATATTTGGGGATGCATAATTGAAACATAAAGAACACAATCTTCACCAAATGTGGTGGGACTGTAGAGAAGAGTCAGGGAATGCGTCCCTCCAAATTTAGTGTCTCTAGGTCCCTTGTATGTCATATTATAGCCCAATGAATTAAAGAATTAGTCATCACTAAAAATCTACCAATTTGTATTTGTCAGGGGACTCCATTAATTTTATTTATTTATTTATTTATTTTTGCATTTATATCCCGCTTATCTTCAAACGAACTCTAAGCGGCTTACAAGGGCTATGTTAGCCACACAAGTACAAGGATAAACAAATATAATTACAACAATAAATTTAAAAACAGTAAAACCTAGTGGCACCTCATCAACTAGAGCGTATGATGGCGGAGAAGAGAAACGGAAAAAAAAAACACTAAGAATAAGAATCGCCAAAGGCCTCTTGGAAAAGGTAGGTTTTTAAAGCCTTCCAGAAGGCCAGCAGGGACTCTGCAGAGCGCACTTCGGTAGGGATGGAATTCCAAAGGCTAGGGGCCACCACCGAGAATGCCCGGGTCCGAGTACTTGTCTTCCGGGCTTCTCGGATGGTGGTGACCCGCAGCAAGTGCGCTTGCGCCTGCCGAACGGGACAGGCCGAGGTGGATCGCTGAGCGATGCGCTCTGCCAGGTAGTCCGGTCCCAAGCCAAATACAATTTTTTTTAATGAATTAGCCAAATTTGTCAAATTGTGATTTATTTCTCAAATTTTCTTTATCACTCATACACATAAGTACTGATGATAACACCTGGACAAGAATACCAGATGTAGAATCCTCTCCATAATCTATGGTCACCTAACTGACAAGAATCAACATAGAGTAGAGATCAGCATGAACCACAAGTTCAGCAGATCATGCCTCTGCCTCCTTTAGATGAACAGGTATTCAGCACTTCCCAGCCCTGCCTTCTGCAAGACAGCACACCAGCTTCTCTGCCCCTCCTCCTCTGGGTACTGCCTCTGACTGGGCACCTGCCAGTGGAAATAGGGTTGGGAAGCACAAAACAGCTGTTCTTCTGAAGGACGAAATGCTACAAACAGAGAAAGTGGGGTCATACACATTTGTAATAGATATATTGTAATGTCAGCCCAGAATATATTTTTGCAGTTCTTCATGGATTGAAGATTACTACAATTTATGTAATAAGTAAAGGAAAAACCAAATTTCACCTTTGTGGCACTGTGCCTGCATCTGCTGTGTAAGTTTCTCTATTAGCATTAAAACCCATAATCTGATTTTTCATTTCACTATGGTAATATTTTCATCTTTTTTTTTCCAGGCAAGCACAATTTACATATAGGCTGCCAGAATAAAGGGAACAGTTCTTTATGCAATGATGCCTGATTATTCAACTTATCGACTGCCAAAACGCTCACTATTTTTGACTGGTTATTTCGGTAGCTTCATTGTAAATCTGTTCCTAGAATGAATGGACCACATCACACTCTCAATACATATGAATATATTGGGCCAACGCTTGCAAGTTCTCCAATACTCCTTACTTATAGCATCAGTTACATAGCTCAACTTCAGGGGGTTAATTACTGTGTTTCCCCGAAAATAATGCATACCCAAAAAAATAACCCCGAGCAAGACTTCTATGCATTTCTTAAATATAAGCTGTACCCCGATAATAAGACCTAGTGATCGGCGTGGCTGTGCTTGTGTGCACGCATGAAGGGGCATGTGCGCGTGCACACACACACATATGACACACGTTGCCCCTCCCTGTTCCTCTTCCAAGTGAAAAGTCACCAACCCAACACTATCAAAGTGGTCGGCAATGGGGCTCAACCACAGACAAAACAACAAAACAAGGCAGAATCAAGGCAAGCCAGACATGGAAAGCACCAGTTGTTTCCCCAATTATCCCTCCTTTATCATTCTTTCCCCCTCACTCTTTAACCCTTCTGTTTTGCATTACTTTCTCTCTCTCGTTCTTTCCCCCTTTCTGCTGCACTGAGTTCCCACACGGGCATTGGGGAAAAGAAAAAGAAAAAGAGAGAGGAAAACACAGGCATTGACCCCCCACACACACACCAAGTTCACAGAGGCGCCTGCGAGCTGTGTGGGGAAAGCACCAGTTGATTCACCACCCCCAATTACCATAGTAAGATGTGAACCATCAGTTCCCATTTCCCCTGCTGCTTCTCTTTCCCCTTGCTTCCTGCCTGTTCAGTCTTCTGCGAAAGTGAGCAAGGAGAAAGAGCCAGAAGGGATCCATTGGTTTCTCTTTCCAGCAAGATGAGACCAGGGAGAGAGAAAGAGAGCATTTTGGGAAGGGGCAAATATATATTTAAATACAGTATCCCTCCTTGATCATTCCCCCCACCACCACTCTTTAACTCTTCTGTTTTGCATTACTTTTCCTCTCTCATGCTTTTCTTCTTTCTGCTGTGCTGAGTTCCCACATGGGCCTCAGGGAAAGAAAAAGAGAGAGAGAAACACAGGCATTGACCCCCACACACAGCAAGATGATTGCTTGCGTGCCAGAACTTTTCACAAAGGCTCTGGCGAGGGACTTATCTGGCAAGTGCAAGCAGGGACCAGCAGTCTGGGCTAAAGAACTATGTTGGAGTGTGAGAAGGTTACGATAATAAAAATAAGACATCCCCTGAAAATAAGCCCAAGAGTACCTTCTTGAGAAAAAAATAAATATAAGACAGTGTCTTATTTTCGGGGAAACACGGTATCTCCTATAAGGAAGCTGCAGACAATGGTTGCTCTGACCAGCCCCATGCCAGGATGGGCTCGTTTGTCCACCTGCTCATGATGGGATGGTTTGGTCAGGGTTCATGTGGTCCTAAAGAACACTCCCACCTGCCGAACCATCTAAGGCCAGGGCTGACCATGGGTCACATGCCCCAGCGACCACAGGCAATTTAAGTTCCAGCTCGGAAGTGAACAGCCTCTTTGACATCCGGCCACTCACCCCTGTGAGAGAATGGGATTAGCTGGTCGCGAAAGGGATGGATGGGAATTTTTGCTCACCTTTCTGATTGGCCTTGAACAGTGACACCTTTTCACCCATCCCATTCTCTTTGTTATGGGGTCCACCACAGCAATTAAAGCCTGGTCACAACTGGCAGTCAGGACAAGTGGCGAAATGACCTCAGGATATATCGTAAAGCAAAGCAAAGCAAAGTGTTCTGCTTATATACTGCCCAATAGTGTTTAAGCACTCTTTGGGCAGTTTACAATTTAATTATGCAGGCTACACATAATTGTAGGCAAATAAGAGCTAGTACATCGGCAGCCCTCAACGCTTCTCAGAAATAGATGATGATATTAGATATGGCAGTTCAGGGTGATTTATGACCCAGGCCTGAAAGTGATTGATGAGGGCTGCCCACTTACAATAATTCCAGAATATCACTGAGCCACTTGAATTGTCAGGTCCCCCTTGAAAGAGATAGCAGAAGCAATAGCAGGAACTGATATCAATAATTGAGATGCAAACTTTGTTTGAGAAGATTAGAATCGCTCCAGTGTTTTTTTTTTCTTTTTCTTCTTTATCTTTGCTTGATAACTTTTTTGTTTGAAAACTATAACTAAATTGCAAAAAAAAAAAAAGTGGCCCAAGTTTAAATCTCACAAACTTGTCTCATCTCTGTATTTCTGGGCTGGGTGGGTGGGGGGCAATGTTTCCTTGACCTGGCTGAGATAGATTTTAAAGGAGCTCCACTCCAAAATCCCAACCAGTTGTTCTGCTATGTCTGATCACCAATATCTTTCTCCAGGGTGTTTCTTCTTCCATTTTGCCAGACATTGAGAAATAAGTTGTAAACTCAAGAAGCCTTACTTTGTATGTTGTCAGAATGCATTATTAAAAGGACTCCAAATAAGAAGGAAGTCTCATTACTTGTAGTTCCACTGTAGGACTTTAAAATAAATCAACAGTTCAATGGGCTGGCATCCAATTAGATTGAGTTGACTAAATTTTTTTCTACTAACTGGGGCCCTGACTTTGGGGTTAAGCCTACAAAGGCTTTTTCAAGTGTGTGTGTGTGTGTGTGTGTGTGTGTGTGTGTGTGTGTGTGTGTGTGTGTGCAGCTACAACCCTCTTTCATTTTTGTTGTTTGCCTCATCAAAAAGAGAGAGGGGGGTGAGATACAAACATGAGGATAAAATACTGTAGATACAAATAGACAGTCATTTTTTAAAAATACTATACATTTCATACTTGTGACTGTGATGCTTACAAAAGGATCCCTCCTCTACCCATATTTTAAAATACTCTTATTAAAGTGCTTCAGTAGTTTGTGTAGCATTTTAGCTAGAAATGAGAAGCTTCTAGTTAAGGCCCAAGAAGAGGAAGAAGAAATCCCTTCTTTTGTGCAAAAAATTGAAAAAGGAGGTTTTACATCCCCAGAGGGATGTAGCAAACACTGAAGTCAGATGGGAATTTATCTGATGTACTGCAGGGATGGCATGGTTCACTCCTTTATCAAATGAGATAACAGCTGGACTGGACTAACCCAACCCTAGATCATTCCTACTTTGTCCTTTATGGGTTCCTGTCAAGGACTATTCTTATTTAGGTGCAGGTAGAGTCATTCCAATTTGGTTTGTTTTCAGTACATGTAATTACTGGAAATAATCCAAAGTGGAGCTAAGTTGTGTCTTTTGCTTCCTTTCTGCTGTCCATTTGGTTTAAGAAGACAGCATAGACACTTCACAATAGAGAAAAATTAAACCCAAATTAAATATTTCTTTTATTCTGTGGCTGGGCAGAAGGAAATAAAAGGTTTTCTTTTCTATTAGGACAGTGCTAATATGTTGCATCAAGTATAAGATTTTTTTTTTTTAAAAAAACTTCTTCCCAGAATTGAGAGGAGACAGAAAGGGTCAATGTGAGGATATCCCCACTCTTTTTCATTGATTTAGCTTAAAAGTCAGGTTTAAAACTGACCTAAAGCTGAATCCACTGCCAAGCCCTTGTCGTTGGTGGCTTCATATGTGCACAAGTTTTCAACCTGACCATTAAGATAAGTCAAAGAAAAAAAAGGGGGGGAGTCAGTCTCCCTTTCAGTCCCCCCCCCACTTTCTAGGGCCCAGCAAAAAAACCCTCTAAGTTTTAAAGTGGATGTGGCCCCAGGAAGGCCCCAACAACTGTCTGTAACACTTTCTTTTTCCTTAACACAATAGTTATAGTTCCCTTCAATTCATACTAGGGGAAAGGAAAGGAGAGTAAGAGAAAATCAGTGGCAGATATGGTGGCTCTATCATCTCAGAACAGTGGAAAACTTCTCAGAGAAAGAGACTGACTCTTAAAAGTATATTCCCAGATGGAAATAAAGCAGCCAAATGAGAACTGAGCCAGGCCAGTGAGGATGGAAAACTGGGGAAGAATTAGAATGGAGACTTCAATGAGGGAACTCCAAAACACCAACATTTATATGACTTACATATTCTTTTCATTATGTTGAACTCAAACGATTTAGACCTGTCACATAACTTACTTACAAACCAATTCAAACACTGCCCAGTGTTAGTTGTGGGAATGTAGGACTTCACGGCCATGCCCTTCTACTGAACAAAAAGCTCTGTTTTCAGTTGCTTGCATCTTCAATGGAAACTCCTCCTCTTCTGGAAGACAAGAATGTTGTTAGGAAGCTAGCAGTGGAAAGCTACTACCAACAGCATACTAGTGTTAGCAAGCATATCAGAAGTAGTTGTGCTGTTGGCTGTGGATGGGGGGTGGGAGTGTCAGCTTTGGATGCATGGAACCTAAATCCACTACAATTCATTAAAAGAGGCCTGATGAAAACCCATCCCCTTCAGTAGCCTGTAGCTGGCATGGCGAGGGAGCACCTATGTTTACCTATCTGTCATTTGACCTGGAAAGCACAATTTATGTGAGAAACTGCATTTGTAGTATTCCATGTAGCTTTTTGAATTTAGTGTAAAGATAGCATAAACTACAGTCATGCTGTTACTAGCTTTGATTGATCATCTTGTCTCCCTTTTTCATTGCTTGGTGCTGGCACATTGTATAAATATGCAATAGAACGATTTTGCAATGATCTTTGCAAAAACATATATTTCGTTCCTTGCCATTCATTTTCAGATAAGACATTTGCATGAGAATTATGTTGCACATTTTATATACATATCTCCCCCAGAGACAAGTTAAATCCAAAACTGCCAAGATTGAATACATGTAGGTTTGTCCCAAATATCCGTAATAATTTGAATGAAAAATTGATGGCTTTGTGGTAGGCAGTTATATAAATTATTGGAAAAAAAATTTAAGTTGTCCTAGGCTGCTAAGCAATCTACTTCTTTTGAGCCAAGAGATTCATATGCAACGACATGGTTTTTCATAGTGAACTGTATATATAAAAGTGGTTGCTCTGGAAAAGAAAAGGTTTACTACCAAAAGAAAGTATGAGCTACCTTCCTGATACCAAAAAGTACAGAATGAATAAGCAGTGCTGACCACAAGTCAAAGGGAAAATGATTTGCACGAACCATTTAAGTTTGGTGTGCCATTTTTGCTGGAGTAAGTCCAGGCTACAAAAGACATCTGCTAAGTCACTTTGGCTTACAGCTTTGGCAAAGAATGTTATGTTGCATGTTTACACAAGAGATCCCAGTTTTCAAAGCTCAGAATGCACATGCAGTCCTGCTTTCAAGAATGTATCCTTCCTAGAAACCCCAAGCCAAACCACACTTTCTGTTTCCTACATGACTTACCTCTTTGCAAAGGAAAACTCTCTGGACATTCAACAATTTAATTAGGCAGGCTACAGATCGCCCCCCCCCCCAGTGGTCTGGGTATTCAATTGACTGACTTCAGAAGAATTATGGAAGGCTGAATCAGCCGTGAACCAGATACCTGGGATTTTTGACAATGTGAAGTGCCACAGAGAAAGTTACATATACAGACTCACACCGAACATGTTTTTTTCATATATTCTATGGATTGCAGACATGCATTATTGTTCTTTTTTTTTTTGCTGCACTTGTATCTCATAGCATTAGCAAGTTTGAAAGCTGAAGCACAGATCTCACCAATCACATTGTGTGAGGGAAATGGCACAGTACTAACTAGCCAAATGTCTATCCCGCAGGCCAACTGAAGTTGGGATTAATTTCAAACTCCACTCAAGGAATCTTGCAAATTATTTATCTTGGCCTAACAATTTGCTAACATAGCCGTTGTGACGTGAGAGTGGAAAAGGTTTCTAACTGGCCTGATGTCCCTTCTGTTTTTCTGACCAATCAATTTTCTTCCTTCCTCCCTCCCTCCCTTCCATTTTTTTTTGTTGTTTGTTTGTTTTTTGTTTTTGTTTTTGGCTCCTCTGTTCACAGGTCTTAGTAAGTACCATTGTTCTGCTGGTAGATCTTTTGGATTTGCAG
The DNA here is from genome assembly GCA_023846285.1 of Phrynocephalus versicolor. Lineage (NCBI taxonomy): Eukaryota > Metazoa > Chordata > Lepidosauria > Squamata > Agamidae > Phrynocephalus > Phrynocephalus versicolor. The sequence continues at coordinate 10,409,503 of JAHTLZ010000129.1, read as the reverse complement.
CTATGTCACCCCTTGACATCCCTGCCCATTCCTTTCCCACTACAGTGAGCAAATCTTCAAAAGTGTTCTGCTTATATACCACTCCATACAACTTCAAGTAGTCTCTGGGCAGTTTACAGTTTAATTACAGTATGCAGGCTACACATTCCCCCCACCCCCAGCAAGCTGGGTACTCATTTTACTGACTTCAGAAGGATGGAAGGCTGAGTCAACCATGAGCCGGCTACCTGGGATTGAATCCCAGGTCATGAGCACAGTTTAGCTGTAGTACAGACATTTAATCACTGCACCATGAGTTTCCTCATGGCTTCAAGTTAAGATTGCCCTGCTAATGGTTTAATTACAGGGGATATGTATTATCCAATTTGAACTAACATGTCTATCCTCCTCTGTATTTCTGTTCATTTATTAAAGGCCTCATTAAAATTCCATGTAACCTTTTAAAAACATAACTGTTACCTAGCAGAACTATCCATGGTAAGATTGAACACTGACATAAAGGAAAATGGGGATCATATTTCCCCATCTTACAATCTTTACCCTGATAATGAACTGATTTCAGAATGTAAGTGGGTTGCTGGGCATTGCTTCCTCTGTCCTTGCCAAGCTGATGAAATCTCAGCCTCTCTTCACTTTCCAACTGTGGCAGACACTCTCTGCAGGTTAGTCTATTAATTATCCCTAAATATAAATAGAAACCAGCAGGTGTGAGAGTTTCAAGAAACTGCACTTTAATCGAATCACTGAGCTATACCAACAGTAGACCAGCAGCCGTTCCATATGTAGGCTCCTAAGAAAACCAAATATGTATTTGACCTGGATTCTCAAGATTTCTTTTCAACAATTCTTAGTAGAGCATACAAAATAAAAACTGGACAGTATCCCAATGAAATTCAAGTATAGTAGAGAAACACATCAAAATGCTTTAAGTTGATGCTAATGTTGTTGTCTTTTAAAAAGTCTTATCTATCTTTTTGAATAAAATCAACTTTGCTGCATAGCATCTCAAGGCACATCTCCTTTGAACTGAAGCAAAACAAGTTGAGGAGCTGTGTAGCCATCACAAAAACCAAATATAAAAGTACAATAGGTGATACCTTTTGGCTATTAGAAAAATATCAAAAAGTTGCTACTATTTCAAGGGTAAAATCACTCTTTTTCAGAGCTGTACCAACAGGTTAAAACATGGCAAAATATGATGTTACCAGGAGTTATTTCTTAGATGTAAAGTCCTTGGCAAGGTGGGAAATATGCCAGGTTTGCCAGGTAGCCTCAACTTTATGATGCTTCCAATACAGCTAAGTATTGGCAAGATTTAATTAATAACTATTGTAACAGTGGAAAAAAAGCTAGAATAAACAAAAAATATTGGTATATGGCCCAAAATAAAGGTGGTATGGGTTTACTGAATGTTAAAAATTATTATTTAGCAATCAAATAAGGTTTATTGGGGATATTGTGTTTAGTCCAGAAAGATTAATATGGTGGATAATGGAATCGTCGGAAATAAAGGAGGATATTGAAAAATACTTATTCGGCACTAGTAAGAAAACAAAGTTAAATGAGATTAATAACCCCTTTCTTAGATCTATGTTAAATGCATGGTACTTACATAAGAAAAAATTATGTCCCTTGGACTCACCATTGAGATCTGTAACTGAAATGGAGAATTTCCCTATAAATTTGAAAGTTTTCAAAAAGTATTTAGGGATAAACAAGTGATTAGATTGAAAGATTGGATAGGCAAGATGAAAGGGAAAGTACAAATGAAGGAAATTCTCCAAGGTAGGGATATATCTTGGTTCAATTTTATACAATTAAAGAAATGGACTGATACTTGGATAAAGAAAAATAATAAATGCAGAGAGTACACAAGATATGAACAACTCTTATTTTTTGTATGAGGATACTCAGAAGGAAATAGTAGTAAAAGGTATTGTTAGGAAACTATATAAAATTATTTCAGATTTAGATGAAAATAGGGGAGGATCTGGATCAAAATTATTGTGGGAACAAGATTTTAAAAAAGAAATAAGAGAAGAAGACTGGGCTAAAATGTGGAGAATGAGAATACTTTGATCTATGTCTGTTAGAATAAAGGAAAAAAAATCTTTAAAATAAGTTTAAGATGGTATTTGATGCCAGTGAAACTGAATAAAATGAATGCAAATTTTTCTAAGCTTTGCTGGAAATGGGATAATGAGATTGGTACCTTTTATCATTTGTGGTGGGTATGTAAAAAGATACAGAAATTTTGGAAATGTATTTTAAAAGAACTAAGTGACATACTAGAAATGACTATAGAGCCCAAATCTGAAATTGCTTTGTTATCAATATTTGTGGATAATAGTTATGATGTTAAAACTAAAGAGTTGATTACAAATTTGTTGACAGCAGCTAGATTAATAATTGCTAGACATTGGAAATCTAAACATGAACTATGTTTAGAGGAATGGTATAATGAAGTATGGAATATTGCTTTAATTGATAAATTGACTTGTTCTCTCAAGGTTAGAAAAGGAGAGTTAAAAAGAGATCTATTCTATGATATACGGGGTAGATTCATTGAATATGTGCTTGTACGGGATAAGGGTAAGGTTTCCGCGCAACAATCAATTTTGTTCTGAAGGGGAGGATGACGAATGTAAATATGAAGAGTGATCCTGTTAGTGAAGGAATGCAGCAGTCAAGACATAATATGCCAAGTAGAGATGGGCACGACTCAGGAAAAATGGTTTTTCATTTTTCGTTTTTCGTTTAGGGGTCCGTTTCAGCTCATTTCCGTTTTCGTGAGCTAATTTTCAAAATTTTTCGTTTTCATTTCATTTTGTAACAAAAATGAAAAACGAAAACGAAAACGAAAATAAAAATTTTTCATTTTTCCCCATTTAGTGCCATTAAATGCTTTTGCCGTAGCGAAAAACGAAAATTGGCTCAAAATTAGTCGTTTCGTTTCCGTTTTCGTTCCATTTTGGAGCCAATTTTCATTTTTCGGTTCGTTGCGTAACGAAAATGAAAAACGAAAATGGAAATGGAAATTTCACTAAGTCATGCCCATCTCTAATGCCAAGTTAGAGAAAATTGGACAGCTACTATTGGACAATTGTTTCACGTGACCTCTGGAGCTGGGAAAAGAGAAGTTCATACTTAAGTTTATGAGAGAGGCTTGCTTGGAATCTGTCTTCATGATGTAGTCAGCTAGATTTAGACCTAGCAAGCATAGGCTTGTAATTTTTCATAGTATTAAGATAGTGAGACTATCACAAGCTTCATTATTTTTCAGGCAATATTATATGATAATATCTGATAATTATTTTTATATTTTTCATTGATTTTTATTAGTTATTTTTTTCATTTTTGTAACTTAGAATAGAGAATAAAAGGATTTCGTTAAATTGATGCTCTCAGGCCATTTGTTTTCTTTAAAAGAATCCACAGGAACTCAGGTAATTCTTGGCTAGCTATGGGCCCTTCCCTACTCCTGAATTTCCTTACAGGTAGTGCTAGGAGGCCATAATAACTGTGGAAGATGGTGAAGGCGTTTTAATATGCATTTGAATAATGAGCAAACAGCAGTAACCTTGATTTCTGGGCTGGGTTAGATTTTAGAATAGTGGCAGTCTGGTAAGCTTCATAAATTTCCATGCTGCTTCCTGTGTGGCTCTGATCTTCCACAGGCTTTTAACGCCTGTTTATGCTCATATTTCACAATGTGGCTTCACTTTTTCCACAAAATATGGCAACTTGGTATGGGAAGGAAGAGAAGGAGCCCAAAACATTATATGTAGTGACTATGCTACAGTACTCATGGTCACTCTGTCAACAGCCTTAGTACCCGAACCTGGGCAAGACATTTTATTTGCCTGCTCTAGGACCTGCTGCAGAAAATCTCACAAGTATCCTTCCTGGGAAAGAAAAATATTGAAATAATCAGACAAAAAATTAACCTTCTCTCTCTGATTTACATAATGCTTTGTTTTCAGACATGAGATTCAAGGTGGCTGATGTGTTCATAATACCCAAGATCAGCATAAATAACAGGCTGACAAAGGTGTATTCCTCATGTTTTATGTGTTTATCCAAGAAACACAGCAAGAGAGAAAGGCATATAACCATGTTACTTAATAGGCAACAGCAGATCAAATCTGTGCAAAATAAATTATTTTTCTCAAAGGAATGAAACCTCCATGTTTAGCTGTAGTTCAACATGCTCACAGATTTATGAAGAAAAAATCATCTGTATAGAGCTACAATCTGAAGTAGCCAATAAGGTCAGACTAGAAAAAATGTCCATGCACCTAGTTATTCATAGTGATATTTTTGTCCCCAAACCACTAGTAGTTCCATTCATCTCAGTGGTGCTACCTCTGCACAATTACTCTATGGACCCAGAATGTCCAGTTGCAGAGTATTATTAGGACAGCATTCCTTATCTGTATTCCTTTGTAATGTCTTCCTTTTTATAACTTCCTTGGAAGTAGTCTTTAAAAGACTGCTCCATAATATGCAAACAGCCTGTTCATTTTCTTTGGATTTTGTTTTGTCCCCCTGGCTTCTTCCCTCCTTGAGCCCAGAGGCACACAATGGGAACAGACAAGTTCTGTTTTTTCAAAGATTTATCCTGTCTGTGAAAGAGGAAGACTGTTTTGCCAATGTTCTTTTTCATTCTCCATGAAAAACCTCCCCCTTCACTCTCTTCTTCTTCTTCTTCTTCTTCTTCTTCTTCTTCTTCTTCTTCTTC
>JAHTLZ010000129.1:10377146-10403607 GCA_023846285.1 Phrynocephalus versicolor | reverse complement strand
GATGATGATGATGATGATGATGATGATGATGATGATGATGATGATGATGATGATGATGATGATGATTGTCTTTGAACTGCAGAGCTAGGAAGGAAGCTATGGATCACTGAGTCCAGACCTTCTCAAGGAGGCACAACTGAACTCCAGATCTCTGGCAGCCAGAGACTGAGCTAAGGAACACTCTCAAAAGAGTGTGGAGAAAATATACAGCATGTCCAAACATCGTGTGGATGTTTTGCCTTCTATCCCTGTCCTTTTAAGGGCCAGATAGGTTTTTAAAAAATCAAAGCTTAGAGATGGAACAAATGGGCATGGTGTGGCACATCTAACCCTGGCCAACCATGTAAAACCTCATCAACCAGGTCACATGCCACTCTTACATGTCTAGAAAGTCACAACAGAAAGGGAAGGGCATGGTATTTATAAGCATGTTTCCAAGAATTGGGTAAGTGAAACTGAATTTGGGCTTTGGCCGTGATATTGTACTATACACATTACACACTGTGTTAGTGGTCCCACTTGTTTCAGTGTCCTAGTCGTGTAAAGGCTGAAATTGTGCATAAGTTACCATGGAATGAGTGAGGCTTTTGAGACTGAATACTTGTATAAATTCAGTAGGACTGCTCTAGTTGTAGCTTACTTCTGGATTTCAGGCAATGTATGTTTACCTTTAAGGAAATCTTAAACAATACTACAACAGTGGCCAGAATCCTGCTGTTTGCAGCTGCCAGAGTTGCTTTCATTAGCACAAAGTTTGGCAGAGAATTGCCACAAGTTAAGAAGCTGGCATAGGCATTTACTATTGCATACCCTTAGTGTGACCCATTGCCCCCCCCAAAAAAAAAATCACACTCTTGCTTAGCGTAGCAACATACAATATATTAAGCCCATTGAATCAATGGAGATTTAATGAGCAAACTCTTCTTTAAGTAGCATTGATTCAAATAGGCCTACTCTAACCGTGCATCCCAAATCTTCTTTCATTCAATAGGTCTACTTTAATACAATTTACAACATTAAACAGCAGGATTTGTGCAATAGCAAATGCCCATGTGACTTCCTTACATGTAACAAATTGCCACAAAAATTAGCTCTGATGGGGCTACTCCTTCATAAGCATATACAGTACTATGATTCCAACTAATAAATAATATAAATATCTGTGTTTCATCAAGCTCATAGGAAGTGTTCAGCTATATATCTAGGGCAAAATGAAAAAAAACTTTTTAGTTGATGAAATTCATGAAAGCGTTGCAAGCCCTGTTCTGAAAATATTATTGTATGTTATAATCTTTTATTATATTATTAATTCAAAATATGTTTAAATAGGATTACAGAAGTACATGTTTGTCTTTGTTATTTGGTTATATTTCTTTGCCATGTGTACTATTGATTCAACTTTATTGCTGAATATATCTGAGGGTGCAGCTATGAATTTTTGATATTTGTTTTGCATGGGATAGGAAAGAAAGTGGAGAAGCTGCTTCAGTGAGGCATTCATCCATAGCTTTTTCATACAAAAAATTATTTTGACTAAAATAAATGGAAATTAGCATTTTTATTTGGTTCAAACTATCAATTTCGTGGAGGGTATTGTACCCCCCCATTTTTCTTTTCTTTTTGTTGTTGTTGTTTGTTTTAATTGTAAACTGCCCAGAGTTCCGCTCCAGAAGATGGGCGGTATATAAATGTAATAAATAAATAAATAAATAAATAATAAAATTTTAAAGTCAAATTTAAAATGATGATATGAGACTTTTTGTATCATGTATTGTGAGAAAAGTGTTCTTGCTTCTCTAGTAAGTGACAACCTGTGCTTCTGTCACACCTTCACAAACAAGAATTGGTTGCAATTTGCCCTTTCCTTTTTAGTCTCAAAGTGCTGAGTTAAATCTTCTGGTTATCCCATAATTCTCTATAGACTACAAAGATGGATGAAATGTGTCATTTTGAGACACAATGCACTTTCCTCATGATAAGTTGCATTTGTCAATATGCCTTCTTCTTGAGAGTCATTAAAGGCAGATGCACACTGTTCACATCTAGTTATCCTGTGACTAGAACAGAGGCTTGGGCAGACAGCAGAAAGAGATAACTGGTTTATCAGTCACCTCCCAAAGGGATTCAAGATTTCTTCCATGTTGCAACTGAAAACATTACCAAGTTCCTTCATATTCGATCTTTCTCTCTGATCCAAGAGTCCCCAGCCTTTGCTTTAAAGCATTTCTAGTGTCCATCAGAACAACTTCCAGATAATGACATGTGGATGCCACTTTCATGATACTGATTCTGGGGTCTTGTCCTTGTCCTTGGCCATGGTCACACCAGCGTTCTCTGCGTATATAAATGTCATGCACATTTTTTTTCGGGCGGTCACGTGGTTTTTAATGTGCAGTTAGTGTCCTCTCTTCTGTGTCGTATTTTCCTCTTCTGGTTCCATCTCTACCTGTCTACTTCACATTTTTCCATGGGAAGCTGTCAAAAAAGGGGAACAACTGATTTTACTGCACATTTTCTGTGTCCTGTCATGGTTACAGAAGGAAATAAGTAAGCATTTTCAAGCAAAGTTTCTAAATCCAGCCCCTGGCAATGGTTATTGAAGCTTCACTGAAAATGCTGTTCAAGGGGCGTGGTCTGCCGGGACAGGAATTTACTCCTCTTCGTGCTTAGGATTTATGTGCAGGTAGCTGAAGGGAAACTACGGAGAAAACGCAGGTATGACCGCAGCCCTAATCAGGGGAAAAAAGAATAGGAATCACCTTCTCCTCTTACTTCAACTTTCCCTTGTGTCCCAGTTCAGAAGGAGAAAGATAAGTGGTATGTTCTTTTACAACGGATATCAGTTCAGGAATGCCTCTAGAATATCTCATTTTAATGATAGTGATGCAAACCATGGTAGATAACAGCTAGGTATTGTTTGGTAAAACTAATTTCTCTTTGGGCTGGCCTAAACATGGCAGAACAGAGTAGAGCCATTTTAGCAAACTCTAATGGTGACATCTGGGGAAAGAGGTGCCTGCAGAAATGAATGTCATGTGAAAGGTTCAGCCAGGAAACAGCAGAAAGGAAACTACAGTGGTACCTTGTATAAAGGAATTAATTCATTCCAAATGAAATTATGTTAAGCAAATTTTCCTTTATACAAATTTCCCATAGGAATGCATTGAAAACTGAGTAATCCCATTTTTATGTAGTATGGATTTGCCCCATAGGCGATTATGTTAAGCAAATTTCCCCTATCTCCGGAATTTTTTATGTTGTACAGATTTTATGTTATACAAACTGTTTGTTATACAAGGGTCCACTGTACTCCAAATAAGAAAAAAGAAATTTCCCTTAACTGCTCTGCTGAATCAGGGCCACAAAATAATCAGATTTCTAAATACCTGAGAAAAAGCACAATCACTTAAGTGCAGTTATTGCAAATAATGATGTTATAAGGGAACGTAGATAATAATTATCACGAAAGCTTAATGTGCCTTACTAAAGTTGTGTTGGCCTAATATTACAGCAGGAGTTAATCTCAAAGGTACACAGTAATTTGCTTAAGCATTAGGTGATTGTTTGGCTTGGACAGAAGGAGAACAGAATTTTACCTTTTGAATCCCTCCCATATATAAGTTTCTGGAGTTGATGGGTGGGTGGGAAGGGGAATAACTGAGGAGCAGGTACTCCTTCCTTACATTTATGCTACAAGAAACAGGAATGGGATTAATACTTATTTTCAGTCTTTAGGCCAAAGACTGCAAAATGGCTGGAGGTTCAGCTAGAGGGCTAATGGAAGATAGGGGACAATGAAAGGTGACTACTATCTGGAGAAACATTTCTTTATACTCATCAGAGATGGGCACAAAACAAAAAATGAAATGCTGTTTTGTCATGTCATTATATAATGAAATGAAACAAAACAAAACGACATAAGGAGTTGTTGAAATGAACTATTTTGTTCTGTCTGTACTCTGTATGCCACTTGGGGGAGGGGAAAAAGTTTTTTTTTAAGCTCTGGACTTAGAACAAACTTTTTCCCCTCCCCCAGCCTCCCGCACCAGCTGATCAGTGCTAGGGTGGAAAAAAGGATCCCCCCCCCCCAGCCCAATGCCGATCGGGGCATGGGGAGGGAAAAATGATTTTTTAAAAAGCCCATCCCCCAAGCTCCGCCTGCCAGCTGATCGGCGATCAGCTGGCAGGTGGGGCTTGGAGGAAGGGAAAAGTTTTTTTTTTTTAAAAAAAGGCCCTCCCCCAAGTCCCACCTGCCAGCTGATCAGTGCCTGCCTGCCAGGGAAAAAAAAGCTTTTTAAAAAGCCTGGGGCTTTAAAAAAAAACTTTCCCCCCTTCCGTCACTTTCCAGCCTTCCCCACATGGACCGTTTCGTTAGTGGTTCATTTCAATTGTTTGGAAAAACTTTATATAAAAAGAAATGAAAAAATGTGAAGGGGGGGACAAAATGAAACTTTTTTTTCATTTCGTGCCCATTCCTAATGCTCTTCATGTGAAAACATTGATCTGATTTTAATTTGGCACAGTTGGCATCTTATACTTGGTGGTGGTGGGGAAATCAAATTATCATCCCCAACTTGTGCTAAAGGGTGCTACATCTTTGTATTGCTTTTCTCCATCTCCAGAGCCAAGAAGCCTTATGTTTCAAGCAGGCATTGTGGGGGCAACAGGTTGTTGGAGAATAATCATGGGATAATTGACAGCCTTTTGGTCTTAGAAACAGACTATAAAAATTGCAAACCATGCTGCAAGGATCCTTGAGACTGCAGCCTCAAAAGGACCAACCTATCCACTCACAGACACATACCATCAATTTTTGGAACCTTATCTACAATTTCTCTGCACTATCCAGGAAGTTGTGCTTGGCCTGATGAAGTGGAATTTTCTCCACAAAAGCTTGTGATTTGTTTGATTTCTAGTGCTTCAATAAAAAGTATCTTACATTGGTGCAATAGCAATCTTGGCAACCACACAAACCTTTCTTTGTTCTTTCTTAAGGGGAAAATATAGTGTTTTATAAAGGGCTCTGTTGCTAGAGATGGGCGCAAAATGGAAATATAGCATTTCATTTTGTTTCTTTAGTAGTTTGATTTTATTTCATTACTAACAATTTTAAAGTGGTTTCATTACAAAACAAAATAAAACAAAATAAAACAGTATGCTTCCCTGGGTCCTAGAGGCGCCAGCATCACTGTGGAGCTTCCTCAAGCTCTTTCCTGTAAGTTCCCCAAATTTGGAGAGGTTTGGGGTTCAGGAGGGGGTGAGTTATTAAACTCCAAATGTGGTCTCCCAAGGAAAAAGTCAGAGATGGGCACGAAACACCAAAATGGCATTTCATTTTGTGTTTCATTTTGTTTTTTCTGTTTTGTTTCATTTCATTTGAAATGATTTTTTTAGAAAGCATTGATTGATTGATTGATTGGTTGGTTGGTTGGTTGGTTGGTTGGTTGGTTGATTTGACAACTAGTTGGGACCCTGCTGGCCAATCAGCACTTTTTTTTTTGCAAGCACTGATCAGCTGGCACGTGGCCCCATGCACTGGCTGATCAGTGCTTTTTTATTATTTATTTTGAAAAGCACCACTCTCAGTGCTTGTCAAAATAAATAATAAAAATTTAAAAATGAAAAATGAAACAGGATGGAACAAAATTTTCCATTCCGTTTCATTTCATATTTTAAAGGCACTTCATTTTTTGTTTTGTTAAAAATCAAAATGAAAAATTGAAAATGAAACAAAAAATCATTTCATGTCCACCTCTAATCATTTATAATTGAGTTGAAAGCTGCTAATTGCTTGCCCACGGATGGGGGGCTATTATCTGCTTAGTTCTAAACTTCCAACTGAATTAGACTGTTTTTTTTTCCCCTGGGGAACCCCATTTGGAGTTTTATACCTCAGCCCCCTGAACCACAAACCTCTCCAAAAAAAAATTTTTTTGGGGGGGGGGTTGCAAGGAAGAGATTTAGGAAGCTCCACAGCGATTTTGGTGCTGAAACATGCCTGCAATCACTATTTTGGAGTACATCTTTTTATGTACTCGTCCTAGATGAACCAAAATGGCTGATGAGCTTCCTCAAGCTCTTCCCTGTTAGCCCCCAAAATTTGGAGAGGTTTGGGGGTCATAAGAACATAAGAACATAAGAAGAGCCATACTGGATCAGGCCAAAGGCCCATCTAGTCCAGCTTCCTGTATCTCACAGTGGCCCCACCAAATGTGTCTGTGAGTGCACGAGACTACATATTTGTCTCTTCATACCACTCCCATGCATCTGGTCCTTGAAGTATCCCAGTTTTAAGGCTGGAGATTACACATCTTAATGGTTTGTAACCTGTGATGGACTTCTCCGGGAATCTGTTCAATCCCCTTTTGAAGGCATCCAGGCCAGATGCCATCACCACATGCTGTGGCAGGGAGTTCCACAAACTAACAATGCGCTGGGTAAAAAATATTTTCTTTTGTCTGTTCTCACTCTCCCAGCCCTCAATTTGAGTGTACGTCCCCTAGTTCTGGTATTTTGTGAGAGGGAAAAGGGTGTCCCTCTATGCACTTTACTCATGTCCTGCATTATTTTTATGTCTCAATCATATCCCCCCTCAGGCGACTTTTTTTCCAGACTAAAGGTGGTCAGGGGGCTGAGTTATCAAATTCCAAAGGGGGTGCCCCTAAGAAAAAATATTCTAATTGAAGGAAGCCAAGCCACTAACTGCTCGCCCACCGGGGGGGGGTATTGTGGTCTCCTGATTCAATTTGAATGATTTTTAGGGTCTGTGTCATTTTGGGCAAAAATGGATTCCACACATACCCCATCAGGTATGCACTAGCACAAAATAAGGCACTGGAGGCACATTTTCTACCTGCCCCACCACCACCACCAGTTCCAGACCTGGCTTGAGTTCAAGTGCCAATGAAAAACTGGCAGCCCTGATCCAGGAATCCCTTGAAATTAATCCCTCTGTCTATGTGATCAGTAATCATTTTGTGAGGATGGTATGTTGCAGAGAAAGATAACAGTTTGTTTTTCTTTCATTATTATGAATAATTGTTGTCCTCTTTTCTAGACAGCCACAGCTTTAAATCCAATTCACTGAATGCTGTGTGCGTGAAATTCATCTCATTGTGCTGTGTTTGAGTGGGTAGGTCGCAAAAACATTAGGAACAGGAACAGCTTTTTCTAAATTGCACAGATTCCATCAAGGGGCGGGGGAGATGATAGCTGGAACTTTGTCTGTACATTTTATTTGATGACACCACCCCTTCCATTCTCAGCCAGAGTCTTTTATCTGCCCCATGTTCATGTTTATTTCCCCTTCTGTTTTGTGATCCATGTAACACACACAAATACTAAAGAATACTTGGATACAAATTGATGCAGGTGGGCTGCAAATTGGCTCAAAGAAAACTGGTTGCGACTTGTAGGGCCTGAATTGAAGCAGCCCTTATTCACACCCTCCTAATTTTTATTGATTTGTAAATTGCTATGAAATCTTTTCCACTTTGCAGTAGGGATATAAATGCTATAAATAAATGTTAAATAAAAGCACTGCGAGTCAATGGGTCTTTACAGCTTCATCTCACTGAATTCAAATCAGATTTCCTGAATGTAAATGTGCATACGAATATAACTTGTGGACCTAGTGTGCAGCTCTAGCAACACAGAATTGGGAAAATGCTAGGGGAATGTGGCTAGAATACATAAAAAGATGTGATTCTTTACAAGTCAAGAAGACACTGTCCTTTGTTTAAGAAGAGAGGAATATTTTTCAGCTGCAGAACACTTCAAACAATTCTGCCTATTAAAAAGCCATTAAACCAAGGAAAGCACAGAACCATATCCACAGCATCTGCTCTCAGGAAATACTTTGTATTAGAAACTGTTACTGGAAGCTGAAGGTCAGGAAGAACAATGGTGTTCACTTCAGGTTGCTTTCTTCTTCTCATTGTTCCCCCTCACAAGGAAAAAAAATGTAAAATGCTTTGTGCTTTTAGAATGGAATAGATGAAGGAGGACATGCAGGAAAATACAGCTGAGCTGAAGTCCCTGTGACTATAATGCTGATTATCTATGGCTAAACATGAAATGACTGAATGTAAGTCCCCTACAACACCCTTCCCTATGGATGCACAAAAAGCAGATTTTTTTTTTTGAGCCAAGGTCACACAGTCTCTGCATTTGGCTACAGAAACATTTGGGTCCTGATCATAATGCAAGAAGTGACCTTTAGCTGCAGGTCTGCCCTGATTAATAAGGCAGGAACCTAACAGAAATGAAGCAATATGTTTCTTTTTCAGTATGTAAAAGCAAAGTGTGCTGCTTATATGAGTTTCCGGCAAGATGGCAGCCAGCAGAGGAAATTTGCCTCTGCCTCTGCTGCAAGTTTTGTTTTCTACGTTTTTTTCTCTTTTTTTGCTTTTCTTTTCTTATTTTTAGTTTTGCTGGTTCCTTGCCACTGCCTGTATGGGGGTAGGGACTGTTTGTTAACCCTCCCTTGCCTTCTGTATCAGCGGGCTCAGTGTCTCCCCTGCCTATGGTGGACCGCTTAGCTCGCTGCTTGTCCTGCTGCCCAAACTGGGTATGGGCATGTCGGCTGTCCGGGTCCCACTGCTTGTGGCTGGGTTGGTGTGCTGGCGGTGGTGGTGAGTGGTGAAGGTGTGGTGATGACGACTATGGTGGTAGTGGTGGCGGTGTCCTGGAGGTTGAGGAGGTGAGGGAAGCAGCGGGAACGAGCTGGCATAACCTGCCCCCCTCAATGGATGGGGGCAAGGTCGGTGAGGTGTCGGTGGTGACAAGGATGAGGATGGCCAGAGTGGCAGCAACACCCATGCCGGTTTCACCGCTGCCACCTCAGTTGGATCGACCACATGGCATGCCATGGAGGAGCTTCCAGGATGGTGAGTGCCTGGTGGAGCCATCTTCCTTCTCTCTCTGCTTGCTGAACTAGTCTGGATCACCGAAGATCTTGTGGATGTGTGCCCCATTTGTGGCTTGGGGCATTTGTCACGTGGGATATTTGCCAGCTTGGAACACTGCCTTGGTTTAGGGACACTGCCTAGTTAATATCTGCTGCCATTATTGGGCTGGACCTCTGGCATGGGAAGCAGGCATTTAGCCCACTGAGATTTTCTGTTTGACCATCTGGAGGCTTGTGGCTGTGGGTCTAGCATACTATGTTTTTTAATGATTTTATTGCTACTACTATTATTATTTAATTTTGTTATTATATTGTTATCTATTTAATCTAATTTAATTTTTTTTTGGGGGGGGCTGGGTTTTATGTCTAACAATTTTAGACAAAAATATAGTCTTATCCACAGAATAGCACTGTAAAAGCTATGGTTTTACCCATTCACATTGCTAGCTACAGTAATACTGTCAACACATATGCGTTTGTGCATTGAGCTCATCTTTAGATTTCTGCTACATTTCTTTGTTTTCTGAATTAATTTCCAAATGCTCTCTCTCTCTCTCTCTCTCTCTCTCTCTCTCTCTCTCTGTGTGTGTGTGTGTGTGTGTGTGTGTGTGTGTGTTTGTGTGTGTGTGTGTTTGAGAGAGAGAGAGAGAGAGAGAGAGAGAGAAACTGGGTTTGAAATGTGGCTATGTAGAATAATTGGACCTGCTTAGTGCTACAACCATGTTATCAGTTTTGACCATGGAAGCATGATTTCACTAAGGCATGTCAAAATGCCTTTTCATGCTCGCACGTGTTAATACTGACAGTTTGGCACCTAAAAAAGACAGGTAGGCAAGCTTCAAATTAGACCATTTGTTCCTCTTTATTAACAAAGCAAAAATAGCAGCCATTTTGGCACACTGCCTGTATAAGCTGCCCCTTCAGCATCACGTGGCCCCATCATTAATTATATTTGTGACTTCCCTCCACTCTTTCTCTGTAGCAAGATACAGTGATGCAAGTTAAATTGAGTTTTTTTCAAGCTGACCTCACACTGGTGTTTCAAAGACACCTAACATTTGCATTATTGATTTCCTTAACAACAACAACAAAAGTAATAGTAGTTAGCTGCTTGTGGTCACCTTGACTAAATGCCAGTCTTTGGAATGCCACTAAGAGGAAGAAAGTTGCTGTCCCCTTCGGAATGCAGATGTAGCCTAAGAATACATTAAATAATCAAAATAAAATGGATGTCCTAACTAGGACCACAATTTTAAGTTGGTATGTTTCAATCATGTTTAAGTAAGAATTAGAGATGGGCACGAAATGGAAAAATAGTATTTTGTTTCATTTCATTTTGTTTCTGTAGTAGTTTCATTTTGTTTCATTAGTAACAAATTTTAAAATAGTTTCATTATGAAACAAAACAAAATGATAGACCAACCATATGGGCATGAAAAGGAAAAATAGTGTTTTGTTTCTGTAGTAGTTTCATTTTGTTTTATTAGTAACAAATTTTAAAGTAGTTTCTTTGCAAAACAAAACAAAATTAAGCAATGGCAAGGGGGCTTTCTTAAGCTCTTCTCTGTAAGCCCCCTGAAATTTGAAAAAGTTTAGGGGGTCAGGGAGCTAAGTTATGAAGCTCCAAAGGAGGTGCCCCTAGAGAAAAAAATCATCAGTACTTTTGCCAAGATTAATTGGAATCCTGTGAAACTGCACAGGTTTTTGGCTTCTGTAGAAACCTTCATCCAAAAGTCAAGTGGAGGGGAAAGGAGGTGGGGTGGCCTCGCCATGCCACCAGCTGGCTCAGCGGGTCCCCTCTGAGAGGATTGTGGCCCTCAGGTGAGAATTGCATTCCCCAAAGTGAATCAAAGGCCATACAAAGAGCACAGGGTGGAGCCTTCTGGGGATTGTGGGTTGTGTTTTAGTGGCAGGGAGGGGGTTGAACTGGCAGGTGAAAGCAACAGGGAAGCCTCTTAATGCAAGGTTACATGAAATATATGGCCCCTAGTTCCCTGCCTCTCTTTGCCCCATTTGCCTAGGCCAAGAGCCCGCTGAACTCCACCTCCCATCCTCACCAGGGAGGCCCCAAGTTTATTTATTTATTTTATTTTATTTTTATATTTATATCCCGCTTATCTCCAACAAGGACTCTAAGCGGCTAACAGCAAGTCATGATACAACAAAATAGATACAAGAATAGCGAGTTAAAACAAACAACAAATCTTAAAATCGTAAAAACCTAAAGCCTCCAAACGCGTCCCAACACGACAAGACGTGAGTCCTAACAAATAAATTGGAGACACCAATGGGCATAATAGTGACAATAGTACACAGCGATGGCGGGAAAGAAAAAAAATTAAGTTTCGCCAAAGGCCTCTCGAAATAAAAAGGTCTTTAAAGCTTTTCGAAAGGCCTGCAGGGACTCTGCAGAGCGCACTTCGCTGGGGATGGCATTCCATATGGATGGGGCTGCCACAGAGAAGGCCCGGTTTCGGGTGACCGTCTTCCGGGCCTCTCGAGGGGTGGCAACCCGAAGCGAGTGCGCTCGCACCTGCCGAACTGGACGGACCGAGGTGGATCGCTGGACGATACGCTCTGACAGGTAGTCTGGTCCCAAGCCATGGAGGGTTTTATAAACTAAAACCAAGACCTTGAATCTAATCCGGGCCGCAACGGGCAACCAATGCAGGCGAGCCAGGACTGGGGTGATATGGTCATAACAACGCACACCAGCCACCAGCCTGGCTGCCGCATTCTGTACCCGCTGCAGGCGCCGGAGAAGAGTCAAGGGCAACCCCATGTAGAGTGCGTTACAGTAGTCCAGTCTCGAGATCACCAGTGCTTGGACCACTCTTCTCAGAGAGTCAACATCCAGGTACGGGCGGATCTGGGCGATCTGGCGAAGATGGAAATAAGCGGCCCTGGTCACCGAGGCCACCTGGGCCTCCATGGCCAGCGCCGGGTCCAGGACCACGCCCAGATTCCGCACCCTCTCCACAGGCTGGAGAGAGACCCCCCCCCCCAGCTGCGGAAGAGGGCCACCGTACCCAGATGGTGAGCTCCCAAAGAACATGACCTCCGTCTTCTCAGGGTTGAGCTTAAGCCTGTTCGCCCCGGTCCAGGTCAGGACAGCGTCCAGGCACTCATCAAGGATCCTCACAGCTTCCACTGCAGAGGTGGAAAAGGAGAGATAGAGCTGCGTGTCATCAGCGTACTTGTGACAGCAGACTCCAAATCTCCTAATGACCCCAGCCAGCGGCCTTACGTAGATGTTAAACAGCATTGGGGACAGCGACGACCCCTGTGGAACCCCACAAGGGAGTATCCAAGGAGCCGACAACTCCCCCCCCCCATGCAGAACGTACTGTGGACGGTCCTCCAGGAAGGATCGGAGCCAACTGCGAGCAGTGCCTCCGATACCAACCTCTGAGAGCCGAGCCAACAGGATACCGTGGTCGACGGTATCAAAGGCCGCTGACAAATCCAGGAGAACCAACAGGGTAGTTGATGGAGTTGCTCCCAGATCTTCAACCCACGGTGCCTTCACCACCCTCCCTGGAAAGTTTTGTTATGCAGGGTGCTGTACCTAAATCAATTAAAAGAGAGCCCTAGTTGTCAAGGCCATCTTCTCCCCAAAACCTAATCCATTTACCTGCATTTCTCTGAGGATTTTAGTGTGACAATAATAAAATGCAATTTGTAGCTCTACACACACTTGACTAGCTGTCCCATTATAAGAGATCATTTGAAAAAATAAGAAATGACATTGAAAACAAATTAACTTAAAAATAAAAATAAAAATAAAACTCTAAACTGCATTGCTTTTCCAAGGAGAAAGGTAGGGTAAAATACTCTAAAATAAATAAAATAAATACATTTGAAAACGTTGGTGGTTCGTGCAACTGAGACCTGCATTTTTTCCCTCTCCCTATGCTATGGAGGCTGTCTGAGATGGAAGGTTTCAGAGAATCCTCCACAATCCAGCAGATGGAGAAACAGAGAGCCACTATTCACTCAGTTGTGATCATGTGACCTGCTCCAGTGCTTGTATATCAAGACAGTGCTTATTGATCAAGGCAACATTTGGAATAAATGTTTGCTTGTCTTGCAAAACACTCTTAAACCAAGTTACTCTTAAAGCAAGGTATTACTGTTTTACCTTATAAGTTGAGAATCCATTTTAATTATAATCTTAAATGGCCTTGGAGTTGAATAAAGCAATAACAGGCTTCAAACAACAGCTAAAGTATTTCTAGCAGTAGGTGTTCTCTGTGCTGCAGATGTTTTATTGCCTGATGACCCAAAAAGGCTCAGACCACCACCTAGGTGCAGATTGTCTGATATCTGAGGTGTTTACAGTAAGTTGAACAGCAGGTAGGTGACTTATCATCAAGCTTCTAAAACATAAGGTTGACTTCTTTGTTCTTTTGCATCTGTCCCCTGAAGGAAGCACCTAAATCCAACTGTTATTTATTTGGGAACTTCTTCTATATCAAGAAAAGCTTTCTTCCTCTCCAGCTTCAGCTCCAGCTGTGATAACCCTCATAGAGAAACTAATTCAGCTCCTAGTGGGAGCATGAGCCTGTGATACATCATTAGGTGCTGTTTTGTTACAGAAACAAAGAGAAAACCTGCACTGAGCTTTTTTTTTCCAATTTCAATTCACCCTCTCCAAAAAATTATAGGCATGCATGCAGGAAAAATGTGTAGGAAACACAATTCCCATGCCACTTTATGGCAATTGAACAACATATATTTTCTTACTATTTCCTACCTGTTTGCAAATGATTTGACTCTCATCTTCAACAATTGGTACTTATCCAGTGCTGATCCTCATGTGTCCCCAGAAAGAGGTGTATTGGGGGAAACCATGGCAACAGCAGGTTCCCACCATTCAAGCTTATAACTATAGGGCATGGTTCACTGAGGAAACACAGTTGATCATACCAGTGGTTTGCATTCAGTTTTACACATGGCAGCAGCTCCAGCCACCTGAAAAATCTAACATCTACAGTTGTCAGCTAAATAAAATGAGTTGTGCTTCACAAGGGGAGGGTCCCTCAAATGGCACGAAGGGAGCTTTCAGTAGTAGAGCCTTTCCAAGGATGATCCTGGATGCTTTCCAAAGCATTTAAACTGGTCCACTTATGTTTTTGGACAACAATAAATACTCAGCTCCGAGGGAATCAGTGCACTGATTGGCTGAACGTCCTTTATGTAACATGAGTAAATTCCTATGTTTCAGTCCATTTCTCATTCCCTGACAATAAAATAAGAATTATACCTGTGTGAACTACATACATCTATGAGGAATGACCTCTACATTATCTGTAACTATCAAAGTCCCTAGATAGATAGGGGTTCTTCATTGGAATAATGGGATAGTGTAGACTGCAGTTATTCAGTGGTGGCTTGGCAGTAACACCTACACAGTATTCAGAGCCTGATCAGAGCATTCCCCATCAGTAAATACAATCCTTTTGAGAGGACAGTAAGTGTTGGTGATATTGTTGCTTTTAAAACTTTCTGCACAAGGCGTATTTGCATAGACCCTTCTGTGAATATTACAATTCTTCCTTTCTTCAAAATTGGCTTTTACTTAGCAATCTATATATCTCAAGATCCAGGACAATGCCCAGACTCCTCACTCTTTCAGCCAGCTGGAGGACAGTCCTACCTAGACTGGGGAGATGGCCACTGTACCCTCCCTCCCCCCAAAGAATAGAACCTCAGTCTTCTCAGTGTTGAGTTTGAGCCTGCTGGTCATGGTCCATTCCAGAACTGCAGCCAGGCAGTGATCAAGGGTCTGGACGGCCTCTACTGCATAAGTGGAAAAGGAGAGGTAGAACTGTGTTTCATCAGCATACTGACTAGACTTTTGAAGACAAGTATTCCATTTTGCATAGTGGGATCTAATCAGCTAATTGAAGCCAAAGGTAGAAAGGTCAGAGGTGTGGTGGTGAGCAGTGAGGCCGGGGTGATCATGGCAGTTGCATCCTGGGGCTTTCAGTGGCAAGGGCAGTGGTGGAGATGAAGCAGTGAGGTCCTTATCCCTTGGCAGCTGTTGACAATGGAGGTAGGGCAATGGCGATGGTGGTGAAGGCAGTGGCAGCATTTTTGCTGGTGTTGCAGACCACATCCCAGCTTGAGTGATCACGTGTCATGCCATGGAAGAGCTGCCAAGGGGGACTGCACTGGGGGAGCCCTTGGTTTCCTCATTCTGCTTGCCCTGTAGGCTTGAAGTACTTGCTTGTTGTGAAGCTTGTTAGTCGCCTGGGGCATCGTTGCTGTGCCTGGAGTGGCCGCGGGGCTGGTATGTGCATCATCTGTATGGACTGGGATGCTGCCTGGATACCATCTGGATACCATCTGGCTGCCAAGTCCGGGCTGGACTTCTAGCATGGTGGTGAGGCCCTTCCTCTTTGCTGATTAATTCCAGGTTGGTTTGTAATAAGATCCCAATAATCCATGATTTGATCATGCATGAGCGGGCTGATCTGGTCTTCCTTATGGAAATCTGGTTGGCCACAGAGGGGGTAGTCTCTCTCTCCCAACTACATCCCCAAGGGTTTTGCATCCAGCATCTGGTCAGGTCAGTGGGTCAGGGGTGGCCATTGTTTATAGGGAATCTCTTTATGTTAGCAAATCTGCGGTAATGGTGTGTCCTGCCCTGGGTTGGAATGTCTACACCTTGTGGTGGGACAGAGGGATAGGTTAGGGATTGTGCTTGTGTACAAAGCTCCCTGTGACTCTGCAGGTCTCCCTGCCTTTTGGTGGTTGGGGATTTCAACATGCATGCTGGACATGGGCTGTCAGGAGTGGCTCTGGACTTCATGGAGTCCATGGCCTCCATGATCCTGTCCCAGTTGGTCATCAGTCCCACTCACAGGGGTAGACATACCCTGGACCTGGTGTTTGCCTCCACTCTGTGGTCTTTGATCTGGGGGTCAGAAATTTACGTTCCTGGCCTGTGTCATGGTCAGATTATTATTTGCTAACCTTTTCCTTATCAATTACCACCTCACCCTGGCCCAACCATTTGGGGCCACCCCCAAAGTCTCCTGGCCCCTGTGCAGTTCTTGGAAGCCTTTAGGGACCTATTGGATGGGCTGGTTGGTGATACGGTCAACTTCCTGGTGAACAGATGGTTTGAAGATGTCACCGGAGCTGCTGACCAGATCACCCCCAAGCGCCTCATCCGATGCTGAGTCCACTCCTCCTTGTGGTTCACAGTGGAGTTGTGGGTGATGAAGCAAAGAGCAGAAGATGCTTGAGAGCAGATGGAGGAAGCATTGGATGGAATTGAACTGGGCTGAAGTTTGTGCATTTACAAGGTGCTATGTACAAGCGATCAGGGATGCAAACAGATCTGCAATCTGCACAGTAAAAGATTGTGTCCTAACCATGAGGGGAAGTAATTTGGTGTCCCGACCGACCATGCCCCCAGAAGTGCACTTTCACTGAAGTTTTTAAACCACTGCTAGGTGTTGGTTTAAAAAACTTCCCTTAAAGATGCACAGTTCTTCCTGCCACTTCCTGTGGGTCCGGCTTAGAAAATCAAACCAGGAAAAAGGGGAAAGATGTGCAGTAAGCAAATACACACAGGCACAGAGCAGTAAAATACTACCCTGTCGACAAGACACTAACTGCACATCAAATACCATGTGACCACCTGAAAAAAAAACTACAATCAAATTAAGATGTGCAGAAAATTTTAGTGGGACCGCGGCCTTGGATCTTTCCAATCTGGGTTCAGGCTGCATCACAGAACTGAGACTGCCCTGGTCGCACTTCAGGATGGCTTATTGATGAGGGCTGACAGGGGTTGCATAGAGGGGAAATACATTGTATAGACTTGGCTTTGAGCTGGATGTGAAGACAAAAGAGAAACAGTAGGCCACACTTTTTTAGAATCATAGAAAATATTAAAAGAAGTGTGATTTAAAGGTGCAGCAAGGGAGGTTTGGGCAATTACCACAACCCGAATATATCAAGACATGAGGAGAGAGAGATAAGATGTTAGCAAATACATGAAGGTCTTTCAGGTTGTTACATTAATTGGCATTGCTAAGGTTGCAAAGCGTTCTTAAGCAAATTTGAACATTAAACTCCTCTTTTATTCAAAGGAAGACACTGTCACAGTTAGCCTTACACATGTTTAAACCCTGCCTGCAGTCCACTGGAAAGGCTGGAGAAGAGCTTGCATATTATCCCCAAGTGCCACATCCTATAATATAAACCATATTCAGATGGGAACATAATACAGGGCATGAAAAAAGCCTGGCAGGTGAAAAAGTCTAACTTTTGTGTTACACAAAGACTGCTTGGATAGCCTGAGACTGATGGGCTTGGTGTCAGTACCATTGTTCATCTCTTTCCCAGGTGCAGATTGAAGACTATTTATTTATTTATTAAATTTATATACTGCTCCACCTAGCTATGCGGCTACTCTGGGTGGTTTACAAGGTTGAACAAATATCAATCTAGATACACAATAAATAAACAATCCAGTAATAAAAACATAATAAGTAATAAAACAATATTTATCAAACAGGAGCAAGATGGCCTAAAAACAAACCAAAAAAGTGCATAATCAGCGAATCTTTAATAGCATATATTAATACCCAGGGGAATCCTTTTTAAATAGCCATGTATTTAGATGTTTCTTAAAGACCGGGATGGAAAATGCCAAACTAATCTCAGGGGGAATTTGATTCCAAAGGCAAGGAGCTGCTACTGAGAACGCCTGATTTCTAGAGATGGTCACGAAATTCCTGATTGATGGTGGCTTCGGTGGCAGCGGGGTGTGTGTGGAGCCTGGGTTTTCCCCCACATTGGGGGGGGGACCACCAGCTTTTCCCCATAGCAATGCATTGCTTCAATGCATTCCTTCCATGCATTCCTGTGGGAAAATGAAAACCGAAGCAAACAAAACAAAAATTTCCATTTCGTTTTGTTTCATTTTTCTTTGATGTGTCTGTTCGTTATTTGTTTTGTTTTGTAATGAAACAAATAACAAGTAAAAAAAGAATTAAAAATCATTTTTGCCCATCTCTACTGATTTCTTGTCAAAGATTTACAAGCCTCCTTCAGCGATGGTACCCTCAGATGCCCAGCCTGAGATAATTGGGTGTTATGGGAAGTAATTTGCGGCAGGAACCGTTCTGCTAACTATAACTGCATCTGCTTTTCCAACCAAAGGGGTGGGGGAGAAAGACTACTAATTATGCTAGATAAGAGAAATGTCAAATGCAGCCTGTGCGCAGACCACACAAATGTTCCAGGGTCTACAAATTGCCATTGTCCAACTGAAGGCGCTGTTAAGCATTCCCATTCTAAGCTCCCCCATTCTAAAGACTCTTGTGGCTCCAGTTCATGGCTGCTGAACCATTGTTTTCCAAGTTCAGAAAGATCTATTTGGGACTTGACCAGTGGGGATTTCAGTTTCCCATTTAAATAGGAGAAAGAAATAACAAGTTGTTCTGCTTTCCTAGGCTTAAAAAATAAAAACAAACAAACAAACAAAGTACTTGACTGGAGTAAACAGCCAGTTGGTGGGGGAAAGTTAATGTAGGCTTAACAAATGGCAACATTCAGAGTGAGCAGAAACTACTAGTGGTGCCTCATCTCAGCTGAAGATGGCACAGTTTATTCTGAGAAGTTCTGTGCCTGATAAAATTCACCAGGCTGGTATTCAACAAACGAATGGACAGGGTGACTTTGCTGTACCTGTAGTTGTTCTTTCCTCTGGCGTTTGCACAAGAGCATATTCCCACAGTGTATGTTGCTTTCAGCAGGACAGTCTGTGGCTTGTGCAGCTGAAAGCCAGACATTTTATTTTGTTTCATGCCCAAGAGTACTGATCGGCAGGAACCTCAGAAGTTCCTATGTGCAGTACAACAGGTGCCACACATCCCATTCCCCCAGTTCCTTAGTCTGTGACCTACTCACCAGCCAGAGTGCTCTCCTGTCCTCCTCCTCTTCCTCCTCTTCAGCTATTTGACCAGTTCCTGGCAGGAGCATGGGGTTCCCTGTTCTGCCTCCCTGTCTGAGTGGGTGCTCAGCCAGGGAGGCAGGGAAGGAAAGCCCATGCTCCTGCTGAAGACTGAATGAATAGCTGCAAAGGAGGAGGAGATGAGCACTTGCCAGCTGCAGAGTGGGGGGATCCAGCCAGGGAGGTGGAGAAAAGGGAATATGTGGCACCTGTACTGACACACATACAAACTGGGACAAAACTCTGAACAGAGGTTTATGCCCATCTCTACCCAAGAGGCATTGTGCTCCTTGTGGCTTAAAAGGATTCTGTTCCACAGAAAAAAGAAAGAAAACCAAGCTTCCTTTTAGTAAAGATGGGGAGAAATCCTTTTTTTAAACCCCTCTATCCTAACCCAACACCTGAAATTCAACTGGAAGTCAACAGAACTCTTGCCTGAACTACTGTCCTTCTGGACCTCTCAGTCCTTCAGATCTGATTTGATAGAAGGGGATATGTGACTGCTGACAGAAGGAAAATATCTCCTCATTTCTGCTGGTGATGGAAGCTTCACTCACCGGATCTTAGCATTCAATACATTCAATGCATTTTGAAAAAGAGAGAAAGCAATTAAACAAAGAAAGCTGGACAACAAAGAAAACAATGGGGTGGGTGGGAATGAACTGTGGTGCTGGAGGATATATTTCTGGATGCGGACTGCCAGAAAGATGAACAAGTGAATCTTAGGTGGTTACTTCATGTCCCGTTTGTCCCTCCTTGCTGTACCAGTACAAAAAACCTTACTTTACGTCCATAGCATGACAGCAAAAAGTTCTCTTGACTACGTTCATGGAACTGGGAGCAGAGCATGACAAGCCGTACCTGCCCCTGGGCTGGGGAATTCTTTTGTCTCTGTTCCTGTTCCAGGACAAGGTCCCGTGAGGCAACAACTGTCATGCAACAAAGTCAATCTTCCACTCGTGAACTTGTGTCTGACCATTTCTCTCATACTTTCGAATGCTGTGGATTGGCATTTCAAATAGACGAAGCACAGGGGGTGTGGTGCGCCCTTTATTTTTATGGGTTCCCCCCCCCCCCAAAAAAAGCAGATCTTGTCATGAAACAAAGCCATGAAGTAACACTTGTCACGAGACAAGTTATCACGACCGTAACAGAAACAGGAATTGAACAGGGACAAAACCACGTGACCGCGAACAACGCGGTCACGGTACAAACATAATTGCAGAAGAAGGTAGGACGTGAAATAACCACCTTAGTACAGTTCAATCCTCCTCTATCTCTGGGGGTAGCAATGCTGAAGCAAGGCTATCCTACTTAGAACATAACATGAGAAGGCAGGATATTCTGGAAAATACAACAAGGCTGGGGAACTGGTATAGCAGCAGGAAAGACCAAATACAGGATGGACTGACTCCCTAAAGGAAGCCAGGGGCTTTCATTTACAATAACTGAGGCAGCTACTTGAGGACAGGACATTTTGGAGATTGGGCATTCAAGGGGTCACCATTAGTTGGAGGTGACTTGACAGCACATAACAAAATTTGCTTCACAAGCAGCGGGTTTGATCCAGTGATTTTGGCAACTTTTTAGACAGAAAAGGCAGGATATGAGAAAGAAAAATCAAGTGTACACAAACATTCATCAGATCAATTTAGATTACATACTGCAAATAATTTCACTTGGCAATGAAATCTTGACCTCAGGCTTGACACCATGGAAAGCTGTCAGGCAATGAATTCTACAAAGATCTTCCCACCTATTCCCACTCTCCTTTTCACTTTTAAGGCCAGGGGGAATGAAGCAGGTCCTATGATGGTGATCACAGCACTGAGGCAAGCTCATGTACTAGGAGGCAATCTATCCCATTATTCCAAAGGGGAGACAGAATTTCCAGAGGCAAGAAACAAAATGGGTTCCTCCAGTTCTGTCAAAATATGGAAGCTGATCTGGTGGACTGGTGAGTCTCACTGAAGCACTGGTGTTGGGACAGTATCCTCTATAATAACTGAAGAATAGAGATGGGCTCGAAATGAACTTTTTGTTTTTTGGCCGGCCAAATAAAATATATAAATAAACAATCCAGTGTGTGGGCCTGGTACCGGCCCGTGAGCACTGGACCCAGCCTGTGGGTCGCCAAACCAGCGCATGGGCCAGCAAAAGTTTTTTTTTTAAAAAAAGCCAACTGGCCCACGCTACAGCTGGTAGGTGGGCCACATTGTCGGCAGTAAAAAATAAAATAAAAACAAAAGCAAAATAAATAAAAAATAAAACAAGTGCCAACTTGGCCCTAGGGGCTACACAGTTGGCATTTTTAAAAAAAAAAAAAACAAGGCACTGCCCCCAAGCCACCACTGTCAGGACCCTGCCTGCCACAGAACCTGACTCTGAGGAGTTAAATGGTGAAGAGGTGCTGGAAGAGCCTTGCAGCTCAAATCAGCAAGCAGCTGGGTCTGATGACTCAGCTGAAAACATATCTTCACCTCCTAGGAGGCCATGAGCAGGATTCTGCAAAGACGTGCTACCAGGAGAGCTAGGGAAAGGGTCTTTGATGCTAGACGGGGAATCAGTTCGGGAAGCCCTGAGTACTAGCAGAAGCCTTTCCAGAAGTAAGGGTATGTTCCCTGTTTTGGGATAAAGCTGGCAAGCTCACCTTGAGCTCTCCGTGGGAGCAACACATCATTTGAACTTCCAAGCATGTTCCTGTTTGTTCCTGACCTTGGACTCTGTTTTCTGACTTCGGACTGGTTTCTTGGACAACGGCTTGATCTGTTCCCTTTGGCTTGGCATCTGGTTTCCGTGAGAAATTCGGGTTTTGACTTGTACTGGTAATTGCTGTGAGTTGGATTCTGTTATCTATCTGGCACTTGATTGTTAGCAAAGTACTTGAACTTGCTTGACTTTCTACTAAAGCCTTTGGCGACGAACTGAACTCTGTCCGTGTGTGTGCTCTGTGTGCAGGGCTTGACAACCACCTCAAAAAGCCCCTGCCGCAAGTGCTAGGATCAGCCGCCGCCACTGCCGCCGCCGCCTGGTAAGCACCCAAACCGGTTCGGATCGGTTCAGGTTCTTACAATATTTTTAAAAAATTTGTACAAACCCGAACCCGAACCAAACCAAGGGTTGGCCCGAAACAGACAAACCCGAACCATGGGTTTTCTGTTTCATGCCCACCTCTACTGAAGAAACAGTAGGATGATGTAGCGTTCACCCTTTTACAGTTTACGTGACTGTACAGGAAGGGAGATAAAGAATTAACTATTATGCCCAAATAAGGAGTGTCGAGGCGGAGCCTTTGTGCTTAAATAGCTCCATCTGAGGTAGTTACATTCTGATAGGGAAACTGCATGCTTATGGTGAAGTTAAGGAACATCCATCCTGAGAAATAGGGAACAGGTAGGCTAGAGTTAGGGAAGTGTCAAGTTTGAGTGAGGGAATTATATCAGTATTTGAGGGAACTGCTTTGTGTAACTTTAAAGTAACTGTATACATGTGAACCTGAGTTCAACATCTTTCTGTATTCAATAAACACACATTTTATTTTTACCACAATACATCTGGTCTGGAACTCAGTAGTTGAACTGGGATACCCTGAATGGTGGCAGTGAAACCCAAAACTAGGGTGGTACAGGTCAATAGTCCATGAGACGACTGAGGGCCTGTGCTAGAGTGAGGCAGTACTGAGCGGAGAGTGGTACTTCGGCCGCACCCCTGAATGTTCTGACCTCCATAGATGGCCTACTGGGTGAGTGGGAAACCAGCTTATTGGGTGCAGAGGGAAAGGCAGGAGAGCTACTGCTGGTGCCTCTCTGACCTGTATCTTCTGTAAGTAATGATAGGCCTAGTCCTGCTTCTGTCATCTCTGATAAACAGATTTTGAAGAGTTTTCAGGTGCTTTGAACCTCCTTCAGAACTTGCTTGATCCAAGATTATTTGTGGGAGAGAGGGCAGGAATGTGTAAATAATGGGCAATGATTCTTTTGCCAGCCGGCCTTCAAGTGCATTGGCTCAGTAAAACCTCTTTCTCCAGCCAAATAATTGCATAGGCATGGACGTATTCCCAGAGTCTGTCCACAGATGCAGCTATATAGCACATTTGTATATGCACATAGATTATGCCTTTTGGAAATCCCTTCCGAGGTGCATATTGAGGGAGAATTTAAATGGGGAAAGTTACAAATTATGTATGCCCATCAAGAAACATCAAGCAGCACCAATCAAACATCTTAGGGTGTGACTACACTGATAGAAAATTCTTACCTAGTCCTTTCTGTAGGAAATGTGTGTGTTGTGAAGTCCAGGGTGCATGTTGTCTACCACACAGTTTGCTTTTTTTCCTCTCCTGATGTTGCTGGGGGCATGCAAATGCATCTGAATAATATAGGATTAGATACAGAAAAGCCATCTCCCAAATATATTGGGAACAACAGTAAGGTTGACAGAATTGCTTCATTAACTGGAAGCACTATCCAGGTTCAAACTGCTGGATTAGAAGACTAAAGGTTTTGATGTTATGGCTTACTGAAGGTATGGAGGCAATGGAAAAGAAGCAGATTTAGAAGTATTATGGGCTGCAAATAACCTGAGCCGAGTGGGGAGTGTAAAGCCCATGAATCAAGCTCAGCATGGATTTTTCTCATTCCCAATGACCTTTCCTAATGGATCTGCAAAAATTCTGATGAGGCGCAGAAACGTGTATATTGTGTCACATCATTCTAAAACCTGATGTACTGCAATGCTACGATATGAGAAAAAGGCAATAATAAATGGAATTGGGTTCTTTCAGAAGTATAGCCCGAATGCGATAGTTGTTATCTGTATAAATGTACTCTGGTCAATGGAAAAGCTGAAGCGTTATGAATTTTTCTCAGCATCTGCAAATTCAGCAGACGTGTGATTTCATCATTTCCTTTCCACATGCTGAAAGATTCTGTTCCAACAATGAGAGGGAAAATGAAAATTATGTACATTTAGGGAGTGGAGCATATTTTTAACACTAGCTTGTCGGGAGGAACATAATTACCACTTCCAGTGAGTCATGATCTTTCAAAAACACTCATTTTCATTCTCCATACAAAAAGAGAATTTGCAGAGGCACCACATCTGAATTTTATGCAGCAGTTGACAATAAAACCTGTTTGGGTTATTGCCGTATGAATAAACAAGCTCCTGCAGAATGCCATGTGGCTTCTCTGAAACATATTGCATAATCTTACTCCTGAGGGGAGAAAAACTGCTGTTAAATGCAATTGGAAAGATGTGATTGTAGGAATTCTATCAAAAGAACATAATCTAAACAGGATTGCAAGAAGTCATCCCCTCCTGCAAAATAGGAATGGAATAAAACTTAATAATAATCAGTGCCAATGCAGAAATGGTGCTACACAAAATGAAATATTGAGGTGTTATTTCTAAACTAGAAAATATACTATCCAAATTGTGCTCTGTACTTTTTGGTTTAAATAATTATTTTTCTCATTGTCTACATCCAAACACAAATGAATACATATAAATCCAATTTACTTGAACTGGAGCCATAATCATGTGCCTATTTGTCGGTATAGTCATCCGTGAGCCTGTTCCAATTCCCTCTAGATACAATCTAATCCCACTGTACTATTCAGTTCCATCCATTTCAGTGCAAAAACAAACAAACAAAAAGCCATATCCTTTTACCACTAGTTTCACGGCAACCCCACAGAACAACAATGTAATTTAAAATATGCTGACTTTATTTAGAGCATATACCATTTTTAAGAAGGGAGATATTTGCTCTTCTCATGTGCCAAGACAACTCCAACGTATGGTCACCCTGAGAATAAGTACTCTCTAAAATGTTCTGACCTCAAAAACCCTGCTCAGGTTTTACAGACACAAGCATCTTGCTTCCTTTAGAGAATCAGTCCATCTCATAGTCGGCCTTCATATTTTCCTGCTACCTCTCCAAGAGAAATTTGAAGATTCCTGCACTGAATAGGATGTTGGACTCAGTGGCCATATCGATCCTCTCTATGGTTCTATGACAAGGAGTTCCAAAAGGAGGTCGTTTTTACCTCAAAGAAAGGCATTTGTGCACAAATTACCATGCAAGTAAAACATTAACTCTCTACAAGAGTAGAAATTCATTGACTGAGGCTATTGTGCTTTGGACATATAATGAGAAGACGGAATTTGCCAGGAAATAAACAAGATTGTTTGAGGGAAGTGTGATGACTTAACATTAGAGAGATTGACTCATGGCTGTTGGCATATGCAGATTTAAACTAATATAGGCACATAGTCCTAATTACCCCAAAATAAGGTAATTTAAGTAGAAATATAGTGCTATCTGCCATAATGCAAAGCACTATGACCTAGCTAGGCAATATACACACCTGCTTTGTCTGAAAGTGATCTAGATTTTGATAAGGGAGGCCTTTCTGTGGCTCTTTATCTTTAAGTGAGTCCAGACGGACCTTTTTCATTCTGCACTGCTTTAATAGCCATTCTTTCAAAGGTCTACAAGTATTTGTTGGTGCCATAATGCTGGCCATAGCAGGTGTGTACTCAGAGAGGAGTTAGGTGTGTGTGTGTGTGTGTGTGTGTGTGCGTGCGCAAAAGTATTAAATGCAAACACACTTGACTCCATGTTATTCCAAGTGCCTACTCCCAAGCTACCAATGAGCTGCAGGAAGAACCGAATAAATTATTATTGGTGATTAGTTTTGGGGTGATCAAGCAAAGCCCCAGCATCTCCCTACAGTGACTGACAGCAATCTTGAAGTCCACGGAAGGAGGTGGGAGGGTGCCAGGTGGGCAGCAAGGAGGCTTGACTCAGCTGGATTGGTATGCTGCCAGTTATAAAGGGAGTGCAGTGACCATATTCCCCGAAACTCAGTTCCTCTTTCTTTCTCAGAAATGTGCAGCTGGCACAAAAAAAATGTCAAGGCAGTGTTCTTCCAGTGCACATGTTCAGAAATTATAAGGCTTCCTTGATAAAAGTGCCAACAACATCTAATGTTTCAGTCCCTTACAGAATATATTTACTCTTAAAGCAATGAAAAAGGGTGGGATAAGCATTAATCTATTAAGAAAAGAAAGCCATAAATTCATTTCAGTTTATTTGAGAAGCTCCTGATCTGGTGTAACTGAAAGTCATTTGCTCCAACTGTGCCAGATTTAATGCTAATCTGAAAC
Source organism: Phrynocephalus versicolor (assembly GCA_023846285.1). Taxonomy (NCBI): domain Eukaryota; kingdom Metazoa; phylum Chordata; class Lepidosauria; order Squamata; family Agamidae; genus Phrynocephalus; species Phrynocephalus versicolor. Next base: position 10,377,550 of record JAHTLZ010000129.1, on the reverse strand, counting down.
CCATTTTTAAGGTAAGATTTTGATTGGAGTTCCACCCTTTTAGAGTTACCTGATGACGTGCTGCTTATCTCAGCTGTACAATGTTAATGTTAATGCCTGTTAATGTCTGGCATTCCATTCTGTTCCTTAGTCTATGAAGCTTCAGTGATCAATGCTGTGCGGTTCCAGGTATGTTTCTATGTATCTCCTGTTTAACTCTCTTCCACGGTCAGTAAACAGTACATGTGGCTTTCCATCAAATCACTGAGGTTCATACACCTGTGATTTCCTCATATCTGGCCTTTGAAGTCTGAGCGGACTTCAAATCACTGGGAGTAGAACTTTAGAGCTAACCAATAAAATAAAATAAAATAAAATTTATTATTATTATTATTATTATTATTATTATTATTATTATTATTATT
>JAHTLZ010000129.1:10349735-10372687 GCA_023846285.1 Phrynocephalus versicolor | reverse complement strand
TAGTCAAGCAGGCATTTTTCCGCCTGCTTTTTGGCCCGGGAATGGGTTGGGGGAGAGTTTAAAAGTTTTTTTCCTGTGCCGTCCGTGACTCCGTGCCGCTTGCTTGCGCTTTAATTGCGGCGGCCGGCGGCGAGACTGGGCTTTTTGCTGGCTGCGAGCCTGCGGCGAGTCCCACCAGAGCAGCCCAGGACGGGGGATGGGGGGGAGGCCGGTGTCCTCCAGAAACCACCCCTCTGGTAGGTGCCCTGAGGCACGGCAGGCATTTTTCCACCTGCTTTTTGGCCAGGAACCGGGTTTTTTAACTTTTAAAAACTTTTTTTCTGTGCCGCGTGGCATCGCGCGATCGCGCGATGCAATTAACGAGCATGACAAATCAGACCAAAATTGTTCGTTCATCGGTTCGAGCTCGAAGTCTGGCGGAGTAATTCCCGTTACCGTTTCCGTAGAGTAACGGAACCGAGTAATGGAAACGGAAACGGGAATACCGCTAAGTCGTGCCCATCTCTAACAGTGAGATTTTGGTAACAATGAAAGCTATTTTGATCTACAACACTATTGAGCCGTTAAGACAGAAATAAAGGCTTAAGAAAATTAAACATGTATATTTCTTTTAGTTAGAAGCAGAATGGCCAGATGGTTTTTAAAACTAATGTTAGTTGCTGTCTCTGGGAAACTCATAAAATCATAGACTGAGAGGGTAATGGACTTTGGAGATGCCTACAAGGCCTTTGAATCCAACCTCCTGCTCAATGCCGGGAGCCAATTCAAAGTAGCTCTGAGAGATGGTTGTCTAATTTTCACTTGAATGCTCCAGAACTGGAGCGCGTACCACCTCCCAATGTAATGAGCTGCTCAGGTACCCGGCTGCGAAGCCAGAGATTGGGAGTTTGATTCCTCACTGTGCCTCCTTGATAGGGGAATGACTGGATGATCCATAGGATCCCTTCCAGCTCTGCAGTTCCATAATGATGATGATATAATTGGTTCCAATGTTGTACTGCCCTAACTGGTAGGGTTCCTCCCCCCCCCCCGATAATCAATTAAATTCTAGTTTTCTGTAACTTGAGTCCATTATTATGTGTCCTGCATTCTGGGATGATTGAAAACAAATCTTGATGGTTCTCTATGACAATCTTTCAAGGATTAAAAGATCAAAGATTAAAAGCGATAGTTGTTAGTTTTCTGAATCTCCCCTTTTCTCAAGGCTAAACACATCCATTTATTTCAGCTTTTCTTCATAGGGCTTGGCTTCCACTACCCAATCATCCATATTGCCCTATTCTGAATTTATTGCAGTTTTCTTACATCCTTCTAAAAGTATAGTATCCAGAACAGGACACTGTACTCAAGATGAGGCCTAGCCAGGATTTAGAGACTATACTTCTATTAATGCAACCTAAAATACTATTTGCCTGTTTTTGCTGCCACGTTGCACTGTTGGGTCACATTTAGTTTGTGAACTATAATAATTTCAAGTAGTAACATGTAGCATTATTGAGTCAAGTATCCTTCATTTTGTAATTGTGCATTTGGTTTCAGTTTCCTAGGAATTGACTTTACACTTATCTTTGTTGACTTTTATTTTTATGTTTTCAGCCCATTGATTGAGCCTATCAAGTTCTTCTTGAATTTTGTTTCTATCTGTCAGGGAATTAGCTATTTCACCTATTTTATATCATCCATAAATTTGATGTGCATTCCCTGGTCCAGCATTCAGCCTTGTCGTTCCTTACTTGTTATCTCCTCCTGGTTTGAAAGGTGTCATTGATATAATCTCTCCTTAAGTGAGTTCTGTAACCCACTGTTTATCCACTTGATCATTCTAGCCAAACCACACCCAGTCTGCTTGCTAATCAGAATATCTTGTGGCACTTGGTCAAATGTTTTGCTGAAGTCAAGATATATTATGTAAAGCATTCCCACTGTCCAACAGGGAGGTTACCTGATCAAACATGAGAGATTTGCTCTAGAATTTCCCCTGAGACTGATATCAGGCTGACTGGTCTGTAGTCCGCAGGTTCCTCCTTTTAGCAATTTTTAAACAGAGGAACAAAATTAGCCGTCCTTCAATAATCTGGAACCTGCCTGATTCAAGAAAATAATAGACAGTGGTTCTGAGAGGTCATTCAAAGTAACAATGTATTCTGTGAGTATTTATTAATATCAAGCTGCACTCAGGCTCTTGTACTTTTGCCTAGAGAGTCACAGTGGGGGTTTTGTTTGGGGTGGGGGTGAGCTAAAAACTGAGCACTTCTGCTTTTTTGTTGTCATCTTCTACAATTTTTCTACCTCTGCTAAACAGCATCTGTAATTTCTTTTCTCTGTTTTTTTTTTTTTTTTTTGTGGGAAAACACCCGAAAAATGCTTTTTGGTTATCTTTAGCAAACAAACAAGCAAACAAAGTCTGAAGAATTATTTTCATTGCTTTTTGCTGACCTCAGCTCATTCTTAGCTTTTGTCTTCCTATCAGTCATATAATTGGTTCCTACCTGTCAGTATTTTTTCTTTGTGGCCTGATCTCCCTTCCACTTCCTATATGTGTCTTTAAACCTCAATTTTATCAAAGCTAAAAGGGTGGTCAGAGGCTGAGATGTCTGATACTGTAGAAATAGTCACAGACTTCGTTGACTCTGTTAGGAGATGAGCTATTGCCCCTTCAAGAATGTGTAATACCTCTCTGCCTTCTTGATTTCTGTAAATGTGGTTACCTAACAAATTACCATGATTATGCTCTTTTACATATGCCAATAAAGGTTTCATCTATGTTTCTGTGTGCCTTTAAAAATATTCAGGTCCACTCTAAACTTTTTGTGAAGCCACAGTGTCCCTTAAAAAATTCTACCTCTTTTCTTTGTTTGAATTATGTGTACTTGTACCTTTTGGATTTTCTTTTCAAGAAATTCCAACCATCCTGGATTCATCTTCTTGTTGGGATCTTCTGTCATGGATCTTACTTATCTTTGTCCTGAGTTTTATAAAAGTTGTATTTCCTAAAACCCAGTAAACACATATGGTTGCTTTTTTTTTAAGATCAAGAACTCTAGTGGAACTTGGTCACTATCCTCTATATTCCCGCTTACTGCTATGCCATCCACCTAAGTATCTCTTTTAGTTAGAATCAAGTCCATGGTAGTTAATCCTCTAGTTTCTTCTTCCACATTATGTAGGGGAAAAATATCAGTCCCACAAGCCAGACATTTCTTGGAAGGATCATGATTTGCCTCAAAATAGATATCAGGATTATTGAAAATATTCACATAGAAATGCCACAGTAATAAGCACAGAAGTGTGGGAGTAAAAGAGCATTGAAAAGAGTGATTAAACTATTTCTTGCCTTTCATTATCCCAGTGAAAATTATTTGTGTGTGCCTATTGGAGTTTTCTTCTCACAGCAAATATTAGCCTCAAGGGGGCAATTTTCATTAGCACAGAGGAGGTGGAATGAAAAGGCTTAAAAATACTTTATATGTGCTGTGAAGCCTGTGATATTAATGAAAGTCTCCAAACACTTTTTATTTCCTTTAAAATCAATGTCAGAAATAGTTCCCACTGATGTGATTAATATATCTGCTGTGGTTGTATGAAAATTATGATATGATTTGTCTCATGTTTTGGCTAAAAGTTGGAGGGTTTCTGAATTCCATCAGTCTGTCATTTACTCTCACAATCTGAACATTGGTGTTTTCCTCATGATCTTCCCTCTGTGGCTCTCTTCTTCCTTCATATATCTCACCATGGGTGAGGTAGGGGGAGTTCCTAGAACAGCACACATAGACTCTTTCCAGATCACTGTGATCAAAAGGGCAAATGGAGGAAGTTGCCTGATCTGCTCTGCCACACTTTTAAGGAGAAAGGTGGGGTAAAGATATTTTAAATAAATACATGCCATCCTTAAACGTACCATCTCCTATTTGAATATTAAGCATGGGCATTCCTAGGTAGCACTTAATAGAAGAATCTCCAAAACATGAAGATTTTTCAGGCAGTCTTAGGAAAGAATCCTGTCAGAAAAACAGAAGGGCCTTTGCCCCACCAACCCGTAAAAAATGAGGTGAGACAACTCCATATTGGGGGAAAATAGGGCCACAACTTTATTGAATAACAGCAATTATAACTAGATAACTAACGAGGGGACCTAAACCCGTAGTAGCAGGAGGTATGCCATCATCCGATGTGTATTCAGTGAGAGTCAGTCTTCCAAAGGATGCCACCCACCTGTTCAGCATCCTTTGGACTTGATTGAATCTGCTAGTCAGGGAACAGCCATTGGATCGGCCTGTTATTACCTTGTTGATGCTTAATTCTAACCCTAGCCAGGGTGATTTTATTCTGAGGGCTGGGTGGCACCTTAGGGTGACTTAGGAAGGCTGTAACTGAATACCTGTACCTCCTGTACTACCCGCCCGGGGGGGGGTTGTGACCAGGTAACTTGGAGTACACCACCCCTGCGCTGTGAGGGGAATGGGATGGGCGAAAACGTGCAGGTACCCCTGGCCAATACAGGTACCTGCCAAAAATTTCCATCTGGCCCCGAAGCGACCAGCTAGTCTCATTCTCCTGACAGTAGGGAGGGAGGGTGGGGAGTCGCCTCCAGGTACGGAATGGTGGTGGTAGCAGGGGGAGGGCTTAGATAAGCCCTCCGTTGGCCAGCCTCCCGGGGGACCCAGATCAGCGCGAACTTGCGCGCCATGCGGTAAGTCGTTGGGGCAAATTAAGCCCCGCCCATGAACTGGGTTGCAGCAGAGTGGCAAATTGCTAGTCAGAAAGGACAAGATTGGCAGAATGTACCAAGAATCATGAGGCTGACATCTTGTTTGCTCAGTTGTGCTTCATAAGGCTGGCAACGTCCTTGGCTATAGCGAGTTTTCAGATATAAAATGTTCTGATCCCTCCTGGCAAATTTCCCGAGGTTCCCATAAAGTCCCCTTCAATATTGGGGGCTATGTGTGGGAGAAATTACCACATTTTTCCCTGTCTATAAGACACACCCATGTAGAAGATAACCCCTACTTTTCCAACCCAAAATTACAGTTTTGCAGCCATGTGGTTCACCTTGCTTCTGTGTATAATATGCCCCTCAATTTTTAGTCTAACACTTTTAGACAAAAATATAGTTTTATACATGGAAAAATACTGTAATTTCTGAAAATTGCCATCAGGGTGGCTTTTCAGTATTAAAGACTTACCCCAATTTCACAATTCCACAGCCCCAACAGTTGCCCAAACCCCAAAAAGAATCTATGACAGCCTCGGGGCCTCTGGTGGAGGATCTGATATTTCCTCTTTTTTCAAAAATATTGAATGTGGCTGATGATGTCATTTAGCCTTATGTGGTGTAACTTATGGGAAAGGATTTCAGCCACTAAAATGTAGCTTCTTGTCATCTTATCTTTCATTTCTGGCAACACTCAAAAGTTCTCAAGGTCCCCATCTCCAAACATGTTAGGTTGTCTATCTATGAGATTTTTCAGGTAGCTAGACTCTGCGAGGATGATGACAATACTAGATATTATGATAAAAACCATCATCACCTCCACACAATCTGTTGAAACTGATTCAAATTATAAAAAGAGGCAACTACTTCTTTGAAAATTCCATTTCATCTTAAGACAGTCTCTATTTTAATGAATATATTGGTATGAGATGATATTTTGTTTATCTGGATAATCAAATCAAGTTTTCCCATGAAGACACTATTTTCTTCAGCCTACACTATTGGAGAAATCATCTGTGATTGACCACTTGTCTGAAACAGAGCTCAATTCAGAAAGTGTGGAAAATAGTTACTTGTCCCTACAAATAGTTACTGCCTACAAATTATTAGTCTTGAGTGGCAGGGCTATCTGTCATCAGATCTACAAATAGTTTGCTGCAGGGCAGAGGCAAGTAATCACATACTTAATCCAGCTGACACTTTCTTGCAATCAGACCGAGTCTGTGATGGTATTGAGTATCTTTTCTTTGTCACATTGGATGCTTTTAAACTATTAGTTGCAGGACAACCAAAATGGCAATTACACTGTACTAAATAATTGCAGCTTATCAATAGCAAATGCATCTACATTTGTGTTCCAGAATCTTCCAAAAAATTCATCAATCTCATCATAATGGAACAGCGGATGAATTATTTGGATAACAGAAAGCTAATTGCATTCTTAAAGTATTCAAGCTATGTATTGTAGTCAATGCTGTGGACAGGTAATTTAGTAAAAGCAATGGAAAGAACCTATCAGGTACATCAGTCTGAAGACTTGCATGATCTCACTGGTCTTTTCATATCTCTATATTTGGATTTCCATTTGATTTGTAACTGCTGTTTTTGCAAATATTTATCCGTTTGTGTTGCCTCCATCATATTCCAATTTGTGAAGGCCACCCCTCCATTTAAAAGAGGCCTAAACATGATCTTTATGGATCAACTGAGTGAACATTCTGCAGAAAGCAGAGGAAAGGTTTAATTTTTATCAGCTCACCTTGAAGCCCTCTAAACCATCTGTCATACTATTATGGAATGCTCTCCAACTTTCCACATCCAGTTTTTGAGGAACATGAAGCTAAAATCTTATAGTTGTATATTTTGTGAATGGAACTCTAAATCTGACCTTCTGTTCCTACTAGTCAAACTGGGGCAAGGCTATGTCTTCTAAACAGCAAGACACCTTGGTGAGTTCTTGGAAGCCTCTAAGTCAGTGGTGGCCAAACTTCAGCCCTCCAGATGTTTTGGATCACAACTCCCATAGTCCTTTGCCACTGGCAATACTTGCTTGGGATTCAGGGAGTTGTGGTCCAAAACATCTGGAGGGCCAAAGTTTGGCCACCACTGCTCTAAGGTTTTCCCCTAGCAGGCTCATTCTGTTAGGTTAAAAAAACACACAGAAAGAGTCCATCTGTCAAAGGATACTCCCAGCCTAAATCTTTTGGGATTCTACTGTACTATTTTAGAGTCAAGCCCTGCTCTCACCATACTTTGTAATGCTCATTGGCCAGTTTTGAAGATGCCCCCATTTTTTAAAAAGGGGGGAAAGATGACCCAAATAATTACTGTCCCATCAGCTGATGCTGGTGTGTGTGTGTGTGTGTGTGTGTGTGTGTGTGTGTGTGTGTGTGTGTGTGTGAGAGAGAGAGAGAGAGAGAGAGAGAGAGAGAGAGAGAGAGAGGCATAATTCCTTTCCTTAGGCAATATATCCCTGTTGGTTAATTTAAAGTGACCTTTATTCTTCTATGCAGCATGCATTTCTGTTATGAGACATATACTGTGTACTACTTTCTTCATGATGTCCACTATAGCTAGGTTTTATAACTGTCTATAAAATGCATGCCTTCAAATCTTTACTAGGTACCCATAGAGTAGCACATAAAATCTATGCCTCCTCTTCCACTCATTTTGTGTGTGTGTGTGCTGACAAAACAAGTTCTTGTTTAGTCATCCTGTTGTTTCCCAACCATCTCAGCTCCACAGTTAGAACACAGAGAGGGATGACACTTGCAGCTGTGGCCCAGTTTCACACTCAAAAAGAAGGGGTGTCCCAATTTCACACTCAGATGACCCAATGGAATGAAATTCAAGGGGGAAAAAGGAAATAAAACAGGAAGTAAGCCCAGAGAAGAGGAGATCTGCTTGTTAGTCCTCCAAAGTCTGGTTAACATGTGACATTTAAAAACAAACAAACAACTTTTTGTTATTTATTTAGCTCTAGTATAGATATCTATAGTATAAAAATAGTTTAGAAAAATAGAGGTAGATATATATTTCAAATATATAAATATCTATTATTTCCCCATCTTTTAGGATACCAAGCCTTCTGAGACAGCTTATTTAATAATTAGGAATGGGCATGAAACGGAAAAAATAGTGTTTTGTTTTGTTCTGTTTCACACCTCCTACATTTCGTTTTGTATTGTAACTATTTTTTTAAAAAAATGTTACTTAAGAAACAAAATGAAATGAAATGAATCCCCTACAGCACCAGCGCTCTAGATAGTGTGGTGGGAGATTCAAAAGCCTCATCTCCACTGCCTCTCAGTTGATTTTGACTCCTCAAGCTGTAAAAAATAATCCCAGCTGGGAGCCTTTTCACACGACCCCTAAGATCCGCTGGCCACTTAAATTTGGACCAGAGATCTTGGGGGTTTGTTGCTGTTCCTGTGTTCCCACCCCCTCCACACTCCTGGCCGCTGTCTGCGTGAGGGGAGGGAGGAAAAAAGGAAGAAAAGAATGCCAGCTCACCTCCGTTCTGCCGTCTTGCTCTGCTCCTGGCAGCATTCCAGTCTTAAAGGGGCGGGGGGGGCAACAAAAACAACAAACAGAAGCGAGCAGAGCCTGGCACTCACTACGTTACATCCGCATCAGGAATTTTTCACCCCTGGAGAGCAGGTACTTGAAAAGTGCGCTGGGACGCGCTTAGGTGGGAGTGGTCACACTTAATTTTTCGTAAACTCCGGAGCTGGTGGGGAAACAATTTTAAGTTCCGGATCTGGGAGCCATTTGCCATGGATTTTAGGGGTCATGTGAAAAGGCCCTACGATGGTTTCTGGGGGTCTTACAATATCTCACAACTCAGCAAAATAAAGAAAACCTCATAATATGGAGGAAAAGCTGATTTTACCAGCCAGTGAAGAGATTTTAAAAACTGTTCTACACAAGCCTGCATATGATTCTCTCAAAAGAATTCCTTTGAGAAACAACTCACATCAAAGATGTATTGATAAAATGAATTGTGAAGTTGAAAGCTTCTTGTGTAATTATCAGAAAATAAACCATTTATCTATTCAACTGGATAAATCAACTTTACCTGATAATGAAGCACTATTATTGACATATGTTCAGTTTTTTAATGGACAAAGAAATCCATGAAGAATGGATTCCTTTGCAAGAACTTTGACAAAAGACACTAAAAGCGAATCAATATTAAATGTTTTGAAAGATTATTTCATGAAAAAAGCAATCCCTTTATTAAATATAATATCAGCAGCAGATAGAGCACCAGCCATGTTGAGTGCTATCATGGTTTTATAAGCCATTTAAAACAAAATGTACCTGGGGTGTTTGCAATTCACTGTGTCATTCATTGACAACATTTAGTAGCTAAAAATCAGAGTGCCAGATTGCATCAATCTCTTCAATTAGTCATAAATGCAGTAAACAAGATCTGTATCAACATGTTGAATTATAGGTTATTTACACAGTTGTTTGAAGAAAATGACGAAGACTTGCATTGATTACTCCTACACACTGAAGCACACTGGCTCTCGAAAGGCTTATGTTTTGCCCCCCAAAAAAATCACTTTTTGAGATGGTTTTAGAGTTTTTGGATGCTAAAGCCCATTTTGAAAGAAAATTTAATCAAATGAAAACCAGACATTGCTTATATAACAGATTTAATTTAATGAGGTTAACTTGCAGTTACAAGGTGGCAGTCTGAATTTAATAAAAACAAAGTCCATCATTGCAGCTTTTCTTGCCAGAATTAATCTAATGAAGCAAAACATTGAATGGTGTGAATTTTCCCAGTTCCCCAACTGGTCATTGACAAATGTCCAGGATGATGACACTTTGGTCTAAGTCCAACATTTAAGTTCTTCCTTCACACAGACTTTAAAACCAGATTTGAGGATGTTTTAAATATGGAAATACCACAGTGGATTATCAATCCATATGGTGAAATTGAAGAATCGGATGTCACATTACAAGAAGAACTGATTGTAATAAGCACTAACAAAGAACTTAAAGTGCAGTTCAGAATGGGGTATCAGCAGTTCTGGCTTCAGAAAGATATACCTGTTGCTTATCCTGCATTATGGATTATCACAAGAAAGTTTTTGATAGCTTTTCCATCTTTATACTTTGTGGAAAGGGGGTTTATAGCATGGTTGCCAATCTTCTTACAAAAAAGAAATAAATAAAAAGAAGTTGATTGCATATCACTGAACATGGAGATTTTAGACTATACCTCACTAATTTGAAGCCGAATATTGAACAGTTTCTATCAGACCATCAGGCTCAACCCTCCCATTAACACCATTATTTGTGTATTAATTTTATGTAAGAATTGTGTGTGTGTGTGTGTGTGTGTGTGTGTGTGTGTGTGTTGTGTCATTACAGTCATGACCAACTCTGTGTGACTCCATGTCCATGGAGTTTTCTTGGCAGGCACCTACAGCACCTGGTATTCCCTGGTGGTCTCCCATCCAAGTACTAACCAGGGCCAACCCTGCTTAGCTTCCGAAATCAGGTGAGATAAGATACACTTAGGGCATCTAGGCGGCTCTTTTAACATCCCTATTTTACTAGGTTCTTATTTGTTTCATTCCAAATCCAAATATTTACTTGCATTTTGTGTCTTTTAAATAAACGTATGAATAAAATTTGTACATTTTTTTTCTTTTTTTTTTTACAATTGTCCATGCTACAAAAACCCCTATCATGTATGTAGCACTGTGTCAGCTCCCAAAGACACATTTGAAGTTAATAAGTTTAGGAAAATTCAATATTAGGCAGGCAGGGGTTCTACAGAAAACAAAAAAAAATAAATGGCAGGTGGTCTACAGGGAGAAAACATTTGGGAACCATTGTGTTAAATACATTCAAATATTGAATTTATGCTATTTTAATAAAATCTCATCAACCCAAATTCAACATGTGAATGTACTCAACATGAAATTATTTCATTTATGACATGCTTTTGTACTAATGGCCCACATTGACTGGCTAAACAGAGAAGCCAGTCAGAAGTGCTCTGTGATTTTCAAACAGCCTTATTTAATCACTGCTCAGGATTTTCTCCACCAACTTCAAAAGGCACTGTATCAACCCCGTTTAATAGTCATAACACAAAAGAACCCTATTTGCTTTTGTTTTCATTGTTTTGCCATCCATTACTACATTTCTCCCTACATCAACAGATAAAAGCCTCTGTAAGACAGCAAGTAAGGCAATCTGTTTAGTACCACTAATGACTCCCTTTGATTATAATGATGTAAGTGGGTCAATTTAGCACAATGTGGCAAAGGGAAATGGGATGGGCTACTGCTTCTGCTTTTAGAAACCAGGTCACTTAGTCCACTTTACTGTCACACTGATAAAATGCCCCAAATATTGGCTGTGCCTCAGGGAGAATAAGGATATTTCCTAAAGTTTACTTTGCCTCAGTGTTGCCTATGGCACTATAAATCATCAGTGAGAATAGAATCTAGAAAATAATTGTAAAAAATTGGTGATGAACAATACAGAACAGTGGGCACCCTAAATGCATTAGCTTGGGAAAATGAAACTACCACCATCAAACCATATGGATTCAAAATAAAATTACAAGAGCTCAGAGAAGTGCAATAAAATTAACAGCTTTATGGCTAGGAACTGCTTTCTAGCATTAAAACTTTTTAAACTGGTTATATGTCAGGTGGATGTTTTTGTAGAGAGCCTTCTGCAGAGTAGTCACCACCACAGAAAGTGTCTTGTCCATTGCTTTGGCAAATTCAACACAGCAGAAATATTTTCTCTCCATTGAACACTGAAAATGAAGCCATAAATACCTGGTAAATGTTTTGTCCCCAAAGCAAAAAAACTAGATGGGCTAGGCTACTGCAGAGTGTTATATAAAGAATGTTTCTAGACTTTGACTAATTCAACATGTGGATTACATGGACCTCACCTAGAGATGTGAAGGCTGGGATTTTTTTTTTGGGGGGGGGGCATTTTTCCTTTTTTTTTTTTTTCCTTTTCTTTCCTGAAGCCTTTTTTTTTCCTGAACAATTGGAAAAATTGAGAAAAAATGATTATGGAATGTTTTGTTTTAACATGACGAATAAAATATTTTAAAGCAGGGTGTTCAAATATTTTCCAAATCATTTTTTTAACAAATATGATTGAAACTTAGTCTCACTCACTCCTACACATTTCTCCCCCTTCAATTATTTTTATGAGAATGAGATTTGTCTTTTCTGAAAGAAACCAAGTGTCTATAAATATTATTTTATAGTACATTACTGTGTTCCATACTACTTATTTTTGAATTCTTATTTCCTTATGGCTTGTGTTTGTTTCTCTACTATATGTTTTGCTGCTATTGCCAGACAGCCCTCCTGTGGCTATATACCTTGGGATTTTTATTTTTTATTTCTGCTTCCTGATTTTTTTGGGGGGGGATTTTTACCCTCTTTGATCCTTTTTTGTATTATTTTGCTATTTGATGGCCTGTCTGCTGGACTCAAAAAAAGAGAGGGTAATGAGTGGTTGTTGTTGTTCAGTCATTAAGTCATGTCTGACTCTTTGTGACCCCATGGACCAGAGCATGCCAGGCCCTCCTGTCTCTCTACCACTCAATGAGTGGTAAACCTCCTCTTAATTCAGTTCTTGTTTTGGGGGAGACCCTTGATGGTATTTTTGTCTTTATTTGCTTAATTGCATGTTCCCATTTGATTGTTTTTTTCAAATATATATTCTTTGTTGTGCATTCTTTTAAAGCAGTATATTTTTGTCAGGCATTAGTTAGTGAAATATATGGATTAGACAGGATGTTCTATATGTATTTTATATGCATTTAATTGATTAAAGATGGAGTCTGTAAAAAGTGCAAAGTCACAGTGACTCAGTGTATAGTTTTTTTCAAATGGAGTACGGGTGTAAAGAATTAACATAATGAATTTTGGCTGATGCAAGAGGTTGCAATGGTTATGATTAGAGATGGGCACGAAATGAAAATTTTTTCATTTCCGTTATTCATTTTTCGTTCCATTACGTAACGAAACGACAAACGAAAATTGTGATGAAAATGAAACGAAATGAACAGAACCACGAAAATTGCGTTTGTTATGTTTTGTTTCCATTAATGGTGACACACAATGAAATGAGCTGTTTTAAATGTTAAAAAACGCCCTGGGCATCCATAAAAACGCAGCGATAATTATTTATACTGTCTGATAATACCTACCGGGGGGAGGTTGGGGGCCTTAAAATGTGCATTTATGTCTTTTCTCAGATCGCTTTATTTTTTTCCTCTAAGGGGAGTTAGGGGAAATCGACCCAAAATGGCTCCCAGATGCCTAATATTGATTTCTTGGGTATTAAAATGCCCTGGACATCCATAAAAATGCAATGATAATGTGATAATTATTTGAAATTATTACCTACCAGGGCGTGGGGTCCTTAAAATGTTTGTTTTTGTCTCCTCCCATCACGATGTATTTTTCTTTTCCCTTTAAGGATGACAAAATGGATGTCGCCACTCCAGCCACAACATGGAGGCAAGCCATGTGATGGGATCATGTAAATTCTTGGACAACTTCAACCAATAGCATGCCCAGGTTGCAGACTGGCAGGTCTGGCAGCCACAGAGGGCATAAAAAGCTCTGGCAGCCCCCATCCTCCTTGCAGTCTCCGGTGGGAGTTAGGTTATTTATTTATTTTGTCGCCCTCTACCCAAAGGTCTCTGGGTGGCTCACAATCAAGATAGACAATAAAAACATCAAAATTACAATAAAATTAGAACAATAAAACATATAAATACAATAAATACAATACATTAAAACACAGCACTAAAATTTCCATCAGGACCTACAATCATTAGTTTAAAAACTTCTGGAACAGGAAGGGTTTACCTGGTGCCAAAATGTTATCAACGTCGGCACCAGACGCATCTCACTTGGGATGACATTCCTTAGTCTGGGGGCAGTTGCAGTACATACAGTCTATGCACTGTATGCTATTATGCCGTTATGCTGTTGAATTTTGTATCAATGTACTAATGTGATTTTTCCCTCTATGCTTTGTTGAACTTTGTAGAAGTTCTGTGATACTGTGATATATTTTGTACATTCATAATATAGCTGTTTGATTTTAAAAAAAAAAAACCGTCTCTGACTCTAACAATTTATTCGTTAAGTATTGCTTCTGCTGGCTGATTAAATAGCACATACTCTAACAATTTTGCTGGGAGCTCAGACTCTTCATCTAAGGTTATTTATACTGTAACCTATTTTTGGAGCACATTGATTCTCTGTTTTCTTGCCTCTGCTTTTTTGGAATAGTTTATGTTATAATGCATTAGGGCTCTAAGAGTGCTGTATAAGATGAATAGAAAATCCAAAATGAAACTATGTGAAATATGCCTTCTTCTTGGTGTACAATTAAAGGACCAGTAGGTGAAAAACAAAAAAACTCAAAGAAATACCCTGCAAAATTCAGCCAATGCTCTAAAATCTAGCACCATGAGTTCTGAATGATATTGTATTTCCACAAGAAGCCATATAGGATAATTCTCAAATAACAGTTGTGGCCAATAACCGGCGTGGTATAGTGAATACAGCGATGGACTGTATTCACTATACCATAATGTAGGCTCAGAAAACCTACACTTGAGTTCCTGTTCATCTGTGGAAATGGACTAAGGGGGCAGCAGCTGTAAAACCAACTTTTAAATATCTCAATTATCTTGAATGTTCTACTAGGGATTTTATAAATTGGTTCTGACTTAATGGACATAACCCACACATACACAATTGTATTCTGAAGTGCTTCATCCAAGTCTTATATGGGCTACCAAGACATCTTGGAAATAAAGTGATAGGTTTAACACAGTGATAATTAAATCATTGCTTTTGTGTTAAGCAGAATAAGCAAAAAAAGCTTAATCTTCTAAAAAGACTTTCAAAGTATCATTCCAGTGTCTTAAAAATAGCATTTTAATGTGACTTTCAGTCTCTTATTTTTAAATAATAATAAAAAACAAGTGTTCCCACTGATAAACTAACACTAACATTATTCCCATCATCCAGCTATGAAGTTCAGAAACTAAATGGATTCTACTCAATAAATGATGGATACATTCCCTGTGCTGGAGAAGTAACCTGGTTGTTAGGATATTTGGGGCTGCATTCAAAATAGTGGTTTAAACCTGAAAAAAACTCAAATAATGTATTTAACTAAAGATCATAGTACTGTAAGGAAGAGGAATAAAATTCAGATTACTTCTGCATTAGCATGGGAGGGGGTCCAGTATGAATCATGTACAATTTTCAAAAGAGAAAGAAAAATCAGGTACAAGGCCGTGATGCAGCCAGTGACACTGATAAATATAAACACTTGTTTAAATTAAAAACTAAATAGATTGTTTCCTTAAGTGCAAGCTATGGACTTGATCGCCTTGTCTATGAGGCCAGGTGATGCACAGTTAAATTTCTGCTTCATCATACTCAAACTCTATGGAATAAAACCTGTCCTCCACTATACTTAAGCAGTAAATCATAGCAGCACATTAAATGAACAAACTGCCTTCTCCCATCAGGCGAGCTAGAGGGCAGAATGGATTCTTCCTACACTTTGGAAGAATGTATAACATAGATGATTGAAGTCAGCCAAATGGATGCATTTTATTATTGCCTTTACTTCACTGAACATTTCAAGGGATAGACAGAGAGGTTGTTCCGGTGCCATGGATAAAGAAATATTATTTTTAACATTTTAACATTCTATTTTTCCGTAGTCCAACTCTTTCAGTGGGATTGTACTTTGACTGTATCCATTAATTAGAAGAGGAAAATCCTATCAGGGATTCATCACAAGCAGGATGACCAGAGTAAATATAGCTGCTTTTTGCATATTACTTAATGATGCACCAAGATGCCAAACTGCAGTTCATGTCGATGTCATCTTATGCAACAATACAAATATACTAGAATGATTGAGATGTACAAAATAATGCAGGACATGAGTAAAGTAGATAGAGGGACACTCTTCTCCCTCTCACAAAATACCAGAATTAGGGGACATGCACTCAAATTGAGGGCTGGGAGAGTGAGAGCAGACAAAACAAAATATTTTTTTTCACCTAGCACGTTGTTAGTTTGTGGAACTCCCTGCCACAAGATGTGGTGATGGGATCTGGCCTGGATGCCTTCAAAACGGGATTAGACAGATTCATGGAGGAGAAGTCCATCACAGGTTACAAACCATGATGGAGATGTGTAGTCTCCAGGCTTAAAACTGGGGTACTTGAAGGGCCAGATGCAGGAGAATGGTATCAGGAGACAGATATCTCGTGTTGTGCGCTCCCACACACATCTGGTGGGCCACTGTGAGATACAGGAAGCTGAACTAGATGGGCCTTTGGCCTAAATCCAGCATGGCTCTTATTATCCTTCAAAAAAGCAAAAGCAAAAACAAAGACTCCACCAATCATGGATAAAAGCCATAACAGGATGTTAATCTGTTTATGTTGTGAGTACCTATCTACTATGGCCAACAACATGTGATGAAGGGTTCTAGCTAAAATCTGCCCCTCTCCAGTGATTCCAGTTGTAGAATATGGCTTTCCCTTGTTCAGAATTTTGGCTATGTGAGGAACGTGACAGAATTCAAGATGCTGAGGAATATTTCTGGTGATGGGAAAATCCATCCTTCCTGTATTTATCAACCATCCTCCTTGAGCTGTCATTTTTCTCAGCTCTGCATTGCATTTGCAGAATCCCTCCTGTTTATACAGAACTTACGCATTTGTGGTCACTGTCAGTTTCTGAACATACTTTTTGTTTTCAGCTCATAGTTCTCTAGGGCAGTAGAGAACTGGAAAAATCTCTCAGGCAAGACTCTCTTGGTTTTGCTGCCAGTCCCTGTGTGATGTTGCCCCTGCTGTGCCATATGGGTGCACAGCAGTAAGCCAACAGTTCAGTTGTGCCCCTTTCATTTCTTAGCTCACAGCCCCGCACCACGGCAGAATGTTGATTACATGCTAGGGGAGCATCATAGACGTTGCCAGATGCCTCTTTCCACCCCAGTGCTCCCAGATGGCACGACACTACACACATTGTCATAGTAACTGGTACAGTTGGTTAAATATATGGAAAGTACACATGGTTTAGAAAGGAACAGCCTACTTTAATGTATGGGCACAGAATGCTTGTGACAAAGGCAGGGAAGAGGAGGAAAGAGTTCCGTTGCCTGTTCCTTCTTTTGCACATTGCTGAACTCTCAAGGTTATAAGAAATAAAATGTGTCCTTATTTATTTTCCTTTTGTACCACCCTTATTTTAAGAAGTTCTTATAGTATTGTGGCAATTATCAGGTTCCCATGTCTTTAGCTTAACCATCCCTATATGCCATGCTCCCAGACAAGTTTACTAAATTTAGTTGTTTTTGCCTGCACTTGCACTGCTTTTCCTGACTAATCCTAAGGCTCAACCAACATACTGATAATCATCTATCTACGGTTGGGAGGTTGCCTGTTGTCTTTGATTTGTTTGCTTATGTTGTAGTCTCTCAGTGCAAATGGTGAACAGTATGCAAATTAACAGCTGCTTCTCCTAATTGGGTGGCCACACCAAACATTTCTCGGTCCCTTTATGCAGTTCCAGGATGTAAAGATATGTTATGTTTCCAAATAAAAGTAACAGATGCTGTAAGCAAACTTCAAGGAAAAAAGTATAGGGAACCTCATGTGAGAATATCAGTTGGAGCATTAGTAGCCTGAAGCGAAGCCATCTTTATGCTGACGGATGGTATTTAGGCTTGTGTGCTATGGGCACATACACCCTTACCTTTGATTGCACATGCATGAAGATCAGAAGGTTTTGTGAATTTCATTGGCATATCTTTCATAGATCTTAAGTCAATGAGTGTGTTGCCAAACCATGGAAGATTGTTGTAAGCACAGTAAGTTTAGTGTGGTAAGCCCCAATTTTTCATCTATGCCCAAGTAAAGTTGCATCTATAAACTTATATGCATATGTGATCATCCTTTTTAAAAATATATATATAGTTTTATTGACAATCCATTTAAAATAACATATACTACCTAATATAACTTGTTATACATATAATACGAAGTAACTCAACAAATTAAACATTCTTAAACTATAGTTTAATTTACATGTCATGCATCAGCAATATAGAGGTTATTAAGCAGCTTAACCCCTAAATTGGTAGCACACACCATATACACTCTTTCATTTAACTACTCGGACCCCCTTTGGAGCTTAATAACTCAGCCTAGTGAGCACTAAAACTCTCCAAATTTCAGGTGCTTACAAGGAAGAGCTTTAGGAAGCTAAGCCTGCCATTTCCATGCCAAAACATGGGTGCAAACCATAATTTTGAGTACATAAACATAACAAAACATTATGTACTCAAATATATTGATTGCAGCAATGTTTTGGCATCAAAATCGTGGCTGAGCAAGTTTTGACTTTTTCCTGTAAGCACTCAAAATTTGGAGAGTGTTGGGGTTCAGGGGGCTGAGTTATTAAACTTCAAAGAGGGTGCACCTAGGAAATAATCATTTCTAATTGAGCGAGAAGCCAATAATTGCTCAACACTAGTGAACTTAATCTCCATATTCTTGGTTTTCTTCATATGTTATTCACCCAAGAAACTTTAATTGGTGCATGGTCAGAAGTTATAATTGTGTCAAAATATATTCTTTCCTAAAGAGTCTAAATAAAAAATATGGTCTGCTCTAGAGTAGGACTTATATGTTTTTATTTTTTCCTGAGGGTTATGGCCACTCCCCTGGCTTTATTTGCTCTGTTGGTACATCCTGATAATCTAAAATTGGGTGTTTCTGCCTGCTTTCTCTGATTTGTTTCTTGTAACAGAATAACATCCCCTCCTAATTTTTGTATATGTGATCATCTTTCCATAGTGCTTTATTGGTCATAATAGTAGTCTGAGTCTGCTTTGCAACTGGGCCTGTATTTCATATAATTTTAGTTTCATAACTTGACCTTACAAATAATCCCCCCCCCAAAAAAAAGCCTGTATATTTATTGTGAAGTTGTGTGTTTGCCATCTGGCATTTGCTTATCCTGCCTGTGCCAGATAAGGCCAATCAGTTCTCAACATTTGGGAAACTAAATGTTATTTTTTTGCTCATTAGCCAAGTGCTTTGAAGCCATGTTACAGTAGTTATTCTCCAATTTGCCAATAAAGAAAGAATGTGTAGCTGGCAGAATGCAAATGCTAGTGATCATATTTACCTTAAAATATGAGGGAAAGTCAGGAGGTCAACAAGTAAAAATAATAATAATAAAACACTAGAAATTTGGCTATTAATGAGTTTAACCAGTCCACTGGGTATGGGCACACAGAACAACCCACTGGTGCTTTTTAGAGCTCTCTGTAGGCAAATCATATTATTTCTTGCTTTTATTCCTTATTTATTAACTTCCTTTCTATCACTATTATGCATTAATTTTATCAAAACTTTTTTTCTTTTTCTTTCCCCTTAAAGTTTTGTTACTTTTCCCATTTATGTAATATTTGTCTTTTCACATCCAAAAAGAACCTATTGCCTCTAGCAAGACAGAAGCTACTGAAAGCTTGTTATTTTTTATTCCTCCTTCAGCTTTGCCATTAAATGTAAACTTTTCTTAGGCTCACAGTCCAATAGGTTTATCGGCCTTTCTCAATAACCAAAAGTAGAATGTATCTGTGATAAGTTGAAATGAAGGGTTTCCCCAGGGAAGACGGCATTGATTTATTCTCATTTGCACCTGAGGGTATGACAAGAACCAATGGGTGGAAACTCATCAGAGGGAGAACCAACCTGGAAATAAGGAGAAATTTCCTGACAATGAGAGCCATTAAACAGTGAAACAGCTTGTGTCCTGATGTTGTTGGTGCCACATTGCTGGAGGCTTTCAAGAAGAGATTGGACAGCCATCTGTCTGGAATGGTATGAGGTCTCAAGCCTTGGGCAGGTGGTTGGATCAGAAGACCTCCAAGGTCCCTTCCAACCCTATAATGATTCTATGATTCTATGAAATCCTGACAAAATGGAGGTGCTAGTGGTCATCAGAATGTCAAACATGGGATTCTACCAATTTTGGAAGGAGCTGCACATATTTTGGTAAGTGAAATTGATAATCTGGGAGTAATCTTTGCTTCTGTGCTGTCTCTGGATTCAAGTGTGGCAGCAATGATGGGGGATGCCTTAGTGCAGCTGGAGATAATGCACAAAACTCTGAACTTTTCTGAGTGGACCTGACTTGACAACAGTCATTGATTCCATAGTTCAGTTGCATCTGGTCTACTGCAATAGACTTCATGTGGCTACCCTTGAAGATAGTCCAGAATTTTTTGTTATTGCAGTATGCAGCAGCTTGGATGTAAACAGATATATGGTATTCAGATTACATGACCTTCACACTGAAATGCCTGCACTGATTGACAGTTGTTTATTCAGACTAATTCAAGATGGTTGCATTCAAAATCATGAACAGCTTAGGGCTGGCATTCTGGAGAACTGCCTGTCTCATTATGAATTTGTTCAGACATTAAAATCTTTATGCAAGGCTGTCTTAAAAATATTGAAATCTAAGGAAGGCAGCTTGACAGGCACATGGAGAAATCCATACAGTAATAATCAATATTATTTAAACCCCACTGCAAATCAGGCTTCAAAATCAGCTCAATTTGGGGGGGGGGGGATTAAATAATTGATTGTGCTGAGCTATTTTAATAGCTTTTATTTGATTTGTTCATTGCAAACAGCTGAAAGTCTAAATTTTGACCATTACTCTGATTGATTGATTGATTGATTGATTGATTGATTGATTGATTGATTATTTTGAATATTTTACCCCACCTTTCTCCTTGCAAAAGGACCCAAGGTGGATTACAATAATGAGAGACAATATACAGTCCAGAACATTTAAGACATATTCAAGTTAAGAACAGGGAGTTAGAAGAGGCATCTTAGAACATTAAAAGGTAACAGTAGAGCTACAAAGAGTATGCAAAAAGAAAAGAAAAATCCATTATGTGGGGTGGAAAGTAACATGGAAAACATTGGTGTTCTTATGAAATCAGCCAATGTAATCATGTATGGTAATCCATATAAAGTTACATAGTAGGAAGTCCCTCATTCAGGGGAAGCTTGCCTGAAGTCCCTCATTCAGGGAAAGCTTTGCCTGTTTCTGGAAAGAAAACAGAGATGGTGCAGTTTCAAAATCTGGGAGCAGCAACAGAGAAGGCCCTTTCATACATTCTTCTGAGGTGCACCTGTGAAGGTGGCGGGATGGAGAGAAAGGCCACTCCTGATGAACTTAGCACCCAAGGTGGTTCATACTGCAACATTTGATCTTTGAGGTAGCTTGGACCCAGGCCAATGGGGGTTGAAAAAATTCTGATTACAAATATCCTTCTACATGGCTCTCAGATGTTTAATGCACTCTCCTTAGAGTTGTGAGCCATTTGTTTCTCTCCGTGTTTAGGAAGGATGTGAAGATACATCTTTTAAGCTGCCCAACAATAGTACCTAATATATTGGCTTTATTTTAACTGGCAACCAATGTTTTTATTGTAATGTTTTTGTTGCTCACATTTGTTTATATTTGATGGCTCAATTTGTTTTTACTGTTTTACTGTTATGTTTTAGGACTGGAATCCCCTTTGAGCATTATTATTTTTATGAAGTAGTGGAAATATTTATGTGCTGTTATGTTGATTCTGACTTTATAGATATACAGCACTTGAAAGTAATATACCAATCCCTCTTTCAGGGTGCTCTCAGGGACCATACTGCTTGCCCAAAGCCACATAGGTGGCAGGCATGTAACACTACCTATCACTTAGCGATCTTGGCAGGCCCTCACCTGGAAGAACCAATGGGGATTTGAACTCCTAGTCCCACTGTCAGGCTCTCCATCTCACTGATTTTAGGACTGAAAATAAAGAAGTACAATGGTACCTCAACTTATGAATTTAATCTCTTCCGAATGCATACTCTTAAGTCGAACTACTCTTGTCGGGCTACCTATCTAAAACAATGAAAAACTAAGTTAAAAAAGAAAAAAATATATATATTTGTAGGTCGAGCAGACCATATCTAAAATTTGTAAGGCAGCAGTTAAAATGCCAACAGTTTTCCACTCTTAATTCGAATTGCTCTTAAGTCGAGCTGCTCTTAAGTCGGGGTACCACTGTACAGCTAATAAATAAATAGTATATGATAATTGTGTCTCACCTCTTCTGAAATGTATGAATGCAATTGTCATTTCCCACCTTAGAATTATTCTGTGAAAATGAGACTGCCCTGAAGTTACATAATAAACTCATTAGTTAAAAATAGGGAGAGTTAGAATAGAATAGAATATTTATTTACAGTCCTTAGGCCAGTTACACATAAATATAAAACCATGGATTAAAAATACAGTTAAAACATGTTAGCATACATACAGCTGGTTGGCATTTAACTTCCGTAGTCGACGTATCCTCACACAGAATCTAGCCACTTGACAGGAGATCTTCGTGTCTGCATCTGAAAGGAGGAACTCAAGTCTTTTTCCCTCTGAGCGCCCAGGGATTCTTTCCAATAATGGGATAATAATCTCTTTACGTACTGCTTCATACAATGGACAGGTGAAGAACATGTGCTCAGTGGTCTCAATCTCCCTCAGGGGGCAGGAACAGAGCCTTTCAGCCAAAGGGGTATTTTTATACTTCCCTTCCAGTACAGCAGAGGGGCGGGCCAGACCCCTTGCCAGCGTAAAGGCTCTTCTAGCTTCTTTAGCTTCCAGAGCTGTTAAATATTTGGCTGGTTCCATAAGGTTTTTAATGTAACTCCTAACTGCCATATTTTGGATACTAGTGAGGTCTGTTTGGTACTCAATATCCTCTATTCTCTGCTTGACTATGTGTTTTGCTTTCTCTAATCCTGAGGACAGAAGTGCCTGGGGGGGGAGAGGCCAATTTTCATTAGATAACCCTGTACAGATTTGACCCACTTACATTGATAATTGTCAGTAAATATCAGGGGAAGTAGGCCTTTTGGGTTTAAGTGTCCGTTTAAGCACACATATATAGATTGAATGCTGATCCAGGAGAGTTGAAACAAGATCTCTCCTCTTCCAATCTGATGCTCCAGTCATATTGGCCATAGTACATCCATAGATTTGCTGAAGAATTTTGACCACAAATGCTTGTTGGAGGGTGGAGAACCAAATGCTGCTGGAATTAGAAA
>JAHTLZ010000129.1:10332575-10349725 GCA_023846285.1 Phrynocephalus versicolor | reverse complement strand
CATGGGAATGCATTGAAGCAATGCATTTTCATGGGGAAATGATCAGGAGCAGAAAATGATGGGCTTTTTACACTTTTTCCCCTGCCTGAAGCCCCGTTCACAAGCTGATTGGTGTTCGAACAGGAGAAAAAAAGTTTTAAAAGCCCACGTTTTTCCTCACCTGGCTTTTTAAACATTTTTTCCACCTTCCCCCAAGCCCCGCGCACCAGCTGATCCTTTTCCCCCACCCTAGCATGGATCAGCTGGTGGGCGGGGCTTGGGGAAGGGAAAAGAGACCCGCATCTTTCCCCCCAATGCACCCCATTGGGAGGGAAAGGCACAGGGTTTTTAAAATATCTTTGAGCCACTGAGACATTTTAAACTCATACCTTTCCCCTAATGCACTCCATTGGGAGGGAAAGGTGGGCCATTTTAAAGGGCCCCAGCCAATGACAGCTCTGCTGGAGCCCTCTGAAAATGGTCAAGTGGGCAGTTCTCAGCTCTTGCGCTGCCCACCCAACCATTTTCATAGGGCTCCTGTAGAGCTGTCATTGGCTGGGCCCCTGGTTGGCACCAGGGGATCTCTCCCACCACCACCCCAGTGCTGACTGGACTATTTTTAAAGGGGCCCTGCTGATGACAGCTCCACGGGAGCCCTCTGAAAATGGTGGAGTAGGCAGTTCTGGGGTCTTGCACTGAACTGCCCACCTGACCATTTTAAAAAAAGAATAAATAAATAAAGAATAAATAAAGGTTAAAAAGCTCATGATTTCTCCACGCCAGATTGGGTGGGGAAAACTGCAGGCTGTTTATATATATATATCCCGCCCCAAGCACTGATCAATTGGTGTGTGTGGCTTTGGGTGGCAAAAAAAAAAAAAATAACCCCCTCCCCACTTTCCCCCAGATGGGGTGGTGGAAAGCGCAGGATTTTAAAACCTTTTTTTGCCAGCCAAAGCCCTGCGCACCAGCTGATGAGTTCTTGGAATGGCAAAAAATGTTGCACAAAAAAAACAAACACATTTTTTTTAAAAAAATATTCATTTTATACAAAACAAACCCCCCTCCCCAAATGATTACTGAAACAAAACAAAACAGCTTTCTTTCCATTTTGTGTCCATCTCTATTTATGATCATAGGCCTTTACAAATACACAGTGCATAGTGCCAAAGAGATTGCAGCATTTAAAAACATCAGTGAATGCAAAATACATGTTTAAAAAGTCTTAGCAACACCTCCCACTGAACTTAGGGCCTTTCTGTTGGATAGCATTTAAATCCTTGAGAAAGCCAGACCACAACTTCTTAGTGGCCATGCAAAAAGTGCTACAGTATAAGCAATGAATGGCTGATTTGTCAGTGAGCAACTTTAGTACTATTTCTTTGTGGAGGAAATTGTGGAACATCTGGGTGATAGGAAATAAAAATCTGTCTCTACTAGAGTTCTTTAGAGAGGGCAGATTAATAAATAGTGAATTATGTCTTTTATCTGATTGCAGCTATAGACATATTTACATTCCATAACTGGAATTATTTTGTATCTCCCTTCGAGATAAGTGGAGAGCATCTGTTGAAATCTAAGTTCAGTGAAGACTCTATGAAGCTGTGGAAAAGATAGTGTCTCAAAATATAGTGGCCTTAAATTGTTGATCTGAAGTTTGGGATACCACATTGAGACCCGAGACTCAATTGTGGCCCTGTCTTGACAGGCATCAGAGTCAAAAAATCCAGTTCCTTGGTGTGTTATTAAAATTTACTTACATAAAGCAACTTCAAATATTTCCCAGAGTGCTCCTCAATAGGACACCCGAAATATAGTAGCCACAATCCTATTGGTGATTTACCCTTGTGTAACTGCAATAATAATATACACTTCTGTATTATTAAGATAGATTGCACACTGCAGAAACTGCACATTGAACACATCTTGGTAGCCAACTGTCACTCATTAATAAATATCCAGGAATAAAACCCGCATTTATAAATAAGTATCAAATTATTATCTACGTGTATCAGCTCCATAGGTACATTGCAAACTGTGATGCACCCAGCCGTCTATATATGATTGAGGGCACATTATGATGAGAATATTATTGCTGTCTCACACCTACATAAGAGAAATCATGTATGTGTTAGTGGCAAATTGCCATTCATGAACTTGATCCTGGTTGTATTCCCGGTATATACGTGTTTGCATGATTGAAGACAGATTAGGGGATGCAACTGGTATTCTCTTTATAAATGGAAATTTACCAGTACAAGTTTTGCTATTTCACTTATGCAACCATAAATCTGCAATAGAATCACAGCCCATATGATCAGAATCCTTGACTGGGATTTCCTTGCTAAAGGAAGGATCCTGTTCATGGAAAGCAGTTCCATGCATTCAGCTACTTATGTGTAGTTGTCCCTTTACCTCCATGTTCATAATGAGGTCCTCTCAAGAAAAGGCTAATGATTTATGTGACACTGAGAACATGAACACCATTCTACATTTGGGCTATTTGTAATGGACAGCTAGGTATTAGCTTTTTTTAATAAGGGCCAAATCAATCCAATGCATTATTTGCCTGCAACCCAATCAGCCAGCTTTATCTTTCTATTAAAACTATATGTCTGTACTACTGAAGTAATTTTGTTAGGGCCCTTTCCTTCCATACTCTTTTCAGCACATAATGCCTTTCCTCACAAGTTTTATCTCTACAAATGGATTTTTATATAGCATTTTCAAATTTAAAATGCAATTTACTACTCTGAGAAGCTCCTTTATAAAAAAAAAGGAGTGAGAGTGAGAGGGGGGGGAGAGAAGATAACTGCATTAGAAATGAGAATCCAAATTGTGAAACTGTGAAATTAGGTTTTCAGAGAGAGATGCTAATTGAAAAGTAGTCACATCTCTACTAGAACTTCCATTGCTGGAAACTCACAATTCTTTGCTTATCAGGTAAG
Organism: Phrynocephalus versicolor; assembly: GCA_023846285.1. Lineage (NCBI taxonomy): Eukaryota > Metazoa > Chordata > Lepidosauria > Squamata > Agamidae > Phrynocephalus > Phrynocephalus versicolor. The sequence continues at coordinate 10,346,798 of JAHTLZ010000129.1, read as the reverse complement.
CATCTTGGCTCAACTTATATATTAAATTATTTATGTCCATCCTAATCTAGAAATTCATGAAAGTACAACCAATTAAACAGTGCATGTTGTATGCATTAGACTTGGTCAACTTTGGACACAGAAATCAGGCTGGACTTATTTGTTTGTTTTGCTAATTTTTTGTTTATCTGTCATTTCTTTAGGAGGTGCTCTCCAAAAGATAAAGATGCTCAGTTCCAGAATCAGGAGTTGTCTCCGTCCCTCTTGTCTTTCCATCATCAAGCACATACTTCTCCCTATGGAAAAAGGTGGTATGTAAATAATTTACAGTGGTACTTCTAGTTTCAAAATTAATCTGTCCCAAATGCATTCTCTTAAGTCAAAATATTTCTTAAGTCAAAACAGAGTTTCCCATAGACATGCATTGGAAATTGATTAATCCATTCCAAGTGGGAAATCAACTCCCCAGAATGGAAACAAAACATTAACAGGCTTGCAAACAACAGAAGCTCAGCTCCATACCTTTCAACTACTTTAGAAATCCACCCCAAAGTGCCAGGATCAGAGCTGTGCCTGCTCCTTGCAGACCCCAGTGTGTGCTGGATTGGCCCCAATCCTGTTGAGAAGTCTGTTCTGAAAGCTTGCAGCACCAGGTCCTTCCCCTGCAGCTATGCCTAGTCCTTCAAGAGCAGCACCTGTGCTAGCTCAAGTTGGGTCTATTTCAGGAGCAGCCTTTCCCCATGAGTCTTGCCTCAGCAAACTGTCAAGAGTCCAGCAGGATAAACATGAGGATCCAGCCTATGAAAGGGCCCCAGAAGAGGCCTGCAGCAAGTCCAAGCAAACACCAAGTCAGAGGGTGAGGCAAATAGTAGTCAAGCAGTCAAGGCCGGAGGGAGCGGTACCTGGGAGCTGGATCCAACGGGGTCTGGGGAGGCAGGTCCGGAACAGCAGGGTTGGCAAGGAAAGGCAAGGACCTGCTGTTGCTTTTCTCCTGCCACCTTCCTGCCTGCCAGCTTGCTGTTACTGCCTTGACTTGACTTGTCAACCCTGCTGTTCTGGACCAGCCTCTCCAGACCCCCTTGGATCCAACTTCCAGGTACTGCTCCTTCCGGCCTGGACTCCTCAACTGCTTGACTACTCTTTGCCTCATCCTCTAACTTGGTGTTTGCTTGGACCTGCTACGGGCCCCTTCTGGGACCCTTTCCTGGACTGGGTCCTGGTGCCTATCCTGTTCGACTCTTGACAAAAAGTTCCCAAAAGTCCCCAAAATGGTGCCAACCATATCCAAAAGTGGCAGCTTCAAAAGTTCACATAAAAAAAGAAGCAGCCCCATTTCTCAGCTTTTCTGTTCAAACTAGCTCCTTCCTCATCCTAATTGCAGCAATGGAGTTGGGTGGCCACAAGAAATCCAGCAATGAAGTCCCCAAAAGTTCCCAGAACAGTGCCAAATATTTCCCAAATGGGCAGTTTGAAAAAGTCACTAAAAACAAAACAAAAAACAGAAGCCCCAGCTCTCAGCGTTCCTGTTCAAAATGGCTCCTTCTTCTTCCTAATTTCAGCACTGGAGTCCAGTGGCCACAAGATGGCAGTATTTCTGTTGCAAACAAGCAGGAGCCAATTTGAAAAGGAATCTTTCCTTTCCTTTTCCCTTTCATAACTCGAAGAATCAGGGTTTTTGTAACTTGAATTTTTCCTATACCCATGGATTTCTATTCGTAAGTTCAATTTTTTTGTAACTCAGGACATCTGTAACTCGGGGTACCACTGTAAATTGATAAAGTGTGCTTTCTAGTGTTAAATGTAGTCTAGCTAGCAAAGCATCCATGTTGTGACCAGTCTTTTCACTGATAATTGAAAATCACACAATAATGGGGGCACAAAATTGTGTACAAATGAAAACTTCTAATTTCCTGATTTTTTCCACTGCATTTTCCACAGAGTTCCAAAACATAGCATAATAACCTGCAAACTAGAGGAAAAAAGAAAAGCTGTACTTAGAATCATAGAATCATAGAATCATAGAATCATAGAGTTCAAAGAGACCTCAAGGGCCATTTAGTCCAACCCCCTGCCATGCAGGAACCCCCATCACAATATTTCTGACAGATGGCCATCCAGCCTCTGCTTAAAAACCTCCAAAGAAAGAAGCAGCCCCATTTCTCAGCTTTTCTGTTCAAACTAGCTCCTTCCTCATCCTAATTGCAGCAATGGAGTTGGGTGGCCACAAGAAGGAGACTCAACCACCCTCCGTGGCAGCATATTCCACTGCCGAATAGCTCTAACTGTCATGAAGTTCTTCCTAATGTTCAAATGGAATCTCTTTTCCTGTAGTTTGAAACCATTGCCCCAAGTCCTAGTCTCTGAAGCCATGGAAAACAAACCTGTTCCCTCTTCAATATGACATCCTTTCAAATATTTAAGCATAGCTATCATATCCCCTCTCAGTCTTCTTTTAGAGAGGCTAAACATTCCCAGTTCCCTAAGCCGTTCCTCATAAGAAATTTCCTCCAGACCCTCAACCATCCTGGTAGCCCTCCTCTGCACCCGCTCAAGGTTGTCAACATCCTTTTTAAATTGAGGTGCACAGAACTGGACACAGTACTCCAGATGGGGTCTGACAAGAACAGAATAGAGTGGTACTATCACTTCCTTTGATCTAGACACTATGGTTCTGTTGATACAACCAAGAATCGAATTGACTTTCCTGGCCGCTGCATCACACTGCTGACTCATGTTCAATTTGTGGTCCACCAAGACTCCCAGATCCCTTTCACAGGTACTATCCTCCAGCCAAGTATCCCCCATCTTATATTTGTGCAATTCATTTTTTTTACCTAAATGTAGTACCCTACATATCCCTCTGTTGAAATCAATTACGTTAGCTTTGGCCCAGCACTCTAATCTGTCAAGGTCTTTTTGGCTTTTCATCCTATCCTCTAGGAAATTTGCAGCCCCTCCCAATTTGGTATCATCTGCAAATTTAATTAGCATACTCTCTATTCCCTCCTCCAAGTCATTAATAAAGATATTGAACAGCACTGGGCCCAGAACAGAACCCTGGGGCACCCCACTGGTCACATCTCTCCAAGCTGAAGAGAGGCCATTTATGATAACCCTTTGGGTGCGATTAGTCAACCAATTACAAATCCACCTAATAGTAGCACCATCTATCCCACTTTCTACTAACTTCTTAGCAAGAATACCATGGGGAACCTTATCAAAGGCCTTACTAAAGTCCAGATAAACAATATCCACAGCATTTCCCTCATCCACTAGGCCTGTAATTCTATCAAAGAAAGAGATCAAATTAGTCTAGCATGACTTGTTTTTAAGAAACCTGTGTTGACTTCTTGTAATGACAGCATTGTTTGTTAAATATTTTCAGACTGCCTGTTTAATAATCTTCTCTAGGATCTTTCCAGGAATTGAAGTCAAGCTGACTGAGCGGTAATTATTTGGGTTCTCTTTCTTTCCCTTTTTGAAGATGGGGACAACATTGTGACATTTTCAGTACTCAAGCAACTATCTCTTCTTACAGTATAATGTAACATAGTGTATTCCAACCTAAAGGTATACACCAGTATTCTTCTTCCCTTCCCTGCTGTTGTGTGCACTCTGTAAAGTTGCATGGGTGGAAACAACAGTTAGGAGGAAGGTCAAATCTCGTAGATTTTAGGGCAAAAACAATTATTACTCCCGTTCCTCTTGCATGTGAAAGGCCACTTTCCAGAATTAGTTCCCATTGTGAAGCAGCATTGAAACTAGTGAACACTTTTCAATTATCATTAAAGACTGCCAATTAAGAATGAACTGAGCATGGTATGGAACATTTCTTTAAATCTTATCTAATCTTTAGGACAGATCAAGGTTAGTGATGACAGAATGAAGGCAGCTTTTGGGGTTCTTTTTCCTTTTGTTCTGGAAAGGATACTAATTAGAATTTCCCAAAGAGACTAATTGGAAATGGTGGAACTTTTAATATTTTTATTAAGTGCACATTGCAGCTATCCCTGCACCCTAGCTAGCTGTGAGAAAAATGACACGTCTACTTTGTGGTTTTCTATGCAGTTCTCTCCTTTCGTGTGTGTGTGTGTGTGTGTGTGTGTGAGAGAGAGAGAGAGAGAGAGAGAAGCATTTTAAAAGGTTAAAACCGCAGGCTAAACTTCCCCACTAGTATTTGTTTGACTATACATGCATATACCGTATATGCATAGACACATAGCAATTTCTAGAAATGCAGACAATAAGAAGTCAAATAGAAACAATGTCACTAACCGTAGGTTGTGAAAATTATAACCCTCCACTTTTAATACATATTCTCTTCAGCAAAGAGCCTAAAAAATAAATCCGATCTGAAGCATGCCCCGAAGGTTAAATGAAAGGTAGGAGTGAGATTCCCATCTGATGTGCCTTCTGAGAAAAAAAATACTCTGCAATCAACAGCTTTGTAATGCTATAATTTAGCAAAGCATTTGGTATCCTGAATCACAACTTAAATAATTCTTTTGAAACATCCCTGTGGGTTAGGAGAATCTGTAACTTTGGTATAGTTTCTCTATCAAAAGCCTTGAGCATTTCCCATTATTTCAGAATACAGAGATCGGAATCTTCAGTTTCAGTTTTAGAAGTTAATAATGGTCTTTTCAATTACAGGGAAAGAATTACAACATCTAACTAAATTCTTCAGTCTGGCTATAAAGTGGAGTTATGAAATAACCCATCTACTCCTTTCCTTGATTATTTTTACTGCAGGGATGTGCATTCAGATCCAGAAATACTTAAAATTAAGTGAATAATGTCATATTCAGATAGTGCCAAATACAGTGGTACCTCTTAAAACAAATTTTATTTGATCTATGGGTCAATATGTTTTAAGAAAAAATTGTCTTACAAAATGCAGTTTCCCATAGGAATGCATTGAAAATGGATTAACCCATTCCAGAGGCTATGGGTCACTTCATTTTATGAATTTTTGTCTTATGAAATATGGTTTCCCATAGGAATGAATTGAAAATGGATTAATCTGTTCCAGAGACTAGGATAAAGACAAAAATAACTGGGGGCGGGAGTTTCCCTAGGTATATGCGAAATGGTCTGTCTTCTTGAGAAGTATCCTACAGGGAATTTTTTTATCATGCAAAGCATGCCTATTCCCGGAATTTTTTTCTTCCTACTAGTTTGCTGTCTTACGAGGCATTTATCTTAAGAAGTGCTACTGTATATCCAAATCTGAATCTGATGTTCTTGAATATCTGAAATAATAATTCCTAATGTTCAGAGCCCCATTTACAACTATATATAACAAAACAAACAGCTAGGTTTTTGTTTGTTAGAGGAATAGGTGAAAGTGAAACCAATTTCTCAGGCATCCTTGATTCCTGGAGAAATTAAATGTCATTAATAGAGATGGGCACGAAATGCCAAAATGGCATTTCGTGATCGTTATTCAGGCCCTGGGGTCTGCTTCGGGTCATTTCAGTTTTTCGGGCCTGAAAAACAGTCCCGCAGCCACGGGAGCACTCTCCTGGCCGGCTTGACGGCACCGGCAGTGCCCGGGAGGGCTGGGGGAGATTTAAAAAGCCCACTCTTCCCCCACCCGATCAGGTGGGAGGAGAGAGTGGGCTTTTTAAATCTTCTCCCCTCCCGAAGCTAGCACAGAGCGGCTACTGGGCACTGGCTCCGGGAGGGGGGAAGTGGGGGAGAGAGCATGGGTGGGGAATATCCCTTTCAGACCCTCCTTCACCCCTCTGCATGCAGAGGAGAGAAGGGGGGACTCAGCTACCCTGCGAGGCTCAGCCGATCCCAGTGTATGTGGTGGGGGTGGTTGTCCCTGGTCTCTCACCACCCACCTGGCGGTGGCGTCTCCTCATAGACACTGCTACTGCTGCTGCACGACGGGCCATCCATCACTGCTCTTCCCAGCCAGTCGGGGCGGCTCGGCGGTGCGGTCGGTGCGGTGGGGCTCTGCCCCGTGGTCACGCTGGCTGGCTGGCTGGCTGGCTGGCTGGAGCCCGGCGGGTTGGGGCAGAGTGAGTGAGCAAGGAGTGGCACGGCACTTCCACCCTATACCCCATCCGCCGCCCCGGGGGAGGCTCCTCGGAGGTGCTCCGCCTCTGCTAGTGTGAACAGCGAGGAGCCCACCCCACATGCCTGAATGCCAGCCCTCCAAGGAAGTTGTGGCAGGGGTTGCTGGACTTTGTAGTCCCTGGAGGAGAACATTTTTTGGGGGAAGCCAGAAGACTGGATTAGGAAGCTGGAAGCCGGAAGACTGCATGTCCAATCGGTGGACAAAGCCCCAACCTCAACAAGACCAGTTAAAGCTGCAATATTCTGGTAAGTGTGCTTGCCTGAGGGAAATGGTCTTAATTTGAAGTTCTCTCAAAGTATGCCTTCTTCTTTGCCAAAGTCCTAAGATGGACAATAACCCAGTCTATTTCAATCTCCTTCAAACTGTTCCTCTAAAGGAAAATTGAGTCAACAAATCAAAGGAAAATTAAATTTCTCTATGAGACAGTGGGCATTCAATAATTTTTAAAGTACCAATCATTCTGAGACTTTGCCCTGATCCCTATACTATTACAGTAATACCTTGCACTACAAATTCCTTGTAAGATGAAAAACTTGTAAGATGAATGCTGCTTCCGGCAGCCTGACACCCAGGTGATTCTGACAGCTTGGGCTGCCAGAGCAGCATTCTATTGCAGCTTGATCAAGGAGTTTTTCCCCCAACCTAGCAAAGAAGAGGAAAAAGTTTCCCCCTTTGCTGGGTTGGGGGTAAACCCCCTCAATCAACTGGAACCAAAGGCTGTTCCACACAGCCCCGGCACCCAGGTGATTCTGACAGCTTGAGCTGCTGGGAGCAGCATTCAGCTGATTGAGGAGTTTTTTCCCCAACCCAGCAAAGAAGGGGGAAAAGCTTTCCCCCTTTGCTGTGTTGGGGAACCTGAGGCTTCTCTGAGGTATGGTGGGATGGGGGATGAGGGATGAGCCTGCTCGTTCCCTTCCCGCACCAGGGCAGTATACCAGGCTTTTGAATTTCCCACGGCCACAGTGACGGAGCTGTGGCTGCAGGAAATTCAAAAGCCTGCTCTTCGATATTCACTTTCCTGAAGTGTACCACCCCATCTGTCTGGCAGGGCCCCTGGCTGGGCAGAAAAGCAGATGGAGTGCTACACAGTTGGGAAAGCCGGGGGAGTGGCAGCAGCTCATGGGCTTGTTTGTAGCCCCAGTTTACTCTCCAGCCATGTTGCTTTTGGGATGGCCATGGAAGTGTGGTGGAGAGTAAACCAGGGTTTATGAATGAACCCCAAACCCTCTGCTCCCCTTTGCCCAGGTCTCTGCCTTGATCCGTTTCAGTGTGGAGACTCAGTGTAGGGGGTTGACTGCCCTGATGAAAGAAGGGGATGAGCAGTTGAGTCACCCAATGCTCCCTCCCTCTCCCACGCTGGGTTGGAGTAGCCAGCAAAAGGGAGGAAAGCTTCCCTCCTTTGCTGAGTTGGGGGTAAGCACCCTCAATCAATCTGCAGAAGGCTGCTCCACACAGCCCATGACAGACAGCTGATTTTGACTGCTCAGAGCTGTCAAAATCAGCTGTCTGTTGGGCTGCATGGAGGCTGCAGGTTAATTGAGGGGGTTGGGACAGCTTTCCCATAGGAATGGAATTAATCTGTCCCTATGGAACAGATTAATTGGTTCTCAATGCATTCCTATGGGAAGCCATGCTTCTTAAGATGAAATATTCATAAAATGAGTGAACCCTTAGAATGAATTAATTTCTTCTTGAGAGGTACCACTGTATATACAGCAAAAAATCCAATTCAGTTAACTTTATTAGGTATCAATGTATCATAATGCAAAGTATGTCTTTTCATACAAGCATATTGATAATATTCCTGACAGACATACGTGGTTATTCAAAGTAACAGTTTTCTGAGAGAAAATCTGTCCTAAGCCTTGTAATTGCCACCTTTTATACTGTTGCAACCATTAAAATATATTTACAAATTAAATTTGTATTTACACTTCCATGCACTTTAACGAATGAAGTCTGGCAACAGACTGACGACTTTAAAATATCTAAAATTCCATTAACACCATACATCTTCTTTTGACATATAAGATTATATTGCCATATTTACAGTCTACCAGACTTTCAACTCATATCACTGTGCTCATGTCTTCTCTGATTTTGATGCTTCCTAGGTTGTCATCATCATGTCTTTCCTGCACATTGAGTTATTTCCTGGTGTCACTGTCACAAATTGTGGCTATATTTTGCTGTATACATGAACTGATTTATTAAATCAAACACCTATCAGTACATCCAGTAATCTCTCAGAGACATACTGGCAGGTAATGGCACAAGCCTTCATCTTGTGCCGTACACAACATACCTCCTGAGGTGTGCACATAAACCTCCAAATTTCCTACCAATCTTGTGTGTAAAAAATGGAAGAGTTGAAATATTAGCAAACTTTTTTTCTGGATGCCACATAGAATAGTATCAGTTTATTCTATTCTGCCCTGTTTCATTTTTTCATTATCAGTTTTTTTATGGCAGAATGATACATGGCATTTTGTTTTACCATGCAGTGGATTCCATTCTAGAATTCTTCCAGATGTGATGAAGATTTTAGACATTTAAGTTACATACCCACAAAGTGCCACCCCCAGGAAAGTGCCCTTTAACAGCTGATTTGGGGGAAACCAATCTTTACCAATGTTTGAGAGATTGTAGAGGACACCCAGAGTAAGATGCTCTGTGATTTTGGTGTCTATAGGTGCCTGTGGGAAACTCTGCCAGGGGGAGTTATTTGTGAATTTATAATTTGGATGTGCAAAACTCAATTTCCCCAGTCTTGTGGGGCTTGCAAAGGAAGCATTCTTGCAATCTTGGTATCTTTAGGTGACTTGGGGGTTGTTTTATAGTATGACAAATCAACAAATGAAAAATTACAAAAAACAATTGATTTGTATTCGTCAGGGTTTATTGATTCATGCAAATACAAATCAATTAATTAGTGTTTTTAAAATAAATTTTGCAATTTGTTTTTTAACTTGTGCCCATCTCTAGTCCTAACTCAAGTAGATCAATTGAACCTGTGGAAATAACACGTTTTGAATTATCATCTAGCAATTGATGATTTAGTGGATGTACACTAGTTAGCAATTCAATATAGGCCAAGACAAGTATATGAGTGAAGCATATTGAAATATCATCCCTATGGGTTTCAGCTTTTTTTTTTTTAAAAAAAACCAAAGTATTAAATTTCAGAACATAATAAAATTGTATCAGTTTGTTCTCTTCGCTATGGGGAGTTTTTTTAAAAAAACAAACAAACAAACTGTTAACTGGTACATGTTGAAATAAAAGGCCTGCCCTTTGTAGGTAGCCCACCCTGGGATCCTTAGAAGTGTTCTGCATATAAACCGCCACATAGCACTTCGAGCACTCTCTGGGCATTTACAATTTAATTATGAAGGCTACACATTGCCCCCCAAACAAACTGGGTACTCATTTTACCGACCTCGGAAGGATGGAAGGCTGAGTCAGCAATCCAGTAATCGCCTGGTTCCACAAGTGGACATTATGTTTCTGGTTCTTGGGGATGTCTCCTTCCTCTGGATGGGGGAAATGTAAATAGCAAGTTCATGTTATAGACTGAATGGTGCAGACAGGATAGAATGGAACCAGCAGCAGTCTGTAGAATTATGTGCTTTCTTCTAGTCTAAATTTTGTTTATTTTATTCCAGCTCCCAGCAGAAAGAGTGGCTTTTATGCCAGATTGTGTGGTATATAAATGAATGAATGAATGAACAAACAAACAAACGAATGAATGAATGAATGAATGAATGAATGAATGAATGAATGAATGAATGAATGAATGGATGAATGAATGAATGAATGTAGCCCCAATTAGCTTCCTAACCATTCACCCAGAAGGGAAGGAGGAACACAAGAGACTTGGAAGGATAATAAGAAACAGTCATATTTGACTCTTTCTTAAAGGGGCAATACAAAGAGTCTGGCCTCCTACACATGTAGTTCCTTTTCTCTTCCTCTTCATTCCTCAATTTGAAACAAGTGGTGCTGCAGTTATAAAACATTCATACTAATAAAAAGAGCAACAGGAAAGGTGAAGACTGAGAATTTCTAAGGAAAGAGCAAACTCTCCTTCTCCATTGCCAACAACTCAGTGTTATCCTTCTCCCTTTCCTCCAATCTCTCTTCAGTAAATCTAAAATTAAATGTTGTCTTTGATTTTAGGGGGAAGGGGGAATGTCACTCCAACCCGTTAATGTCTTTAGATTCCTTGTTACACCCTGTGGACACTGTGGAAATGAACAAGAAATCCTGATTTATTTCCCATTGACTCATCTATCTGAAGACAATGCATGTCCTATTACAAAATCAGACATAAGAGGTCATTGGCCTGATGCCTCTGAGACACCCCCTTTGTGCTTCCTCCTTTGTGCTTTCTATTGTTAACAATGCTAGCCAATGGCGAGGAATGGTGGAAAATGGAAATTGCAGCATGCAATATTGAGAGGATTGCCTTTTGTCCCCCATGGCTTAAGAGGTGGGTGAGAAGGTGAAGCCCCTTTAAGATCAAGAAGGGGAGCGGGTATAAAGAGAATTGCCTGTGAAGCTTCTGCTGTAGGGAAAGTCAGTCAGCAATTTAACATTTTTTGACTAAATCTTAGTGCTTTCTCTGTTGTACTTTTAAATGGGCGTTATATTATCTTCATTAATTTGTCATGTAATTTAATGATATTGATTATTGTCTTGTAAACCTCCAAGAGTGCATACCTATCAACCTTTTCCCGCCCACTTCACATATCATTTATTTTCCCAAAAATGTGCAGGAGGACGAGGAGGAGATAGAGAAAGAGTTAACTCCCCCCAGCACATCACATCACCCTCAACACATGTGTGTATGTGTGTACTCATTTGCGCATGTTGTCCCCACTTTGCCTGGGGCTGAGCTCTGCATGGGTGCTGGCGGTGCTCAATAGAGGCATCTTGCAGCCCCAAGCAGGAGGTCTGGAAAGCAGGTTGCTACTGTGAGGAGAAAGGTTAAGAAGCCCCTCCAAAGTGAGTCCAAGGGTTTTGGCCAGCCAGCCCAGCCACCCAGTGGGGACTTCCATTTGATGCTGGGTGTTCCTCTTCCCTCCCTCATGCTCTCCTTTGATGGACCCAGGAGGAATCTCCTGAGGTGAGTGTCACTGGTGCCTCGATGGGCAGAGGGATAGGAAGCTCCGGCTTGGTCCCAGGCATGGAAGTGGGCAGCCACGATGGCAAGGGAGGTGGTGGCTAAGTTGGTGCATGTGGGGTGGTGGGGTGTCTTTTATGTTTTCATCTGTGCACAGTACTTCCTGAACTGCACTGGAGAAAACTTGACACCTATGCCAGAGTGGTCTTAGTAGCTTGGTGGGCAGTAAACAAGCAAGTAAATAAACAAACAAATAAACATGACTGAAAGGCTTTGTAAAACTTTTTTTTCATGGATATCATTGCTAACACAATGGCAATCCTTGTAATCTCTCTTTACCAGGCTGCCAGGATTTTCTGCTGAGCAGAAGGTTATTAGGTAATTTTTCTCCCAAGCACCTGATTGGCTACCCAGGATGAGGTAATTGTGACCGGCTTCATCTTCACTTGCATCGTCATTCTTGCACATGTGAGGGAGGGATTGCAACATTCTCCTCACTTGCAAAGATGGTTAAAAATATCTCCTGGCGCTCTTAGAATAGTTCTCACTAGAGATAGACATGAAACGCCAAAATGGTGTCTGTTTCATTTTTCATTTTTCATTTTTCATTGTTTTTCCTTCGTTTAAAATGAAATGATTTTTTTAAAAGAATTGTTTCATTTTATTTATTTTTAACTTGTGCTGACCAGCAGTTTTATATATATATATATGTTTTTCCTTGCACCGACCAGCTGGCCTGGGGGTCAGGTCAATGCGTTTTTTTTACTTTTTAATTTCCTTTTTTGTTATTGCGCTGACAACTGGCTGCACTTTTTAATTTTTAAAAATTTATTTCTTCAAGCACTGGCCAGCTGGTCTGCAGGCCGGGTTGGCACTTTTTTAAAAAAATATTTTATTTTATTTATTTGTTCAAGCGCCAGGCAGCTGGCCCATGGGTCGGGTTGGCAACTTTTAAATTTTATTTTATTTTATGTTATTTGTTCGAGCGGGTTGGTTTTTGTTTGTTTTTTTACTTAAGCACTGATCAGCTGTAGTGCTTGCTTGCTTGCTTTTTTGCAGGAGGGAGTCTTCTCAGCCACCTCAGATGTGCTCCCCACGGGGCCTGGTCAGCGACAGCAGTGAGCCCCTGGTCCGGCAATGTCACGTGAGAGAAGATGCCGGTTAGGGGAAGAAAAACAAAATGAAATGAAACAAAATTTTCTATTTTGTTTGTTTTATTTTTCTTTGAGGGGGCAGTTCATTATTTATTTCATTTCATTTTGTTATGTAACAAAACAAATAATGAATAATGAAAGAAATTTTTAAATTCATTTTGTGCCCATCTCTAGTTCTCACTTTGGAAAAATGTGGGTTTATTTTAGCACATCATTATCTCATAATTGTCAAAATTGCCCTTTGTGGGTGTTCTTTTTAAAGTAAGTTACATGAATTTTACAGATTTGCCCAAATTAGGAGACAGGAGGCTGGATGGATTGCTTGTACCTTTCTATAGCAAATAATACTTAACAGATATATAGAAAATATCTCAGTATTTAGTCTATATTCCTGAAAATGTCTCATACATACATTTGTCCTTTGAGGGCATATTAATTTGTTCTTTAGAAGTCCCTGTTACCTCCACTCAATATTTGGTCATCCTACCCTGTCATTCATCTTTCGAGTATTTGATTTAACTTATATGTAGGTATGTGCAGCTGAATTATATGCTGTAATTCACACCACCCCCTGTGGTTGTCATGCATATGTCATTTCTCCTAAAGTAACGGGGCAATAATGTGAGAAAGATATGGGTGAGTTCCAGGCAAAAAATTGTGTTCATTAATAGTAACTATAAATATGAAGGGGGGGGACCCAGCTTCTTTCTGCTCACTCTGTGTGCATGTGTATGAGATAGTGTGTATTTGATTTGTTTTATCCTAGATACATTTCACACAAACCACAGAGGTCTTGGCAGGCATTCGGGAGAAGTTTTTTGTTGCTGTCAGCTGGAGGTCAGGGATCTCATGAGGTTTCAGATTTCCTCACTCAGATGTCTCATCACGCCACAAAAGCCTACACTGATGAGAATGAGGAAATTAGCAAGCATTCTCCCCATTTCAAGCATCTACCCTGCTGTCTCTTGCTGCCTTCAAATAAAGGAAAAGCAACTCCATTCGTATGCAGCAGGGCACAGAGTGCTGGAAAATTGTGTCTGCAGGGTTCTCTCCTATGGAGAGGGCTAAAGCTGTGTAACAACATGTTAGCATTGATGTGTGTAACACTGAAGGACATAATGTGCAGTCCTGGAACACGGGATGTTTGTATGCCTTAAAAGAAAATAAATTTAGGATTCGGAGGCAGGAGAAGCAGCCTTGTACTTGTTTTCCCTAAAGATATATTACGGCACTGTAGAGATGACCATTCAGATTAAAAGGCATTTTGGGTGCTGAATAAAATTGTGGCCTGTTCTCATCCTTGCCTTAGAGGGTATTATCTCTTCCTCTTCTGTCCTTTTTCCCATCACAGGCCCAGAATCTTATATGGAAAGCAGTGCCATCTACACAGTTAATCTGGAGTCTTTGTAGGCAACCTACTTTGTGGAAATCCCACCCCCATCCAATGACAACAGGATTAACCAGCATAAATCAAACAGAAACAGTCAGAATTGCAAATATCTTGGGAGCACATTTCTGCTCCAGTCACCAGCTGCTGGTGGGAGAAATAATTCATGCTTTCCAAACCCACCCCTGGTTGTCTATTGTATGGCATGGCTTTCAGGACAATATACATGGCACTATATAGACACTGCAGGGTGTTAATTCAAAACCATTGGGGAGTTATCTGACTGCACAAGAGCCTGAGAAAATAAAACTTTGGAGCTGATAAAAAGAAACAGCAGATGAAAATGCTGGGGGGGGGGGGGAGATTTGCTTGTTTAAGAATAGGAGCTTTGTATAGGACTGCTACTATAACAATACATGGCAGATTAATCCTAAAGCAATTTCCCTTGCAGCCTAAGCATGAGGAGTTATAGGGTTGTTGTTGTTTTTTA
>JAHTLZ010000129.1:10296689-10314424 GCA_023846285.1 Phrynocephalus versicolor | reverse complement strand
ACAAACAAACAAACAAACAAACAAACAAACAAACAAACAAACAAACACTAGCTGTAACTAGAGATGGGCACGAATCGAAAAAATGATGTTTTGTTTTTTCATTTTTCATTGTGGGTCTGTTTCGGTTCGTTTTCATTTTTTATGAAATTTTTGAAACAATTTTGTTTTGTTTTTCATTTTTTGTTTTTCATTTTCACCCGCTTTTTGCACGATTTAAAGCATTTCCATGTGCGGGCGTCCCCCCAAACCCCAGAAAATACTAAAAAAAAACGATGCTGGCAGAGACACAGTACAGACTAGGTATGCAGGGAGGCTGCAAAGGCAGCGATGGGTGTTGCCCAGGGTGTAAGGCAGTCGCAGAGTGACTGCACTGCAAGGCAGGGGAGGGTACTCACCAAGAGGTACACAGGCACACAGGGAGGCTGCAAGAGAAATCTCTTCTTTCTCTCACCTAAGAGCCAGGCTGCAGCCAACAGGAACACAGAGACACACACCTGCCTGGCTGGTCTAAAGTAATGAGTCGCAGAGACAGCAATCCCACCCTAACTCCCACCACAGACTGCAAAGTGGACGGGGGCTGCCAGAGCTTTTTATGCCCTCTGTGGCTGCCACACCTACCCAGTCTGCAACTTGGGCATGCTATTGGTTGAAATTGTCCAAGAATTTACATGATCCCATCACATGGCTTGCATCCATCTTGTGGCTGGGATCCATTTTGTGTCATCCTTAAAGGGAAAAGAAAAAATACATCGTGATCAGAGAAAGACAAAAACAAATGTTTTAAGGACCCCAACCCCCTGGTAGGTAATAACTTCAAATAATTATTGCTGCATTTTTATGTATGTCCAAGGCATTTTAATACCCAAGAAATCAATATTAGGCATCTGGGAGCCATTTTGGGTCAATGTCCCCTATCTCCCCTTAAAGGAAAAAAATACAGCGATCTGAGAAAAGACATAAATGCACGTTTTAAGGACCTCAACCCCGCCCCCCGGTAGGTATTATCAGGCAGAATAAATAATTATCGCTGGGGTTTTACATATATTCAGGACATTTTTTAATATTTAAAAACAGCTCATTTCATTGCGCATCGCCATTAACGAAAATGAAACATAACGAACCTAATTTTTGTGGTTCTGTTCGGTTCATTCCAATTTCATCACAATTTTCGTTACTCATTTTGTTACGTAACAACACAAATAACGAATAATGGAACGAATTTTTTTCATTATGTGCCCATCTCTATCTGTAACCTATGCAAATGCATGCCGGGTCACTGCCAGCACGTGGGCATTCAGGCTCAGGGCTGGAATGAGGACTACACCTGTGTTGCAACCTTGCAGTTTCATGCAACCTCATCCAGCACAGGTTGAATCCCTGTTTTCTGATTTGCATTTCCACTATTAGGAAGTCCTCTGTTTTGACTGAATTAAGCATCATCTTGTCTATCTTCACCCAGTCCATTGGTGACATAAAATTCTGAGGAACCATAGCAGCTTCCTCTGAAGGAATGTGACTGTCTCAACTTCTTGCTCTTGGTAAAAACTGAGATTAGAAACTGAGGATATTTTCTCTCAGCATGAGAGGTTTGTTTTGCTTTAACTAAGAAATCTTGCAAAAAATCATCTGAGATATCTTGGAAATTCCATGGTCATCCCCACCACCCCCGGAAGTTATGCTAAGTTGTTCAGAATCAGGACAGTTATAATGCCTATGCTGAATGGCATATATCCTGCACAGGATTCCTGGAAAAGGGCATTAAACTGGACATAATTTGGCAGTTTCCTGCACATAACAGTAGGTGAAAGAAAGAGAATAAAATAACATAAAAGAGAAGCCAAGAAATTTCATTCCTGCACCAGAAAGACTTGGCAAGCAGTCTTGCCATAGACCAACTCAGAAAATTACTGAGAAAGATTTTTTGCAGAGACTTGAAGCACTGCTATTGTTGAGATTTAGATGGACCTCAAGCTGGGTGTCATGAGCATATTGGTGGCACCAAATCAGAATTCTCCAGGCAACCTTCCCCATCCACATAAAGGTTGAATGGCATAGGAAGAAATGCAGAGCCCTAAGGGATCCTAGTAGACATTGGTCATGTATGAAACAAGAATCTCCCACCAGCAGCTTCTGCATTTGTCCCTCTTATAAAACTGTTCCTCTGTCCCATTCCAAGGGAGCAGCCCAGAAAGATATAATGGCCAACAGTCTTGAAAGGCACAGAAGGGTACTGTTCCCAGAACATATCTGTGAAGATTAACAGACATAGGAGGGGTAACAGTTCAGCAGTACACCTCCACATGAAGGACAAAGGGCACTCATTCAAAGATGAGGATGTACACATATTAGACAGAGAAGATAGGATGATAGGTGGTTTGAGAGAGGGGTCAGGGAAGCCATTCATGTGAGCATTGAAAACCCCTCTCTCAAAAGAGGTGGGGACTACAAGCACAGTCTATCTGCTACTTATCAGGGTGTGCTTTCAACAATACCCAGACAAATCAAAAAGCCTTCACCACCAAGGCCATAGCTAATGACCCATGCTTTATGGGATTCAGCACCTAAGGCCATTGTTCACCTTAAGGCTATTGACTGTTGCCTACCTAACAAGCCTAGTCAGGCCATTGTTCATCTTATGAGCCTATTTTAGACCAGGGTGACAAGAGGTCAAAGCGGAATATAAGATGGAGGTCTCACAACTAGTTTTATTCAGACTGACGAAGCTGTTTGGATGAGCAGCAAAATACTTCTATCTCTCTCTCTCAAAAAAAAAAAGAAAGAAAGAAAGAAAAGAAATCCAGTTGCCATGACTCAACTGCCAGAGTTCCCAGAACAGGTTATCCACCAAGCTGTTTCTACCCCATGCCAAGGCCTGAAGACAGATTGATATAAAGCTAGAGAATCCATTTCAACTAGGGAGCTGGCTAACACATATTTGAGCACTTTGCCCAATTGAAAACTGGCCAATAAAATATTGAAGGAGCAAGGAAGGACATAAATATGGACATGGTGACTTCTCTAAGGGTCCTGTCTATGTGCTAGGGCAGCACAAGCTGAAGCAGACTGATAATCTCCAGATAAGCAGAAGCCAAAGTTATATCCATTTTGGACTGCAGCAGTTACAGCATCCAAATTGGAATGCATTTGAATGATTTATCCAGAAAGTGCTGCACAGATCACAATGGAGTGTTCTGCACTCTCCTCACACAGGCCAGAACATAGTAGTCCTTTAAAAAATTATAACAGATGAACTATTCTAAGCAAATACAGTGCTGGCAGTGGCTCTGGAGAAGGTAACGTTTGTTGAGATTGAGCCTTGTTCTGTTGGATCTGCCTTAGCCTCAACATCACCAATATCCGCTTTATAACAAGGGTTATTTGTGAACAACCATAATGTCCTCACCATTTTCCCTTCCTAAGTCAACCAGGGCTGCAACAGAATCACCTGCTAATATAATATTTAGATGTACTTCCCAAGAGCCATCAGAAAACTATTCAGATCTTCAAGTGGACCACGTTAATTGGGCTTCTGTATTAGAAAGAGCTGTTTCAATGGGTCTAACCCCTCCTGCAGGCTCAGGCTCCTGTGCTTACTGCTGCACAGAAAACTCTTATAGGCAAGGAGAACTCCCCTACTTTCAGTTTCATCCAGCCATGTCTCCATAATACAGGACAGAATGGAATATTCATCAAAGATCAGATCTTGAAGAATGGTGGTTGCTGACCTAACACTGTCTAGCCACTGTTTCAGTTCATGAGACTTCTTGCCAAGACTAGTCCAAGCAACTTAAAATGATGAACTGTTTCGTAGCAACCAACACCTGCTCTATATTTCTGTCTGCCAAGCATACCTTGAATGGTAGCTATCTAGTTTACTTCATCCCATTTAACACATCCTCCCCACTAGTAGGTGACAATATCAAAGTGTAGCAGTTGTTATATGTATACATATTCCCCAGCTTTCAAAAAAAAAAGTCATGCAAGCTTGACATAGGGGTTGGGTTGCTGGGAAATACACAGCCTTGAAGCCTAGTCTTACAAGCAAGTTAAGGCAGGTTGCAGTTCTGAGGATGCTGGCATCAGCAGTACATACGGGGTAATAGTCTTGCCTTGCAGATGATTCTCTGGAGCCTGTGTTTCTTGCAGGTTATGGGGAATGATCACTTTTCATGGTAAACAGAGAAATAATAATAATAATAATAATAATAATAATAATAATAATAATAATAATAATAATAATAATAATAATAATAATAATAATAAAAACAGAGTCACTGAGAAACAACTTGAAAAATTACCTGATATCAGGATCTGAAAACTGAACTTCAGAGACTCTGGCATAAACTGGTACAGGTGGTCCCAGTGGTAATTGGCACGCTGGGTGCGGTGCCCAAAGAGCTAAGCAAGTATTTAGAAGAAACTGGAGTTGACAAAGTCACCATCAGTCAGATGCAGAAAGCCACCTTACTGGGATCTGCTCGCATAATTCGCTGATACATCACTGAGTCCTAAACGCTTGGGAAGCATTCAACTAGTGATTGGTAATATGAAATCCAGCATAGATAGCTGTGTGGTTAATAATAATAATAATAATAATAATAAAATTTATTTTTTATGCCACCTTTCTCCCCAAAGTGACCCAATATAAAACAACAAAAACATGAACAATAATGATTTGGTGCATTCTTCAAAGCTTTTATGGCTGGGATCTGATAGCTTTTGTGAGTTTTTTGGGCTGTTTCCCAGAACACAGCCAAACAGCCCAAAAAACTCACAACAGCTAATAATAATTCTGCTACTTGTGAGAGACAGAATTGCTGTTCTTGCTTGTATCAGATTTTGTCAAGACCATTTTTGCACATTTATGGACATTAAAAACAGGAACAATTGCTGCTCTGATCCACAGGGTAGTAATCATAGTAAAACTAAATGTTTTCACATTTGAACTCTTCATAATGGTCTCTTGTTTGCAGATAAAAAGGACTGGTTAAAAAATGATTTTCAGGGATACAGTTTTCTTAGTGGTAATTTGAATATGGTGCTGTCACCCGGATCTGTGTGGGGCAGGGCTTCTTTGTCATCCCATCGAAAGAGGTGCGAATATTTTCATGCCAAGATCAGGCTGTTAGGGTGTGAGAGGGCAGTCTATTTAAGGGATGCCCTCCCAGGGCTCTTTCTCTTTTGCTCATGGCTTTTCCCCTCCCTCCCACCCTATAGATAAGGAAAAATGATAGTAGTCGGTCATGGAACGGCCGGATGGGAATTTTTGACCGTCATTCAAATTGCAGCAACAGTGATTGGAGCAGCATCATGTGGTTGCAAAGCTAGACTGGGCGATCTGGTTCCAGCAAGCGGCATGAGAGTCACCAAACTCATAAAACTTAAGGTTGTTTATTTACATTTAATAGGGTTCTTAATTGATTTATCTGTGTTTAGGGAGCAGGTAGGAGGGAGAGGGGAATATAATAGACAGGAAATATATTAGTGTGGTTTTCCATGGCTTTCCGCTTCTCAGTGTTTTCCTTGGCTGATGGTGATTATTCCCATCATGCACACATTTTTCATCCTTAAGAACAACTGGCATCCTTTATCTTTGGCCTTGTTTGCTGTTAACATTGGTACTGATCTAGGTCAAGTGGAGTTATGGATTTTATTTGTAAGTAGAGCAGCAGTTTCCCATGCATTGAAAACCAATTAATCTGTTCTGGAGGGAATAGATTTCAATGTGCCATGGACCTTGAACTGCCCTGCTTGGCTGAGACCGTGGGGGCTAGCAGATCCAGAACTTTGCTTGGGCAGTGGTGGTCCTTGGGATGGGGGGGGAGGGAGGGGTAGAGAACCTACCCCCTCACTTTTTTACTGATGGCCAGCAGGCTATTTTTGAACCCTTCACGGGCTACCAGTAGCCCACGGTCTACCTGTTGGACACGCCTGACCTAAGTGAAATGAGATCCAAAATGTTGGTTCGCATAAGGAAATGTTGGTTCATATTTGCCCCACTCCTTTTACAAATTCAACTTTATTTTCTCAACTAATTGCAATAATCCTCTTTCCAACTTTTCAGTGGAGCATATTTGTCCCCCCCCCCCACTGCCTGAATACATCTGGGGATACACCCAAGGCAGACTGGGAAAGTCTGTATCAGGGTGAGCTGAAACGCTAAAGGCATAAAGAAAGAAGATATTTCTGATCCCAGAACACAGCTTGAAAAATTACTATTCTATGTTACAGCTCAGAATGTGCACTGCAAACATTCATGAAAGTGTTTTGTTTTGCATTCTTTCAGGGGTAATTCTTTCATTTGTCATGTTTTTCACTTTACATTAAAAGGAAAGTCTTTTGGATCATTCATTTGGGGTTTCCCCATTCATGTTTTCTAGCATTTCAAACTACAGTAATACCTCAGATAAGGTAATTAATTTGGTCTGTGGACTGTTTCACTGAGTGAAAATTACGTTAACCGAAACGCAGTTTACCTTAGGAATAAATGGGAAACTGATTAATCCATTCCGGAGATCTGAAAAAGGCAAAGAAGCAGTTTCTCCTACAGACCTCTTTATAAAGTTCACTTTAAAGGCATGCAGAGCCAGACCCCCCCCCCCTTGGAATCCCCCCCCCCAACACTGCAATGCAAACATGGACAAAAGAAAGCAGCAAGACAAACCCCAGCTGTTCCTGCCAAAAGTGCAATGGGAAAATGCAAACATGGACAAAAGCAAGCACCAAGACAAACCCATCCCACCCCTGCCTTTTCAAGTTCAAAGGGTCCAAACCCTGCTGCAGAAAATGTCCAAAATGGCTCCAAAACTCAATGAAAAACTGTGTATACTCCAAAAAAGCAGAGGCAAGACAATAGAGAAATTACTTAAAATGCAGCAACAGTACATGTGAAAGACAGCTCCCTCCTCCTCTTCCTCCTCCTCCTCCTCCTCCTCCTCCTCCTCCTTCTGGGGATGGTCCTGGTCTGTGCAGTTTGCCCAAGGCTACAGAAGCTTGTTCGACTTGCAGGAGGCACAATGAGGAATTGAATTCCCAAATTCTGGCTCCTCATCTATATACCTAAACCACCAAACGGTCTAGCTGGTACAATTACCACACTTAAAAAAAAAACAACACCCAGGACATCCATGACATCATACCTTTCCTGCCACCCTATGGACTGAAAAAAAAGTCACCTCATGCATCCACCAATACCATAAAGTGCTCAAATCACAAAGTCTATCAACCCCCTACATGCTCACACCAACAAAAGCAAACAAAAAGCCTTCATCAAATTTATTTAGCAGATTAAATGCACAGTAAATTAAACAAACAATATTTTGTGGAAAAAATCAATCAAACAGGAAAAGTCCACACACAAAAAAATCTCTTTTTTCCTCTTCCCCTCTCTCTTATTTATGCAGACACAGAAAGAAAAATACCAAAACAAAAAATATACAATCTGCTGCCTCCCCAATAAATCAAGCAAGGCAAACAAGCAAGCAAATAAAGAGAAAAAAACAGTCAAAGACATCCTCAACCAATACTATTAGATTTCTCTTTCCTCTTACATTCTTTTGCCTTCTCTTGCCTTTTTTGAGTCTGGCAAGCAGTAGCTGACAGGCCAGGCCTAAACAGCAAAAAACGAGCGCAGTTGGAGGAAGAACCGGACGGCTACCAAGAAGGCTGCAGTCATCGCTCAGTCCAGGCGCTATGTTCATGCGCTCAGGGTGGCTAGAAGATCTTATAACACCCTGAGAATTAGTGAGGCCTCGAACCGCCAAGCGGAATTGTTCCGTGTGGTTCGCGACCTCACTAATCCTGGACTGACTAGGCCTCCTCCTACTGATTTCAGTAGTGAGAACTTTGCAGCCTTTTTTCGATCGAAAATAGAGGCCATCCGTTCCGGTTTCGAATCCTGTTGCCATAGCCCACTCTCGGCATCCCCGGCGGCTGTGCCCCCTCGGTCTCCTCGCATGGTTGAGTTTGGGCCTGTCACCTCCCTTGAGGCCTCCAGGGCTATTGCCCATTGCCGGCCCGCGTCCACCCCCTTCGACCCTTGCCCTTCATGGCTTATGAAAGCAGTTGCCACGAACATCTCAGGGTGGGCTTCGATCATCGCCACGGCCTCCTTCAGGGAAGGGATTTTCCCTTCCCGTCTGAAGGAGACCGTGGTAAAGCCCATCCTGAAGAAACCGAGCTTAGCGCCGGGCGAATTATCCAACTATCGCCCGATCGCTAACGTTCCTTTTATGGGCAAGGTGATCGAGAGGGTGGCCGCGATCCGGCTTCAATCCTATCTGGAGGCCGAGCATGCCCTGGATCCGTTCCAGTCTGGGTTCAGGCCTGGTCGGGGGACCGAGACAGTCTTGGTCGCTCTGCAAGATGACCTCATCCGGAGGGCCGATGGGGGGTGCTCCTCCCTGTTGGTCCTCCTGGATTTGTCAGCGGCCTTTGATACCGTCGACCACGGTATCCTGCTGGATCGGCTCTCCGGGGTTGGGATCGGAGGCACTGTTCACAGTTGGTTCCGGTCCTTCCTCGGGGACCGTCCCCAGCAGGTTCAGCATGGGGGCGAGATGTCAGCCCCTTGGATACTCCCTTGCGGGGTTCCACAGGGGTCGTCTCTCTCTCCCATGCTGTTCAACATTTACATCAGGCCGCTGGCTGAGGTCATTAGGAGGCATGGAGTCTGCTGCCATCAGTACGCCGATGACACGCAGCTCTATGTCTCCTTTTCTACCGCTGCAGATGAGGCTGTCCGGACCCTCGATCAGTGTCTGGGCGCAGTCATGGAATGGACCAGGGCTAACAGGCTCAGGCTCAACCCCGATAAGACCGAGGTCATGTTCTTTGGGGCTTCCTCATCCAGCTACGGTGGCCCGTATCCCACCTTGGAGGGTGTTTCCCTCAGGCCATCGGACTGTGTCCGAAATCTGGGCGTAGTCCTGGACCCGGCGCTCACCCTGGAAGCCCAGGTGTCCGCCGTGTCCAGGGCTGCCTTTTTCCATCTTCGGCGTATCGCCCAGATTCGTCCGTACCTGGATGAGGACTCCCTCAGAACTGTGGTCCAGGCGCTGGTGATCTCTAGACTGGACTATTGCAACGCGCTCTACATGGGGTTGCCCTTGACTCTCATTCGGCGCTTGCAGCGGGTCCAAAATGCAGCAGCCAGACTGGTGGCTGGTGTGCGTCGATTCGAGCACATCACCCCAGTCTTGGCTCGTCTGCACTGGTTGCCCGTTGCAGCCCGAATTAGATTCAAGGTCCTGGTTTTGGTTTACAAAACCCTCCATGGCCTGGGACCTGGCTACCTGATGGAGCGGATTGACCAGCGGTCAACTTCGGCCCGTCCGACTAGGTTGTCGCGGGCGCACATGCTGCGTGTGGCCACGCCCAGGGAGGCTCGGAGAACTTCCACCCGTACCCGAGCCTTCTCTGTGGCTGGCCCAACCCTATGGAATCACCTACCAGCAGAAGTGCGCCTTGCTGAGTCCCTGCCTGCCTTCCGGAAGGCGCTGAAAACCCTTCTCTTCCGGGAGGCGTTTGGGTGACACAAATTTTTTTTTTTTTAGTTCCGCCATCTGCTGCAGCCGTCTTGTTTCATTGTTTATTTCAGTTGTTTTTTTAATTTGTTGCCTGTACATTTATTGTAAACCGCCCGGAGTTCCTTTCGGGAAGACGGGCGGTATATAAGCTGTATAAATAAATAATAAATAAATAAATAACCATTGACAGATTGAGAGCCTCCCCATTAAAAAAGTAAACAAAAATCCCCCAAGAAATCAGGGAGCATACAACACCCAAATACAACCCCAAGTAGGCATGCTGGCACAGATAGGGTGCTTGCAGAATCATAAATATATCTCAGCACACTCACAAGGAATTGACAGTGCTAAGAGCACTAGGTTCCAAATGATCCAGGCTGTTTTTACAGGTTCAATATTCCTGCTCAACCCAGATGCTATAGTTACCTGCTGATAGCCCTTAAAACCAATATTAGCAGAATAAGTGCTCATAAAACCATTTTTATTTTTTAGATGAAAAAATTACCAGGCATTTTGCCAGAGAGAATGTGAGAAAAAGGGATTCAAAATATTACATAAAATGGAGAACATAAAATGCCTGTGTA
Organism: Phrynocephalus versicolor; assembly: GCA_023846285.1. Taxonomy (NCBI): domain Eukaryota; kingdom Metazoa; phylum Chordata; class Lepidosauria; order Squamata; family Agamidae; genus Phrynocephalus; species Phrynocephalus versicolor. Next base: position 10,304,313 of record JAHTLZ010000129.1, on the reverse strand, counting down.
CCCCTCTTTCATGAGCATGAATCACTTGTTTTTTTTAGAGGCTCTCTTTCCCCAGTTGAGGAATGAGCACAAAATATGCAAAAGAGTGCCCCTTTCATTCTAACACTGAAGGCCCATCTCTAATCACAACTCCTAGGAACCCCCCCTCCCCCAACTAGCATACCAAGAGTAGATGCACCACAAGGAGATAATCAGTATTCATTCTCAATCTGAATGTGAAACCAGCAAGATGATTTCTATAGATATTATCTAAATATATGGCAGCACACTAGTTTTATCTCTGCCCCCCTTTGGGTAGCCAGAGGCTATAAAGTAACATGGAGCAAGATTACTTCCTTTGGTGTTCACGGTTATTTTATGATTCAACATGATTTCTTCAGCTGCTTGTGGAGATACGGTAAATTATCTAGTGGGAGAGCCATGGAGATTTGGCTATATTCAATACTTCTCTGTAAAACAACTCATGGGTCTGTGTATCCAGATTCACAGAGCGGGTAAACTCACATCTTTCAATTCATGTCAGGGACAGTGTGTCAGTTTCACAAGCAGAAGGTGTGGATATGAGGTCTTAAAACATCCCCCTAGTCTTTTACTATTTCATCTACTCCCTTGGCTGCCTGAGCTCTCTTGCTGCTTTCCCTTGCCATCATTTTATTTGTTATACTGAACTGAAACGAGGTTGCAGTTTTAATGCCTACAAAGTCAAAATCCATGAAAAATGTATCTTAAAAATCCATTTAAAAATGGTTCATAGAAAATCAAGCATAAATCCTTGTGATTGCTTGCTTTTTTTCTTAAAATATAAAGGCTGATTTGAAAACAAATGAAAATACAGTACATGTAACCAGGTACTGTACATACATCAGGCAATGAGCTGACCAGGTCTACATATTTTATGTTTATTTATTGATTTTATTTCCAAAACCAGGAAGTGACTGTGTGATATGCAGTGGACCAAGGGATGGCAAATGGATGCATGAGTGATTTTGAGACCAAATGGCTAGAACCATCTTGCACAGCTATGCAAATGGAATAATTTGGGAGTCAAATAGTCCCAAATTGAGAAATCACGATAGATATGATCTGTTGCATGCCAAGTTTTACAGCTCTATGCGTGATATATAATACCCATGCTAATTTCATAACTTAAGTGAATTCCAAATGTCATTTGTGTTACACCAGCATAACTAGGCAAGAGGATTTGGCCCAATATCTTTACAGATGAATATGTTTTAGTAAGCCATATTCATCTTCCCCAGATATTAGTAAATGGTGGTGATAAATTAGTGGTATTTTCTGTTTTGAAGGGTAAGAAAACTTGATGTCAGTCAGTTCTTTGAACATTTGGCAGCTAGGGATAACATAGATATAATAGCCATAACGGAAACCTGGTGGAATGTGGAGAACCAGTGGGATACAGCAATCCCAGGCTATAAACTCTATAGAAGGGATAGAGAGGGGCGGGTTGGAGGAGGAGTGGTCATCTATGTCAAAGAAGGGGTAAAATCCAGCAGAATGGAGATTGACAGAGGGTCTGACTCCACCATAGAATCACTGTGGGTTAAACTACCAGGTCCAAGGAGTGATGTGATAGTTGGAGTATTCTATCGTCCACCAGATCAAAAACTTGAGGGGGACCTTGAAATGAGGAGAGGAATCATGGAGGTGGCTAAGAGGGATAGGATAGAAATCATGGGGGACTTCAATTATCCCCACATTGACTGGGCCAATGCGAGCTCCGGGCAAGAAAGAGAAACTGGGTTTCTCGACTTGCTGAATGACTGTGCCTTAGAGCAACTTGTCATGGAGCCCACCCGAGAACAGGCAACTCTGGATCTAATACTGTGTGATAATCAGGACCTGGTCAGGGATGTGAATGTCACTAAGCCACTGAGAAACAGTGACCATGCTGCAATCTCCTTTGCCATGCATGTCAGAGAAAGAGTGTCAACCAAATCAGACATAAAAACCCTTGATTTTCGAAGGGCAAACTTCCCTCAGATGAGGAAACTAGTTAGAGAGAAATTGAAGGGGAAGGTTAGAAGACTCCAATCTCTTCAGAGTGCATGGAGCCTGTTTAAAACAACGGTAATAGAGGCCCAGCACAAGTGCATACCACAAAGAAAGAAGAGCTCATATAAGTCCAAGAGGACATTGGCATGGTTAACGAGTGGAGTTAGAGAGTCTCTAAAGCTCAAGGAGAGGTCTTTCTGTCAATGGAAATCCTCCCCAAATGAGGAAAATAAAAAGGAACACAAACTCTGGCAAAAGAAATGTAAGAAGATGATAAGGGAGGCAAAGAAAGATTTTGAGGAACGCATGGCTAGCAATATAAAGGGTAATAATAAAAGCTTATTTAAATATGTTAGAAGTAGAAAACCTGCAAGAGAACCAGTTGGCCCCCTGGATGGTGAGGGAGGAAAAGGGGAGGTTAAGGAGGACTTGGACATTGCAGAGAAATTGAATGACTTCTTTGCGTCTGTCTTCACAACAGAGGACCTTGAGCGGATTCCGCTGCCTGAGCCGCCCCTCTTGACTAAAGAATTAAATCAAATACAGGTTAAAAGAGAGGAGGTTTTAGGACTAATTGACAAATTGAGGATTAACAAGTCACCGGGCCCAGACAGCATGCACCCAAGGGTTATTAGGGAACTGAGAAATGAAATTGCAGATCTCTTAATGGTTATATGCAACTTCTCTCTTAAAATGGCCACAGTGCCGGAGGACTGGAGGATAGCAGATGTCACACCAATTTTTAAAAAAGGAAGGAGGGGGGACCCGGGAAACTACAGGCCAGTTAGCCTTACATCTGTCCCAGGGAAGATGGTGGAAAGCCTCATCCAAGAGAAAATCTTAAAACACATAAAAGAACAAACCTTGCTGAGAGAAAATCAGCATGGCTTCTGTAAGGGTAAATCTTGTCTGACAAATCTTTTAGAATTTTTTGAAAAGGTCAACAGGCATGTGGATTTGGGTGAACCGGTGGATATAGTCTATCTGGATTTTCAAAAGGCTTTTGACACAGTCCCTCACCAAAGGATGCTGAGAAAATTGCACAGTCAGGGGATAAGAGGGCAGGTCCTCTTATGGATCGAGAACTGGTTGAGATCCCGGAAACAAAGAGTAGGTGTCAATGGGAAATTTTCACAATGGAGAGAAGTGAAAAGCGCTGTGCCCCAGGGCTCTGTCCTGGGACCGGTGCTTTTCAATCTGTTCATAAATGACCTGGAGACAGGGATAAACAGTGAGGTGGCCAAGTTTGCAGATGACACAAAACTTTTCCGTGTGGTAAAAACCAGAGAAGATTGTGAAGAGCTCCAGAAGGATCTCTTCAAACTAGGGGAATGGGCTGAGAAATGGCAAATGCGTTTTAATGTAACCAAATGTAAAGTAATGCATATTGGGGCAAAAAATCCAAACTTCATCTATCAACTCATGGGCTCTGAGTCATCCGTGACGGATCAGGAAAGAGATCTTGGTGTGTTGGTGGACAGCTCCATGAAGGTGTCTCCCTAATGTGTGGCAGCGGTGAAGAAGGCCAGTTCCATGCTAGGGATTATCAAAAAGGGGATTGAAAATAAAACAGCCAACATTACAATGCCATTATACAAAACAATAGTAAGGCCCCACCTGGAGTATTGTGTACAATTCTGGTCACCGCATCTCAAGAAAGACATAGTGGAACTGGAAAAGGTGCAGAAGAGAGCGACTAAAATGATTTCTGGGCTGGGGCACCTCCCTTATGAAGAAAGGCTAAAACATTTGGGCCTCTTTAGTCTGGAAAAAAGGCCCTTGAGGGGGGATATGATTGAGACATACAAAATAATGCAGGGTATGAGTAAAGTGGATAGATGGAAGCTCTTCTTTCTCTCCCAAAATATCAGAACTAGGGGACATCCACTCAAATTGAGGGCTGGGAGTGTAAGAACTGACAAAAGAAAATATTTTTTCACCCAGCGCATTGTTACTCTATGGAACTCCCTGCCACTGGATGTGGAGATGGCATCTGGCCTGGATGCCTTCAAAAGGGGATTGGACAGATTCCTGGAGGAAAAGTCCATCACAGGTTACAAACCATGATGGATATGTGTAGTCTCCAGGCTTTAAACCAGGGTACTTCAAGGGCCAGATGCAGGGGAGTGGTATTGGGAGACAGATATCTAGTCGCATGCACTCCCAAATGCATCTGGTAGGGCCGCTGTGAGATACAGGAAGCTGGACTAGATGGGCCTTTGGCCTGATCCAGCATGGCTCTTCTTATGTTCTTATGTTCTTTCTGAAATGAAGCCGGGTTCTCTCTCTCTTTCTCTCTCTCTATCACACATACTACACAATAAAAACACTCCAAAGGGGGTGGGGAGGTGTGAGCGGCAAACTAGTAGTGAGCCATCTGAGGGATCACCTATGGAACAGAAGATTGAGGAAGAGATGAAGGAGGGTGAATTGGCGATGACTTTTGAAAGAATTAACATGAAAGAGAAGATTGTAAATGAATCCAATAAAGGAGTGTTGTGGGTGGCTGAGGAAGCGCGCAATACGGGAGGGAGGCACGAGGAGGAGATTGACGAGTGGGTAGAGAGAGTGAAGGCGCGAAAGGTGGCAGTTGGAAAAGATCAGTAACTGACCGGGGAAGCCAGGCGGACGGTAGCTTTTTCCCAGATGAGGAGAAAAGATGGAAAAGAAAAGAGCCTGAGGAATTCAGGTGGTCTGTGGAGGTCAAGCTGTTAAGGTGGCCCGAGACTAGTGAGCAATTCCAATCAGAGTGGCGGAAAGTCAATCAGGAAAACCTGGTCACTCAGTGGGCAAGACACCCGTGCTGCGGCACTCAATGTCTGGGTCGGGGGACAGTTGGTTGCTCTTTTCGTTAAAAGGACTTATATAAGAAATTAATCCATTTCAGTTAGAGTTAGAAGAGCCTTTATTCAAGCCAGTTAATATATCTAAGTTGTTAAAACAATCTCAAGTGCCTGAAGATGTTATACATTCAAGTTGTTATAAAATATCTGTTAATAAAAATCTTTTTGAAGTTCCACAACAAACTGACTCAAGTCCAGTTGTCTGACCAGCGGAGCCATCGTGCCCCTTGTCATTGGTACATTTTATTACATATGGTTTACATCCAAGAGTATGCACAACATCAGTGATTGGTTACAAAAGTTCCAGAAGTAAAGGTGGCAAATGCTGGTTGGGTGAACCATAGGCAGTCGTCTCATGAACAGAGCATGCTTTGCACAGTTATTGATTACAATAACACATGTCCTTGCTGTTTACAGACGGAAGGTGAGTAAATGAGGAGTAGACAGGAATAGGTAAAGCAGGCATGTCCAAACTTTGGCCCTCCTGATGTTTTGGACCACAACTCCCAGAATTCTAAGCTTAGGTTGCCAGTGGCAAAGGACTGTGGGAGTTGTGGTCCAAAACATCTGGAGGGCCAAAGTTTGGTCATGTCTGAGGTAAAGGGAAATGAAAAGAAAATGGAATTAGCCCAGTAACCAAGAGTAAATAAATGAAAGATGAACAGAGCAGAGTCAGAGCAAGTAAACAAGCTGAGTAAATGAAAGGTAAATGAGGCTTGGGCTAAATAGTAAATAATAGGTAAATGAAATTTACCCAAGCTGGTTTAGAGGGATTACAAGGTCTGCAACATGTGGATTTAGCCAGAGTTCATCAGGAGGGTTTTCCCTTCTCATGAAATGTCTTCTAGGCCTCATCCCAACTGTCTGAATCAGACTCCATCACTGACTGAAGACTACTGCAATTCCACTGTCTGTGGTAGACTACAGAGACCATGGTCCACCCACACATCAGACAGGCAGGACTCAACTTCCAGATGAATGGATGATGATTATACCTGTAGTGGTGACACTATTGTCAACACGCTTCAGAGAGTCATTCACCAGCGGCATTGACATTTCGCCACTCCATACATTGTACACATGCATACCTTCATACACTCATACATGCACATACTCACATATATACAGACTGATTTGATTTATGTCTCTTCTTTCATTTACCTATCCTGTGGGTCAAAATGCATAGGAAATAAAAACATGCATACCCAAATCTTAAAAAAGTGCTAGTCATGTCCGACTCTAGGGGTGGTGCTCATCTCCGTTTTCAAGCCAAAGAACCAGTGTTGTGCAAGTCCGTGGACATGTGGCTGGCATGACTGAATGCATTTCTGCACATGGAACACTGTTTACCTTCCCGCTTTTTACAACCATACCTATTTATCTACTTCCATTTACATGCTTTCAAACTGTTAGGTTGGCAGGAGTTGGGGTTAATAGCAGGAGCTCACTCCACTGCCTCGCAACAGGGATTCAAACCACTGAGCTGCTGACTTTGTAGCCAACAGTTTCAGTGCTCTAGCCTACTGAGCCACCACACCACCATCCCCATAGAAGTCATCTGTTGACATGACAAGTTGTTCTTCTCTTTCCCTCCACCTTGCAATCCTCTGAAACCATTCAAAAGCCTGTTCAGGATAGTTTCCAGAGTCTTTGAGCAGAGCTCAGGACCAGGTGGAGGAGACTAGTTGGGCAGGGAGAACTAGTCTTCTCACAAAAGCAGTTCTGTTTGCAGGATGTCAGAAGTGAATTGTGCAAACACCGTATTCTCCATGTTTGCTACCAGGCTTGAGGTGTTTTCAATTCTTTGCTAATACCAAAAGATATGCCTATGAGCACACAAGGGACCATTTTCACCATCCATGAAACAAAACATCTAGTAAATCATTGTCAGCAGTGACATCATTTTGTTGACCCACTTTCTTCCAGAGTAGGTGAAAAAAAATTAGGAATGTGGGATGCTACACTTCACTGCAGGCATTAGACATATTAAACTCTGAAGGTCAAAAGCTTGATCTCAAGAGATTTAAACTAAGGTCTTGAGTACTTTAGTCTCTTGCAAATTTTTATTGAAAACCTGGATGATTACTCATGAATAGAAGAGGTACCACAAATAATAGCAGGTATAGGAGTGATCCCTTTAAGAACTTGCATCACCTTCAACCATTTTAAAAGCAAACCCAGGGTCTTTCTCATTTCTTGCCTGTTCTATCCAAATGAAGAGTATAAAGCATTAGTGTCACGAATTCTGGGAAAGACAGATGTGTGAGTTAAAAACAACACTTCCTACCTCACACACATTTATTTTTCCTGAGTAATGTGCACTTCTTTTCTCATCTACTGTATGAGTCTGGTTTAGTTTTCAGAGGAATATGCTGTAGTAGGCTTTGTTTTGAATGACAAATGTAGGTGTTAAATCAGAACAATGTTGTGCCTATTTTCTAAAGCAGTGTTTGGCTGCAATAATAATAAGAATATATGTTTGTGGCAGACATGAATAGCTACCATAACATAGCACATTCAATAAAGATCGGTGATTCATTTATCGGTGTTTCAAAGATGGGTAATTCACAAGAAAACAACTTGTATCTTTTTATATATTTTGAAATCTGTTGACACTTTTAAGTTATGATTTTAATATATTTTCTTATGGTTATAGAAGCTCCTATAGAAAACACTGTATTTCCAAAATGTGTTGGGTGCAATATAAGATCCAGGTACTTCAGAGAGAGAGAGAGAGAGAGAGAGAGAGAGAGAGAGAGAGAGAGAGA
>JAHTLZ010000129.1:10281390-10296679 GCA_023846285.1 Phrynocephalus versicolor | reverse complement strand
GAGAGAGAGAGAGAGAGAGAGAGAGAGAGAGAGAGAGAGAGAGAGAGCATGCGAGAGTGGGGTTATCACACATCTGTTTTAAGCAAGAAGCAGCACATAAGGACACAGGTTTAGCATAAAATTACACATTTCACAACAATTAAATCAGCTGCAGCTGATGACTTCAGTTTCAAGGTGATTTGAATTCACTATTAGTTTTGATCTGCACTTTACAGAAGTTTGTCCCATGTGCTGAACCTATCTTGGGGACAAGCTTGAGCTCCTTGGAGACCTCGTTTGAGGTGAAAACTGAAGACTGGTGTGGATTCACAGCATCCTTTGCAATTGGCGTCACTATCTGCCATGACTGACTTAAATGCCAGCATTCCACAGAAGTCATCAGCACTGCGTGCATCACACTCCTTTGTTCTCTTTCAAAAATGTTTCACTGTTTATAAAGGAAAAGAAGACTTGAATGGCTTGACAGCCGGCTAACTACTGTATTCATGAGCTAATCTCAGAAGGGATAGATGTTCACTTTGGATAAGAATCCTGGAGTCAAGATTCTTCAGCTGCCTTTGAACATCTTTGATACAGAAATAAAAGAGCTAGAGAAAGACAATAAGAAAATAAGACAGATTTAAAAACGTCCATGTCTTGTCTCTGCCTTTCTAGCTTTTCAATACGATTTTTAAAAAGTGCTTCCCCTAAAAGAGGGGAGAAGGGGACTCACACTAGAAGCAAGAATTAATTCTGATCCAGGCACAGCTTTATGGATAAACATGTTCTGTTTCTGCCAATAGTGAAGTTTGGATTTGGTTAAATATCTCAGATATTGACATTTCTTAACTCTTCATTGTCTTGAGTTTTTCATGGATTTTAAGGGGAATGAAATTCCAAAGGCACTGCCCAGCCATCATTACAGACTGCAACAACTTGCACCTCTTCAGGTTGTACACAGCACCCCAATTCATCTGGGGTACAGTAATCCCAAAGGTTTTTTGTTCCTGCCTGCATAAAACATGACAAATCTTTCTTAGCACTCTATTATATAGCAAAATCCATGGCTGATGACTCAGCCTTAAACTGATTGGACTGATAGGCTGGTTAGTCTATTAGTCCATCTAGCTCAATATTGATGGAAACTAAGGGTGTTCAAGCAGGGCCTTTCCCAGGAAAGTTGGGACATCCTGAATTGTATGGGGCATGGGATCGATGACTAAGTTATGCTATCTGCCAAACAAACTTCCTTGGAGGTGGTGACCCAAAGTTGTGGCTAAGAGTGCTCATTCTCCCAATACAATTCCTGTTCTGACAAAGCTGTGCCTGCTATGTTTGGGTACTATTCATGTTTACCTTTAAATATGTAGATAGCTTGTGGTTCAAATAAGTGGAGGCTGACCCAATCCCATACAGCATTGGCTGCATGTTTGTTAGATGAGGCTCTCCTCAATACACTTCCTTCCTCATGAGATGTATGATTACAAGAGAAAGGCTCTATTTTTCAGCCTAGTGCCTGCCTTTCTGATGTGAAGGGATAGCTGCCTTGGTCAGGGCACTACATTAAGCATCTCCTTATTGTAGAATTGGTGAACATTTGTTTCATAGTCAAGACCCCAGTGGGCTACTGTCCCTCAGACATTTTTGAAGGGGCTTGTATTTCATGATTCTTCCATCTTTCTAGGCATACCAGGATAGGGTTTGAGACTAGTTGTGGCACTGTTGCTGGGGTACTCCTCTCCTATTGTAGCAATGACAAAACTATCAGTTGGGGTTTAATAAGTAGTGAGGCTTGTCATTTATATGTGGAAGCTTGCTCTACTGGCTCACTGCCTCCTCCCAAGTCCTCTAGACCCTTTCAGGTAAAGCTTTCCTTAGGTTATCTGGAGAGTGGTTTCAATCCACTTCCTATTGGGTTGTTAGATAATGAGGCGATGATGTGGCAAACTGAGATTATGATTTCTGGCTGCCACAGCCTTCGCATGTTCCACGTAGAAATGGGCATGAAACGAACTTTTAATTCATTTTGTTATTCATTATTCATTTCGTTAGCGAACAGAACGAATAATGAACCAACCATCAAAGATAAGCAAAATGAAATGAAATAGAAATTTCTGTTTCGTTCACTTCATGTTTCATTACCCCTCCTAGGTTGTCACTGCGACTGGAACTCCTGGAACTCTGGCAGCCGCTGCAGACCAGGAAGGGGGAAAAGTCCCACAACAGGGACTTGTAAAAATAAAAAAAATAAAAAATAAAAAATAAAAAGTCCCTCCGGCTTGTGGGCCAGCCAGTCTGGCCCGTGGCCAGTTGGTTTGGCCAGGCCAGGAGGAAATAAAATAATAATTTTTAAAAAGGCGTGGGGAAGCTAGCGGCTGTAGGTGCCTATAGCTTGGTAAGAGCACTGACAAAGCCAATCAGGGTGGCACTCATAAAAGAAGATTGAATATGCTCAGTTTTATCTCTGGCCTAGAGCTAGCAAAATATAGAAGACATATATTGCGTGAACTATCAAAGACATAAAAATTTGTCACAACAGCTGAGAGAGTTCTTCACCTCCCCCTAATATAGAATATCGTTAAAATGCAAAATAACAGAGAGGTGTGCTATTCTGAATGTCCAATTTAAGGGCAATGTCCTGGACCTCAAACTGATGAAGTGCAGTGTAGTAGCATATTGGATGTCTGGTCTCCCTGATGAGGAAGGGTGCCTATAGTGGCTTTTAGTGCAGCTTTAGTGGTTTAGGCCTCTGGCTGTAGAGCTAGGTATTGGGGCTTTGATTTCCCACTGGCCCCCATAAATGCCTATTTAAATGTATTAAAATGATTAAAACACATTAATGTCAATGTAAAACTAATTTAATTACATATTTTATGTTATTAATCACTGGCTTACTGCATTGCCCTTTTGGAATAATACCGCAGTCTCTGCTAAACAGCACCCTTCTGCTTTGCCTCTACAAGTGTTGACCTATAAAACCACAATTTTTCAGAATATTGTTTAACACAGAGCCTGGCAACTCCATCTCTGTTCCCTACTGAAGCCCACACTGGGGTATATCACCCATGCCGTATGCCAAGGAAATTTAGCTGAAAGAAAGCAGAAATCCACATCTTCTTTCAGGAAAGCATCATTGTTCTATACCACTGCAAGAACTGCACAGTTTATTCAAAGTGAAAATTGTATGTCCTGGAGGCCTCAAGGACCAAGAATGTCCTTCTATTTCTTGCTTGTCAGTGTAAGGCAGGGAGACCCCCCTGGGTTTGGGGGCTTGGCTGAAACAGTGACTGGAACATTTGTCATGTCATCCATGTGTATCACAGGTACTTAGGAAATGCATGTCGAAACCACCACTTTATCTCCTACACAACTTTTGACATGTATCAAAAAATACTTGCAAGGCATTTTTCTTTTCCCTGTGGCTAAATGTCTGCTAAATGTGGTGTAAAATACATTCTGAAAAGATTCAGTCTGGTGCAAAGAAATTTAAAAAAAATCCCTCAAGACATTTTGAAATATAAAGTACATGAGAAAAGTTTGGGCTGAAGCCAAGAAACGGAAGGGCGTCTTTTCAATCTGTCAAATTGTATGGACTCTATCAAATTATTAATCTCTAAAAATGACCCACTGAATCAGAGGGACTTACACATGTGTTAACTTACTAAGTTCCATTCAATAGCTGAGACTAAAAAAAAAAAACACATACAGCTTTATGTCTATTAGGCAGTTTAAAAGAGGTAAGCAATATTTAAACGAAATAATGCAAATTAAGAAACCAATCTCACAAATTTGTTACAAAAATAAGATTTATCAATTGTCTCCATATCCAATTTGCTTCTGTTCTCACTATCTCCATATCCAATTTGCTTCTCTTCTCACTGTTTCTCCCTCCTCTAAACCATGTATATTCCATGTATGTATACATTTAGAGTCATGTGAAATTTTGTATTGCATTTAATGTTTTCCATCCATGTAGTAATAGAGGAGGACTGTGGAAACCACACAGTCAACCAGCTTGCCGGATGGCTTTAGGCATTCATTTCCTCTCACCTTGACTGTCTCTTAAATCATTTTTAGTAAAGATGGACATGAGACACCCATAATAGAGATTCATCATGGCTTGTGCTTCATGGAACTCTATGAACCACAAACCATGAATTTATGACTTTGATCAGAATGAACCAAGAATCATATTGTCATTTCATTCAGGATTTCTTTTTAGGCAGCCTAGTGATGTGAGTGAGTGAGTGAGTGAGTGAGTGAGTGAATTAATATTTAGCTGGCCTGTCAGTTGGCCGAGGGCCCTCTGCACATATGAACAGAGGCATGTGCAGAGGCTGCTGGCCTCTGGCAGGATTCACAATATAACAACAGGAGTGGAGGGAAAGGAGGTAGCAATAGGAAAAAGTAGGGAGGTGATGGGGGGGAAGTGGGAAGTGGGGCAGGCTCTGGGTGAGTCATTGTACCGGGATGTTAGTTGTATTGCCCCAAAATGTGTTGCTTCGTGAAATTGCTTCGTAAAAGTTTGGCTTCTCTGGTTTGGATGAACCTGAACTGAACTGAAGCAACAAATTGGCAGTTTCAGACAAACTCTCTGATTTGTTTTGGGCTTCATGACCATCTCTAGTTGTTAACCAAATTATAATTTTAAATTCATCCCCTGCTGGTAAACAAACCATTTGTGCTTTGATTCTGAAGAATCCAAGGACACACGTGCATGCACATGCATGCTCAGAAAATCACAAGTAAGCTTTGTTTACCAGAGAGGAATGGATCAAACATTACTAGTTGTCATATACTAGATAACAACATGTCTGTCATTAAGCAACAGGAACAAGTATTTATTTCTTCTGGTAACTTTATATAAACCTCTTCAGTGTGATTTGGTTGCCATATGACAAAATGTAGCATGTGGTTCATTGCAAGGCTTGGCAGAAGGTGTCGATACAGTAACCCTCCACTGATTGCGGGGGTTAGGGACCCACCCCACCCACGATGCATGAAAATCCGCAATATGCAGAAGCGCGCCTGTCCGAGAAGTCTTGGGGCAGTGCATGCAGGCGGTGTTGCAAGATCTTACCTCTGCAGCCTGCCCACGTGGCCCCGAGGCTTCTTGGGGGAGCCTGGTTGGGCAGCACAGAGCGACCTGATCTCTCCCTGCTGCCACCCCCCACACCGCCCCGAGGCTTCTTGGGGGAGCCTGGCTGGGCAGCGCAGAGCGACCTGATCACCCCACGCTGCCCCCCCGATGCCGCCCCAAGGTGCAGGTACTGTGATCCCACGATGTAGTGAGACTGCAGTACCTGAACCGTGAAATGGCGGGGGGTGACTGTAACAGAATTGCAACTGTTATTGTTTCTTGTCACTTCCAACTTATGAGGATCCTATGAAAGAGCAGTCACTAACAGCCTCGCTCATTTCTTGCAGACTCATGACCATCGTTTCCATCATGGCATTGTCTGCCCAGCTCATATGTATTCATTCCCTTCCCTTTCTGCTTTCAACTTTTTCCTAGCATTGCTCTTCTTTAGTAAGTCTTGTCTCCTCATGATGAATTGCAATTACTGCAGCACAGGCTAAATGCCTTCCATTTTCACCATATCTTCATTGGACACGGGGACCCTCATGAGTAATCACAGCCTCACACAGTTGTTATCCTTTGAATGATCTTTGCTCCTGATGGAGATGGGCACCAACCCCTCCGAAGATTCCTCTTGTTGCATACTCTCAGCATTAGACAGCTAGGGGATGGCTGGTATAGTCACTCAGTGGGATGAGTCAGCAGCCATATCTCAGACTGAATAAAATCCAAAGAAGTTGATTGATGATGCAGCCCTTAAGCAAGCAGAAGCTGGTAATAAAAATCACATTAATGGGTGCACCGAATGTTTCTTGAATTGCAATTGCATCCGCTTTCTGACAAAAAAAGGAATGCACGCCACAGAGGCAAATGGCACCAGATAAGTGCTTGTCCCCTCATTTGTCGAGTACAACATTCATATCTGTTCTGCATGGGCAAAGCTAGAAGACAAAAGGAAGCTGCCTGAACACTGTCTGCACTCTGCATTCAGCCTATACCTTGCTTTTGGGTGCCCATAACAAATAAACAGTTACCCCTACACAAGTGCCTCAGCTTTCCGTTGTACTCCATTTAACCACTACAAACAACAGTGGGATTTTCAATCCATCCAGCATGTTGATGAGATTAAAAAAACAAATGAAGAGAGAGGAAGACAGAGAGATATGTCTAGGGGTGGTCTTTTTCCAGGATATTGAATCTCCCTCAGCATTTACATTCAGAACATCATTCAGGACACAGAACGTAAGAGACCAAAGAGACTGAGTCCATTGACCCATGTGTTGAGTGACCATTAAGTGCCTCTGGGAAGCCCTCAGGCAGGACATGCGAGCAATAACACTCTTCCTCTTTTATTCTTCAACAACCTCCAAAGATAGAAACAGCATGTGTTAAGGCTTACAGCAATCAACTGGATTATAGCAATCAAATATTTGACAAATATTTTGTCCCTGTTCTGCCCAGTGAAGAGCCCAGGATAAAGATGTTGGGAGAGAGTGGACAAACCTGCTTACGTATGTCTTTATTTCCTGCAGCCACTTTCATGGTTAAATCGGCTTGTGAATCATGCAGCATGGCATATTACAAGTTTCAAGGCCACAAACCTCTGACTTGTGGCATGTGCAGAAGCTGAAGGGCCCATTTAAACACACAGCCATGGGGTACACATAAATTCACTTGATATGATTTAGATAGACTAACCCTACCAATATAATTGTGTGACATTAACTTAATTCTGACTTATGCCAACCTTTTCTAGAATTTTATTTATTTATTTATTTATTTATTTATTCAACTTATATGCTGCCCACTACCCAAAGGTCTTTTCTAGGTAGAAATTAAAAAGTTATTTACTGTTCCCTTCTAGAGATGGATACAAAACCAAAATACAGCATTTCATTTTGTTCTGTTTTGTTTCATTAGTAGTTTAAAAGTATTCCTGAAATGAAATGAACCCAAACAAAACAATTTGTTACTGCATAAAATGGCTTCCATGGGTCCTAGATTCACTAAATTTGGTGGATAGCTTCCAGGGATTCTTCCCTTTAAGCCCTCCAAATTTGGAGAGGTTTGGGGTTCAGGGGGATGACTTATTTAACTCCAAACTGGGTCCCCCAAGGAATCCATTTGTAATTGGAAAAACACTTTTCCAATTACAAATGGATTCTTGGGGGACCCAATTTGGAGTTGAATAACTTGGCCCCCTGAAACCCAAACCTCTCTAAATTTGGGGAGCTTACAGGGAAGAGTTTTAGAAAGCTCCACTGTAATTTCCATGCTGCTAAAGAGCCTGCAATCACTATTTTTGTGTACATATGCGTTCCAATTACAAATTATTTTTTCCCAGGTTACCTACTTTGGTGTTGAATAATTCAGCCCCCTGAACCCCAAACCTCTACAAATTTGGCAGGATTAAATGGAAGAGTCCATGAAAGCTACCCAACAAACTTGGTTCTCTAGGAAGAATTGTTTCATTTTAAGAGCAAAAATGGCAATTAATTTCTTTTAATCATGAAATGCATTCTACCATTTTGTTTCATAACGAATCAATTTATTACATAACAAAACAGTGAAATGGAGTTTTATTTTTTTGTTTGGTGCCCCTCCCTATTTCCTTCTTCTGGGGTCATCCTGAGACTGTGTAAGCCCTAGACCACACAGGCTGGCTCTACTCATAGGAGACAAAGTGTGGAATCAGACTTCCAGTCTCTGGCACTGCAGGTAGATACCTAGCCTAGGCAGCGGAAAAAATTAGGATAGTCATGTCAAATAAGAATGTAAATAATGGTCCCCACATTCTTTGCTCAAAACCCATTTGTGTTGTCTCTGCTTGATGTGTACTTCAGCAAGAAATTTTCAAGGGCTACAAGATTCGTTGCTTTCAGACAAAGCAGGGAGTACTGCATTTACATTATATTTTTTTTGAAAGAATCATGTGATAAAGCCACATTCTGGGTAAGCTGTTCCCTATTTTGATCACTAAAGGCTACAATCGAACATACGTTCATCAGACATAGGTGGTGTAAAATGTGGGAGTCTCAAAATGAAGGCATGTAAGATTGTCATGATCTTGAGGTGAGTTTTATATCATCTTTTCATGATAAGGAGTTGTGAAGAATTCAAAAACTTTCATTAAAAAAAAACATTTTTAATGATACAGAAAGAGGTGATGAATAACCCAGAACATTGTTCCACAACAAAGTCCCTGTAACAGAAATCCTGTCGCACTTCAAATGGGACATTTCCTGTCTTGATCAATACAATGTGTAAAATGATGTATTTAAGACAGAGGTAGGTAACATCTACAGAACTGAGGACTATACACACACACCTTCAGACTCCAGAGGTATACACATTTTCTTGTGTCCCACCCTTCCCATAAAATATTTTCTTTTAAAACTGCTTTTATAACCTTCCCATTATCTTCCATATTATAGTGAGAGGAAACCTAGTGGAGAAGTATGAATTATTTGCTCAGTAATCTGCATCATTTTATCAAATATAGTCATCCAAAATGAATAATTATATTATATGATGTTTGGTCATTAAAAGGTAGATTTGACCCCTAAGGCAATTAGAAGTATGGGAAATGGTTTAATGATAGAGAATATACATTACCTGACAGAGATCAAATAGAAGGAATACACTTTCCCTTTGACTGACCCTTAAATTTGGAACAACAACAACAACAAAAACCTTAAATATAACCAACTTGAGTTAGATTTGCCTTTTCTGTTTCTGTTCTTTGGGTGAGAAAAAAGATTGCCCTTAAATAATTCTCCATGAAGAATTTCCTCCCATTTCATCTCAGGTTTGCAATATTTGGATTCTCCTTCCCATGTAAAGACTTAATCATCTTATTGGACTTATGTGTTAATCTCCCAGCTAGAAATTCAGGTACTACAAAAATCAATTTCGACCCCCAGGGCCTGTGAACTGCATTTGAAAAAGCCTATCGAGATTTCTCATCATTTATTTATTTATTTATCAAGATGCATTTTAATCTTCACCATTGGCCCAGGGTTCATCTGATGCAATACACCTAGCAATTTAACAGAAAAGACTGGACTGGGACAAGGCAGGGTGGGGAGAGAAGAGGAGAGGAGAATAAGGAAATCAATTTTTAAAGTAGGGTCCTAGAAGACATATAAATTAATCCATACATGCTATCATATTCTTAACATTCTTTTTTTTTTCCTCCTGATAAAATTGGAGACAAGGGGAGCAAGGCCAGTAATACTATAGCACATATCACTATGTTATTCTGGGTACAGTTTTAGGAATTATATGACTCTGAGGAACAATCACAAATTATTGACATAATTTTGGGATGGATGGAAGATTATAGGTTCATCCAACTTCCTTTAGCATGGGTAGCCATGATAATTTGTTATAGAAAAAGTCATGCATAGTGACATCTTAAAGACAGGCAAGTTCAATTTAACAGAAGCCTTCTTGGCCTGCATTTGACATGGGCATCCATGCATATGAGAAAAATTCACTAATGTGCACAAAGGATGAGTTGTTATCTGACAGCGCTGCCCAAATGAATTTCACTTCAGTGGTAGCAACTGTGAGCTGTCTCCTGAATTTCCATGTTCTAGAACACTGATGGCAAACCTTCGGCACTCCAGATGTTTTGGACCACAACTCCCACAGTCCTTTGTCATTGGCAATCTAGGCTCAGAATTCTGGGAGTTGTGGTCCAAAACATCTGCAGTGCCAAAGGTTCGCCATCACTGTTCTAGAATGTATCCTGGTCCAATAGTATCCTGTGGCTCTGCATTGCAGAGAAAGTGAGCCTCTGGCTGAAATCCAATAATTGTTCCACCACTTTGTTTCTGTTGTTTTATTCCAAGTCTTCAGTCCACATCACCACAATGACCTCCTCACAAACTCCCATTCATTAGTTATCAAAGCCATAAGCAATTTGGTTTGAGGTCACCTCACCTTACTTGGGGTAGGGAGTTTCCAGTGGCACTACGTAGAGGGTCAGACCTTGCCACCATATTATTATATAGTAGAGATGGGCACGGAACGAACAAGTTTTCATTTTCGTTTTTTGGATTTTGTTTCGTTACGCAACAAAATGACAAATGAAATTTGTCTCTAAAATGAAACAAAAAGAACAGAAACACGGGGATTTTTGACGTGCGTTGCGTTTCTGTTACAGCAATGAAGTGAGCGGCTTTAAATGCTAAAAAAAATCATGGAAATTGGAATAAATGGTAATGAAACGGTAACAAACTGGTAATGAAATGAGAATGAATTTTTTGCAAAAAAATCACGAACAATGGAAACAAACCGAAATGGACCTCTAAATGACAAAAGACAAACAAAACTCAATTTTTTCTATTTGTGCCCATCTCTATTATACATTATATAATATAATATCTGTATTATTTATTTATTTGTTTGTTTGTTTGTTTCACTTTTATACCGCACCATGCTCCTGCAGGAACTCTAGGCAGTTTACAGATTAAAAACATAAGATTAGAACATCAGTATAAGCAAAAAAGAGGGGGGATACCCTCAACAAGATGCAGCGGAACAAAATACAAAAAAAAATATTTTTAAATATGTTTTTTTCTAAAAAAAAACTAAGCTTTTTTCAATATATCAGTTAAACTACTTTCTAAATAGTGCATTGTTTTGTTTCATGTTTAGCTCTTTTGTTTGTTTTGATATTGTAAATCTTATTTCTTATATCTCTTCTCTCCTGCTTCATGGTTGCCTTCTTTGCAAAGGGCAGTGGGGTACAGTACAAAATGTACTGTAAGGTGTCAAGGCTAATTGATATGAATATTGACATGTTCATGTATATGCTGATCAGAGGTGAGTGCATATCTGGTTTTGGACTAAAGCTCCCATAATCCCCTAAAACAAAAAATAATGTGCCTACCTCTATCATTAATAGATAATTGCTTGTAATGTGTCGTAATTTACAATCAGATTAAATCTTGCAATGAATTGCTGCATATTGAGAAAGACCAGCATAGGTATTTTTGGATGCACATTGAGTTGTGCAGTTCAGTGCACAAGAGGAGACGTGTGCACCACCTTCTGAGTCTAATGCTGATTGCTTTTCAAGGATAGCACACAGAATGTTGGCCAGTAAATCAAATATTCTGCTATCTGTGCTGTTCTTTTTGTTCCCCTTATTTTTAACTTCATTTCACAATAAAATTCCATCTAGGGAATGTAAAACAATTGGAATGAAAAACCAGCATTGCTACCTAATGTGATGGATCAGGACAAGGTGATTTCTGAAAACAGAATCTGGTTATTACACCAGTAGCCATTGCCCTGCATTGATTGTAATGTCTAGGTCTACTCACTGGACTAGATCTTCTGAGACACAAATGATACACTTTCTAGGAAATAAAGCATGTCAAAGATATGGAAGAATAAACAAAATAAGAATGAATGGGAATCCTGCAGAAGATAAATACAGTATATGAAGAGATTTCTAATGTTCAAAAATACCAGGTGGTTTTCTGATAAAGAACCCTCTCCATAATTATTTTCTCAGTACAGCAAGCCAGTAATTCTCTCTATGATTCTCCTTCAATTATTTGCTTCCACAGTGGGCCATGGGCTTATAGAAATGAGAGGGAAAAACAAACAAAATGAACAGTACTAGAGGAAAAAACATCCTGGAATTTTCTCTCTCCCTAATGATAAGCCTGATCTGTTGGGCAGTGCAGGTTTGCTCATTTTGCATCTTGCAGTCTTTATAATGCCCTTAAATAAGAAAGGATACAGTACAGGGTATTCTGAGAAAGATGACATTTTTACCATGTGTTGAAGTGGGAGTGTACATTTCTCACTATTTATTTTCATGAGGCCAGTTACACAGAAACTGTGAACTAGTGGTATGCAGCTGCCTTCTTCTAAATATTTATAAAACTAAAATGTTCCACTGGAAGTTCCAAGTTGAAGATCAGTCTTCATTGTTAAAAAAAAAAAGTCACCTTGCCTCATAAAACTGATATTCAGTCAGTCTTACCAATCTTTAGCTGTGCTCAGTGATTTGTCTTCCAGTCTCTTTCATAATAGCGAGAGGACATCCACCAACATGCTGTAAAGTAATAGACAAGCAGAGGTGGTCGAATGGAGAAAGCACAGCTTTCCTGAGAGACAGGTAGGTGGATGGGATAGGCAGACAGACTGATAGATGTACACAGGAGGAGAGAGAGGCTGGCATGGTTTTATGTGACTGTGGTGTTGAATGACTCAAAGCTGAATGGGTTGATCTAAAACCTGGCTTTCAACATGGCAGGATACCTTCAATTGCATGTGAATTGTTTGCAGGTATCTATCCCAGTAAAAGGACAACACTGGGAATTGTGCTTGCTGTGGACAAACCTCCAGCTCCAACATATTAGTAAGGTTGGAGCTAATTACTATTGCCTAAATATCCATCTAATGTACATAACCCATCTTTTACAGGTATGACCCTTAACAACCACATGTTCTTGATATTTGGGGCTTGAATGAACATAAAAGCCCTTAACACAATGAGTTGAATTGAAAGATGAGACCTAGTTCCACCTGGGCACCCTTGTGTTGAATCCAGACTAACTGGCTGAGCATGATGTTTACTGCATGGTCAGTGTCCCACCACCACCACCCCCAGTATCTCAGTATCCTGCTGCCAGGTGATATGTTGCTCAAGCAGCTATCCCCTTGGTTTCTGATTGGTAGGCTGAGTGAAGGAGGGTGGAAATGAAACAGACAGACTAGGGCAGTGGTGGCAAACCTTCAGCATTCCAGGTGTTTTGGACCACAATTCCCAGAATTCTGATCCCAGACTTCTAATGACAAAGGACTGTGGGAGTTGTGGTTCAAAACATCTAGAGTGTCAAAGCTTCACCACCACCAGACTAGGGAGAGCCAGAGGCAGGCACATCTATCTTTTCCTGACCCACCCTCTCTTTGTACTTTATGTTATTACATGTGTATAGTTGAATATTTTATGCATGGCAATGTTTCTTCTCTTTCTCCAATTATAACTTTAAGTAGGTTAGAGGTTGTTGTTGGCACTGTGGACGATCCAAGGGAGGGAAAAGGAGGTGCAGACCTGGCCTGCTCTTTGAAATTTAAGAAATCCCTTTAAGGGAACTCAGGCAAAGTTGTTGTCAATCCTACCTTAGAGACCCAGCCTCATCTGCAGATGATAGGAATACCTTGAGTAGTTCTGTGCCTATTAGTTTATCATTTCTGGAGGAGCGGAGAACTGGCATTCCGGTCATATGATGTACTGGATGCGTTCCCAACACTATGCAAGGAATACTGCTTCTATAATCAACAATAATGTGGCATAATTTTATCCATAACATTGTATGTGGTTATATATTGATTTTCCCTGAATCCCTTGACCCACAAAGTTTTAGGATCACAAAGGTCTGTTGTTAACTGAACACACTGATGCACATTTACCCATAGTGAAAACTCCATTTCCTGGCTAGCACTTACACAGCCCCCTGACTATAGTTTGGTCCCTTGTGGCGAAGGTCTTTGATCATTTCCAGAACCTGTCCTTTTTCCTCTAAGGGACTTAGCTTAATAAATACTTTGATGGCTCAGTGAGATGCCCAACTTCTTATAGTAGAAGGCAATGGCTAGGACCACTTCACAGGTTTTTATTCTTTTTCTATGAATATTTTTCTCATCCCTCTAAATTCTTCACATCTAGAGGCAACTTGCTCTGATTTTTAGTTCCCTCTAGCAAAAGAAGTATATTTCAATGTAATCTTTTTTGTACCTTGGGGACAACAAATTCCAGATGACTACCGAAACAAAGAAGACCCCCCTTGTTCAGTACAGAGAGCAGGATCTTGGTTTCTCATCCGCTTTTTTAAACTTTGGCGTCACTGGTGAGGTGCAGAGAATATTGTAGCATTTGGGTTTTGAAACCTTACAGGATTCTTCCCTTCTCATATTTCAAATGCATTTGATTTTTCATTCCCTTAAGATAAGAAATCCCTGCTTCTCACAACATTTGGGTCTGAACTGTAAGTCTGCACTCAGATAAGAGACATGCTTATCTTCAAGGTGTGTGAGTGTTGGGATTTTTCTGTAGTAAGGAAGATGTCTTTCTAGTTGAACATCCAGGAAATATATGGGATTAAATTACCCTCCACAAGCGTTACTCAAAAATGAATGGCAGATACTGGAATATTCTTGCCCACAGGCATGCCAGTGCTTTCCCATCATCTCCAACTGCAAGAACTGTGACTCCTGGAGTCTATTACTGAGTCAGACCAGCCAATCTCCATCTATTTTTGGCATAGCCCTTTTAGAACATCTGCTCAGGTTCCAGGATCCCCATTCAGAATGGCTGAGTTAGACAGTTACTAACTCTTTCGTGAGCAAAGTGTATATTACAGAATAGCATTTATTGATTAAATGCCATCATGGACTAATGCCAGGTGGCTTGAAGCCTGCCAGCAGCTTTATTTGCTACCAATATGGTAGAAAGTAGACATTTAATCAGTGTCTACTAGAGATGGCATTGGGCATGAATCGGAAAAATGATGATTTGTTTTGATTTGTAATTTGTCATGAGTCACAAATAAAAAATCTATGATGTTGTTTTTCCTAATAAATTCATGATTATATTCTATTTTTGCCCTTAAAGCCCTATAAAATACCGCTAGTGACCTAGAGACACCAAAATCACAAAGCAGCTTCCCCTGACTTTCTTCTGTGAGACTTATAAGACTGGAGAAGATTGAGTTTTGGACATCCATGTTATATACCCACAAAGAGCTCCTCCCCTCCTGAAAGTTTCCCCAGGCACCCAAAGATACCAACAGCACAGAGAAGCTTCCCTTGACTCTCATCTTTACAATCCCTCTAATCTTGGTGGATATTGGGTTTGTGACATCTGAGCTATATACCCACAAAGTAGCCACCAGGAAAATGCCTTTTAGCAACTGGGAAACACCTAATTTTCACCAAACATGGTGGGATTATAGAGGAAAGTCAGGAGAAGCTTCTCTGTGATTTTGCTGGCTGGGTGGGGGCAATTTCCAGGACCCACTTTGTAGTGTATACTGTAACTTGGATGTTTGACACCCAATCTTGTCCAAATTTGTAATGGAGAGTCATGGAAGTTTCTCTCTGATTTTGGTGCCTGGGCGGCATTTTATACCCTTGTGAATCAAAATCACTAAAAATATTATTTATTTATTTATTTATTTATTTATTTATTTATTTATTTATTTA
>JAHTLZ010000129.1:10259677-10281380 GCA_023846285.1 Phrynocephalus versicolor | reverse complement strand
TTATTTATTTATTTATTTATTTATTTATTTATTTATTTATTTATTTATTTATTTATATACCACCCATCTTCTAAGCAGAACTTCGGGCAGCTTAAAGTAATACAATTAGAATAAAGAATAAAATGAGAGAGGGAAAAAACCCCTAAGACAACAATGCCAATCACAGCAACAAAACATAATAATAAAAACCATATATAACAGCAGTGGCAGGCAGTCTTATTTTACTGGTCCTAAAAAAAGAGGGAGAGAGAGAGAGAAAACAAATAAAAATAAAAAACTATTAAAAAACCTATTAATGGTTGCCAAACGGCTCTCAAAAAGCAGTGTTTTAACTGCTTTCTTGAAGGCAGGCAGGGACTCTGCTAGGCGAATCTCACTCAGGACTTGATTCCACAGTGTCAGGGCGACCACAGAGAAGGCCCAACTCCTGGTGACGGTTTTTCGGGCCTCTCTACATGTGGCCACCCAGAGTAAGAATGCCTGTGACCCTCTGGTGGGTTGACCCACAGCTGATCATAAGGAGATTCACTCCGCCAGGTATTCAGGTCCCAAGCTGTGGAAATCCATTCATCCATATTAGTCTGGAGGGGGACATTAATGTGGATGGTGAGAAGTCAATGAATTAAGTCCCTAGAAGACGCCCTGAGCACATCCAATCTTGCCTGATCTTGGAAGCTAAGCAGGGTCGGCCCTGGCTAGTAGTTGGATGGGTGACTACCAGGGAATACCAGGTGCTGTAGGCGCCTGGAATAGGAACTGGCAAGCCACTCTGATATTCCTGCCAAGAAAACTCCATGGATATGGGGTCATGAAATGTTAATCACAACTGTAACAAACAACAACAACAACAAAGTCAATGAATTAGCAATTTTTGATCAATTTTAGTTTTTTTTTTTTTTAAAAAAACATGCTATCTCTATTGTCTAGCCATTCCATCTGCAGGAAAAGAGCATGGTAAATCCATTTAATGTACCCCTTGGCTGTATTTTGTTTTTTGTTTTTGTTTAGCTTCTCTCAAGTGCAAGAATAGGATGTCCGGGCTGTCATTTCATTTTTCTTAAACGCAGACATTTCTTACTATATGAAGTCAGCAAGTAAATCCATGCCAAACTATAACTATAGAGCAAGAAGAGACCCTATGGGTAATCAAGTCTATCAAGGACACTCAATACCAGAGAGATAAACCACTGAGCTATTTCTGCCTCAATAACACATTATATCTGAAGCATCAATTGTTCATCTTAACAGGTGTACCCACAAGCCTGCATAAGGAATGGGGGGGGGGCAGGGTGGAGGAATGAAAAGCACTGTGGGCATAAATGTCATAACAAAAAAGAGGTCCAGCCTGCTAATGCAAAATAAGCATATTTATCATTCAGAAGTGCAATATTTAGCAAAATCAGTTATCATAGCATTACTTAATGCAGCAAAAGCTGTATTGGACTCTTGTTCCTCTAGCATCTAATCTAATATGTGACTAGAGATGGGCACGACTCAGAAAAATTTTTCGTTTTCGTTTTTGTCTAGGGGTCCGTTTCGTTTTGTTTCCGTTTCCGTGAGCTAATTTTCAAAAATTTTTGTTTTCGTTTTGTTACGTAACGAAAACGAAAAACAAAAACGAAAACGATTTTTTTTTTCGTTTCTTCCCATTTAGCTCCATTAAGTGCTTTTCCAGTAACGAAAAACGAAAAACGGCTCAAAATTAGTCGTTTCGTTTCCATTTTCGTTCCATTTTTGAACCGTTTTTCATTTTTTGTTTCGTTACGTAACGAAAACGAAAAATAAAAACGGAAACAAAAATTTCGCTAAGTCGTGCCCATCTCTATATGTGACCCATAGGTCTGCACTCATGTACAGTATGAACTGATGACTTTGGACCATTGTATTTGCCATGGGCTCTTACAAAGTTTGGTGGAGGGTAAAAGAAACAACAACCCTTCAGCTCTCTCATAGAAATGCTGTTACCAGTGTTGTTTATTAATGAAAATGCACAGTTCTTAAATTTGTTCATATTTCTTGTAGATGTGATCCAAGACTCTCAGGGATGTATAAAGTATAAGGTAGGGGCATATTTGGCCTTAATGGGAGAGCTAAGCTCGCTATAATTTTTTCTTCCACTGAAATTAATGAAAAATTCTGTAGTATAGCTTTGAACAGACCGTGCCATATGCATTTCTTGTATGTATGGTCTTCAGTATTTGAAAACGTTCTTGATCACTGCACACGGCATTCTCTCTTTTTCCTGATACATATCTGACTATGTATATATTCTTATTAACTCTCCTTTTGTTTACCAAAATATTTCAAGTTGGTTAATCACATTCTGCGTCATATGGCAGGAATTCCCCTTGGAAATGTAAAGCAAAAATCCTTGACAGACCTTCATATTGCAAAGTAAAGCAAACAGTGGGTAGCAGATCCTCATTATTTTGAGAACTGACAAACACTCAAGTTCAGTGTTGTTCAGCTCTACGTTTAGCTCTTTAGTGTGTAATGAAGTCAAGCCAATTTCCCATAGCTCCACCTTCGATATAATGAACAAAATTAATTGCACACTATAAAAAAGAGAAGGATTGCAATCTGCTGTACTAATTACTGACTATAGCATTACCTGACTTTCACCATCTCATCTCATCTTGAGACTAATGATCTCTCCCTAGAGGAAAAATTGAAGTGTTAAGCTCAATATTTCTGCCTTGGCTAGCTGTGGTTCCAGTGAGTCCACTTCTCACAAATAGGGCCAAATTGAATAAAGCTGGAGTTGGTTCCCTTCATCACTTCATGCTTTTCTTGTTGTATATCCTGAAGCATCTTTGAAAAGAAAATAGCTTGCTGGACATGACAGGGATGATCTTATACATCAAAATTTCAAAACCTCCCTATGTGAGGGTTCCTCTCAATCTGAGGGAAGGAGGATCCCTGAACTATTCTGGGTGAGTGAAGCGGCAGTCTTGTCTATCAGCCTTTTCACATGACCCCTAAGATCCACTGGCCACTTAAATTCAGACCAGAGATCTTAGGGGTTTGTCGCTGTTCCTGCGTTCCCACCCCCTCCACACTCCTGGCTGCTGGCTGCGTGAGGGGAGGGAGAAAAAAAGGAAGAAAAGAATGCCACTCACCTCCGTTCTGCCATCCCGGCACTGCATTCAGATCTCTTAAAGGGGCGGGGGGCAAAAAAAGAACAAACAGAAGCAAGGAGAGCCCGGCAGTCACTACATTATATCCGCATCAGGAATTTTCACCTCTGGAGAGCAGGTACCTGAAAAGTGCGCTGGGATGCGCTTAGGTGGGCGTGGTCACACTTAATTATCTGTAAACTCCGGAGCTGGTGGGGAAACAATTTAAAGCTCCGGAGCTGGGAGCCATTTGCGATGGAGTTTAGGGGTCGTGTACAAATACCCTATATCTGCTTAAAGTGTTCACTACTCACAAAGACCTTTTCCTAGAGATATATGTCTGTGACAGAGACCTTAGTCGCCATGTGGGACTTGATTGGCAGCAAAAATTTAGGAAATATTATACTACAATTGGGAAATGAATGCATATTTTAAATTTAATATATGGGTGGGTTAAATCACACCTTGGGTAGGCCTATGGAATCAGTGGGTATTTCATAGATCAGCTTATCTATATAATTCCATTGAAAACTGAAAGGCAACGATGATAAAACCAAAATGTTAGTACAGTGGAACCTTGACTTACATACTGCTTGACTTGCATCATATTTGACTTGCAGCAAGAAGGGGCCTGTTTGACTTGAGTGGCAGGCTTTGACTTACATCTCGGAGCCCCGGCACAAGGCACTGGAATTGGGCGGCAGCCACAACCCAGCATCGCGGCTGCCGCCTCCAAACTGCTCCTGCCTTCTTCCCCTCCTCCGGCAGCGGCGGCTTCGGCGAGGCCAGCTCCGAGCACCTGGAGCTGGTCCTCAGCCCCACCAAAGCCACTTACTCAAGGATAGATCATATTTTTATCTCAGAAAATTTGATACCCCATCTAGAGAGTATATATTTTGCTCCTTTCATAACTTCCGACCATGCAGCAATAAAAGTCACATGGTCTAACAAGGAAGTAAGAAATAAGCCTAGAATCTGGAGATTAAGTTCCAATATATATGTTTAAATACAGAAATCATTAAAAAAATAAAGGAAGATATAAAGATTTTTTATGAAATAAATGATAAAGAAGGAATGAAACCTGCATTACTGTGGGACACCCTAAAAGCATATTTAAGGGGAAAATTTATTATGGAAAGCTCCAGATTAAAAAAAGAACGAAATAGATTGCAAGAACAATTAGAAAATAAGATAAAAAATCACACTGACCAGCATAAAAAATCTGGATCAAAAAAGGTATATATTGAACTAGCAAGAGCCAGAACAGAATTAGATGCACTAGACACAAGTAAGATTCAGATGGCAATGAACTATTTAAAGAGAAATTATTATGAACATGGGAATAAGAATTCTAAGTTATTATCTTATGCAGTAAAAAAGAAAGCAATAAAAAGGACAGTTGTTTCAGTGAAAACTGAAGATGAAAAAATAGTAACCTCACAGCAGCAAATAGTAACAACATTTATGGAGTATTATAGAAATTTATATAAGACAGAATTAACACCAGATACAAACATTAAGGAATTTGTAAATACATTACCAGTTAGTCAAATTACAGAGAACCATAAAGAGCAACTTAACTCCCCAATATCAGTAATGGAAATAAAATCAGTTATTAAAAAAATTAAAAAAGGGAAATCGCCAGGTTGCGATGGGTTTATACCAGAATTTTATAAAATTTGGGAAGAGGATATTATAGGGCATCTGTTAAAATTGTTTAATTCAATAATGGAAGGTGAAGACATTCCAAAATCATGGAGAACAGCTAGAATAATAACTATATTAAAACCAGATAAGGACCCAACCCTCCCCTCATCATATAGACCAATAACATTACAAAATCAAGACCAAAAGATTTTTTCTTCAATATTGGCACAGAGAATAAATAGTTTTATTACTGAGTACATTCACAAAGATCAATATGGATTTATGCCAGGAAGGCACATGCAGGATGCTATTCGTAGAGTTCTGAATGTCATAAATATAGCAAATAAAGAAAAACAGAAATTAGCAGTCCTCTCGTTAGATGCCCTCAAGGCTTTTGATCGTGTAGAATGGCGGTATATGTTTAGTCTATTAGAAAAAATGAATATGGGTGGAAAATTCATTAATCTTTTGAAAAATTTATATATAGGAGCGGAGGCTAAGGTCCTTATCAATGGAATAGAATCTGATAAATTCACTCTTTGTAGGGGAACGAGACAAGGGGACCCTTTATCCCCAATTATATTTGCAATAGCAATCGAGCCACTTGCTTCACAAATAAGAGAAAATGGAAATATTAAAGGATTGGTGATTAAAAATAAAAACCATAAAATAAACCTTTACGCAGATGACATGCTCCTGTTTTTGGAGGATCCATTAAAAAGCATAGAAACATTAAAACATATACTACAAGAACATTGTTATTATACGGGCCTAAAAATTAACTATCAAAAATCTAAATTGTTATGTATAAATATTTCTACAGCAGAGCAAAAGGAAATTAAAAAAAAATTAAAAAAATCTGGACTTATGCTACTCAACTTTCAAATATTTGGGAATATGGATAACAAAAAGTAAAAACCAATTAATATATAGAAATTATAAAATAGTATTTAATTCAGTTAAAGAAAAAAATAGAAAATGGACGAAACTGAATATGTCAATGCTGGGAAGAATAGCATTAGTTAAAGCATATATATTACCAAAATTTTTATTTTTATTTCAAAATATACCATTACAACCTGAAATTAAAAAAATTAAACTATGGCAAAAAAATATGGATAAGTTTATTGGAGGAAAGGGGAAGAAAATAAGGTTCATAAGCAGTGTTAAATATGGTCAAAGCAAAAAAGGGGGCTGGGAATACCACAATTAATAAAATATTATGAAGCTTTTCAAATCACTCAAGCTATAAAGTTTATTCAGATAGAAGAAATCCCAGATTGGGTCGAAATGGAAAAAGGTGAGGAAACTGGATTAGTTAATACCTATATTTTTACAAGGGAACCAATTAGAAAAAAGGAGCAAATACGAAATCCTTATACTTGTGAGACACTGAAAATTTGGCGCAAGTATATGAACATTTTTGCTCCACCTATTTCTCCTTTGTGCCCTATGCTGGATTATCCTAAATTTAAATCAAGAGAGAAATATGCACAATTTAAAAATTGGAAACAAATTGGAATTTATAGAATAAGAGATTTATTTGAGGCTGGGAAACCAATAACAATTAGACAGTTGGAAGATAAAACAAAGGAAATAAAAGCAAATTGGCTACAATTGATACAAGTAAGAAATTTGGCAAACCAATTATATCAAAGATACGGACCCATGAGAACACTTACAGTATTCGAACAATACTGTATAGAAAAGGATCGAAATAAAAGAAAGGGTATAACTTCAATCATATATAAACAGTTGATTGAAAAAGCATTTGCTAGGGGCATGGGATCCAAAGTAGCCTGGGAAACAAATTTAAATATTAGTATATCTGATAAAGAATGGATGGGAATATGGAACACATATCCTTACAAATCAATATCAACTAAAGCGAAAGAACTGGTGTTAAAAGTAGCTCACAGATGGTATTGGTATCCCACAAAGTTACATAAAATCAATCAAGAAATTCCAGATAATTGTTGGAGGAATTGTGGAAGTAAAGGCACCCTAGAACATATGTGGATCTCTTGCCCCAAAGTAGGAGCATATTGGCAGGAAATAATTAAATGGATAGAAACCCTGTTAAAACAAAGAATAATTATAAATGAAGCTTTACTATTATTTTCAATATTTAAGGATGGAAATGAAAAATTATCATATAAAGACTTAATAGCAAATCTGATTGGTGTAGCAAGAGCTGAAATTGCAAAAAATTGGAGAAATGCTCAAGATCTTTCACTACAAAAATTTCTGAACAGAATCTGGCAAATGGCTCTTATGGAAAAGTTGACCTATCAAATTAAAATATATAGAGGGGAAATAAAACATGATACATTTATGAAAACCTGGAAGCCCTTATTAACGTATGGAATTAACACAAAAAATGAAGAATCTGTTATGGGGAATAATTTTGATTGCTGGAATGTAAAATTTTAAAAGAATCAATTTACTTGTGTGTGTGTCACAATTAACTGTGTTGGAAGATGAATTAGTGGGTGGATTCTGAAAAGGATATTGGTCCTATAGAATGTATAAATAATGAGACGCTATTGTACTGTTGTCTTAACTTGTCTTGTGAAATAATAAAATTTATATTAAAAAAAATTAAAAAAAAAGCCGCCGCTGCTGCCAGAGGAGAAGAAGGGCCGGGAGCTCGGGGCTGGCCTCGATGGTTAGACAGTCGGCTCAGTCTTGTAAAAAATCTGGCTGCAGAATTCTGGTCCACAATGGAAGCATTTTAGTTGGGGAGCTGTAAAGTTGTGGGACTCTAATGGTAAGCATAGAGTTGAATTTGGCACCACCTGAGCCCGAGCGGGGAAGGCAATCCTGGGAAGGCAAATCGGTTCCACCTCCCCGCCCCACCTGCTGGAAGGCAAGGCTGCTAGGGAAGAGTTGGGTAAGGTGGCAGCACAATCCCCCCTCTCCCCACTACCCAGCTGGCCAGCATTCACCTTCAAAGCTGGGGCAGGGAGGGCAAAGCTGGGGGAGGCAAGCCAGTTCCGCCTCCCTAGCGAAATGTCAGGAAGAAAAACTTCCAGAACATGTTCAAATAGCCCGAAATACTCACATCAGCTATCAGGATCCTGGCTGTGAAAGCCTTCGAGAATACATAAAACTGTTTCTCTTTCATTAACCCTTTAATTCTCACCAGAAATCCACTTGAATGGAACAATTTGATCTGTAATGGGAACTTCTAAGTTAAATTATTAAATCAGGTTCAGGACACATTTTGTGAAGAAGTTTTTTAAGACACTTTTTAAGAAGTCCCCATCCTTCCTCATTCTGTACCCTTGTGTTCTAAGTTTTACTTTGTACTGTAGAAGCATATATGTAGATCTACACAGACACAATACTATAAAAGCATATACTGAGATTTTAGTTTCTTAAAATTAAAGACTGAACAATGTATTTAATGGAGAGTGTGTGAGAATATTTTCCCTGCTTTTTAAAGTGCTGAACAACATGCCCTAGTGACATCATGGTTGGATTACTGTAATGCACTCTATGTGGGGCTGCCAATAGAAAGTCCCAGGGAACTACAACTGGTCCAAAATGCAGTGGCCAGATTGCTAACTGGGATGGTTTACAGCAGGTGTGTCCAAACTTTTTGCAAGGAGAGCCAGAATTGGTGAAAATGTGTGGGGGCTGACCATTCAGCCACATTTGGCCCCCTGGCCAGACATTGGACAAGTTCTTATAACATGCAAGGAATCGGGGAAGATGCTGCAGCACCGGAGCTGGGGGTGGGTAGGCTGGGCAGGTGGCTGGGAGGATGGACGGAGGCAGGAAGGGCAGGCAGTTTCCCCTGGGCCTGACTTTGGACATGCCTAGTTTACAGAGCTCACATTACACCCCTACTAAAGCAGCTCCACTGGCTGCCAATCAGCTATCGGGCACAATTTGAACTGCTGACCTTAACCTACAAACCACAAAATGGTCTGGGTCCAAGCTACCTCAAAGGTTGAATCTCACAGTATGAACCAGCTCAGGTGCTAAGTTTATCGAGATAGTCCTTTCTCTCCATCCCACCACCTTCAGAGGTGCATCTCATAAGAACACATGAAAGGGCCTTCTCTTTTGCTGATCCCAGACTTTAGAACTCCCTCCCACTGGAGGCCAGACCTGCCCCATATCTGCTGTCTTTCCGGAAGCAGGCAAAGACCTTCCTCTTCAAGCTAGCTTTCCCTGTATGATGAACTACCTATTAAGGGACTTTTAGGTGGATTACCATGCATGATTGCATTGAGCAAAATCCTTCATAATGGATATTTTTTCTTTTTTAATTTTCTTGGTAGTTTTAATGTTACATTTTAATGTTGTAAGATGCTTCTTCTAATTCTTTATTCTTAACTTGAATATGTTTTGAATGTTCTGGGCTGTATGTTGTCTCTTATGATTGCAAGCCACCTTGGGCCCTTTTCCAAGGAGAACAATGAGGTAAAAATATTCAGAATAAAATAAATACAAATAAATATTATGGTTGTTATTTTTAAATTTTAAAAACTCCAAACCACCTTTAAGGGTGGCATCTCAGAATGTAGCATACATACAACAAAAATCATCAAAGATTAGAAAGTGGACATTACAGTCAAATTGATATTAAACCAGTTTCCTGCAGCAGAGGTATTGGTTTAATGAAGCCTGTTTAGCACTTTCTACTTCAGAACTGCATATAAATTGCCTCCAATACTGGAGGCAATATTGGAGGCAATTTATATGCAATTCTGAAGTAGAAAGTGCTAAAGAGGCTTCATTAAGCCAATACCTCTGCTGCGGGAAACTGGTTTAATATCAGTTTACTAACTAATATCTTAATCTATCTTCAAATTTTGGTTTACAGATAGACCTCTGTAGGCTAGACCTCCCAGCACGTACAGTGGCATCCACATTTTTTGTCATCCCTTGCCTTAGTGACTGCCTCAGAGACAATGGCAACAGCAGCCATCACACTGGTGTGTCTAGAGAAGCATGCCAACCTTCTGGAAGCAAGTCAGTATTCAGTGTCTATATACAGTGGACCAGCAATGGTGAATATTTATTTTGAGATAACATCTCCCAGGGGTCCACAACTAGCCAGCCAGTAAACCTGACTGTTTTATTAAATACTTGAAACAACACTGGCAGAATGGCAGCTTGCAAGTTCTCTCTGGAGAGGGAAATAATGAGATAATTTAAGTCTCAAGGGTAGATTCAAGGCTTTCCACCAAATAGGAAAACAGATGTACAGAACACCCCATTAAGGGCTGCTATTCCAAAATGTATACTGTTGAGTAACAATGGCACACTTTATAATGTGATATTATAAAATACAGGGAGGGTTGGTTGTTGTTCATTTGCTACAATTGTATGCACATTTCACTTCAATCATTCTTTTTCTGGCTTGTTATAAGTTGCTCAGAGTGGCCTTTGCTGCCAGATGGGTGGTATAAAAATCAAATACAGTGGTACTTCTACTTACGAGTTTAATCCGTTCCAATGCATGCTCTTAAGTTGAACAACTCTTTGTTAGCAGCCCTATCTAAAAAAAAAAGAAATTTATAAGTAGAGTAGACCGCATCTAAAATTTATAAGGCAGCAGTTAAAATGCCAATGGGTTTTCACTGTTAAGTCAAATTGCTCTTAAGTCGAGCCACTCATAAGTAAAAGTACCACTGTACGTACGTACATACATACATACATACATACATACATACATACATACATACATACATACGTACATACATACATGACTCACACAGTCTTTATTCTCTGTTCAAGTATTAGAGATGTAATTTCCATTCCACAGATCTATGAGAGTCCTTGAAAATATGGATGCAGTGGCATTATGGAAGTGATTATTCGGCTTTAAGTGCTTCAAAGCACTTGGTGCTCACCTCTATTTATTACCCATCTTTCCCTACCAATTTTTAACCTAAGAACTTGTGTATTTATAAAATGTATATGCAGTTCTGAAGTAGAAAGTACTAAAAAGGCTTCATTAAGCCAATAACTCTGCTGGTTTAATATCAGTTTACTAACTAATATCTTGATCTATCTTCAAACTATGGTTTACATTCCTTGTCAAAAAACTGATTTTAAACTACAGCTTCCCACTGCAGATATAACAGCTAACCACGATTTTAGTTAAAACCTTCTTCAGCCTCAGAGTTCTTATCTTAATATGTGGAAACCTCAGCAAGCCAGCCTCAGAGGCTGAATTACTTAGGGTTGCCAACTTGCTTTGCATGTGAAAAGGGCAAAAGCAAATTAACCAAGATACAGCTAAAAGCAGGTATTTCCCGATAAGGCTTCTAGACTAGTGTACATTAAGTTTAGGATGAGCAATTTTCCTCTGCCTTTCAAGCAGTTGATCCGTGTGTATAAAAGTCTTCTGACTGATACTGCTTGATTTATCTAAATTAGCTAAAAATTGGCATAGTATCAAAATAGTATCAAAACTAGTTATCATGGAATCATGGGAGGTCTCCCATATGCAGATTATGTAGGCAGGAATGGTAGCTCTTGCAGCCTATTGAACCAGCTCACAGTCAACACATGAAGGAAGACTGATGTTTTGGACTACGACTCCCACAGTCCTTTGCCACTGGCAATACAGGCTTGGGATTCTGGGAGCTGTGGTCAAAACACCACAACACACCTCCTGCAGTGTCCCTCTCCTCTTCTGACACAGCTAAAATCATCGGGACTCAAGGCAAGGTAGAGATTCTGTATCTCTTTTAAACAAGCTTCCTGTATTTTCTTTCGTCTGTTTTCACTCTCCCAACCCTCAGTTTGAGTGGATCTCCCCTAGTTCTGGTATTTTGTAAGAGGGAGAAGAGCATCCCTCTATCCACTTTACTCATGCCCTCCATTATTTTGTAGATCTCAATCATATTCCCCCCCCCCTCAGGTGCCTTTTTTCCAGACTAAAGAGCCCCAAATGTTTTAGCCTTGCTTCGTAAGGGAGGTCCCCCAGGCCAGTAATCATTTTAGTCCCTCTCTTTTGCACCTTATTCTAGTTCCACTACGTCTAAGTAAAGACTTGATCTAAGATTCACTTGTTCATATGTCTGTCAGTCCATGGTACCCACAAAGCTCCCCTCCAGCAGTACATTTCAAACGAACCAATTCCACCACCACCCCAAATCTGGTTTCTTAGTGGCTAGTTTGCTGTTTTTCTTTGAAATAAATATTCAAAAATGTTTAACCTACTGATGCCTCAATTAATGTAAAGTATGATTGTCTTTGTGTAATACATCTGAACTCCACAGTGTACTCATTCTCAAATAGGACAGAACACAGAATACAAAAATTAAGCATCATTAATGGATCCACACTAAGCATTTCAATTCTGAAGTACAAGCACTGTGATTGTTATGCAATTTTCTTGTTCACTAGCTTGGCAAAGGAGGGCTAATGTTTCAGATTCAACAATGATGTTTGATGCCTTGTTCTGTTAATACCTGCAATTTAATTACCTATATGCCCTACTTAGGAAAGTGTTGATGATGGAATAGAAGAGCCAAGTGTAAACACGAAGAGTGCCTAGAGAGTGTGTGTGCACAAACTAAAGAAATCAAGACTTATATTTTTCAGATTAGATATTTTTTTTTCAAAATGTCTCCATTCAAATTTTCCACTTCTTTTCTTTAAAAAATTACTGCTAATTCTATTTTAGTATATCTAGGGCAATATTACCATGTCTATGTAGGTAGCAAAATGCTATTATGAATTGTGTGCTTTGGGGTTTGGGGCTGGCCCTTCTGTGCAGTATCTGGTTCTCCAGTGCCTTCTAGGCTGGTGTGCTGCCCACAAATGGCATAAGGATGCTTTCTCCTTGCCATTGTTAAATACTTCAGTGGCCTGCACAACTGGCCCTTTTTATGAAATGGAGGGGGCAGCCTACCCTTTGCCCCAGCTAGCCAAATGCCTTGAACTACCTTCAGATGAGAGCTAGAGATTTACAAGAAAATATGGCTTTACGGTGAAAGATACAAATGAAGATTATGTGTTCTGGGTGCGGAAAATAGAAGGGAGAGGCAATTTAGTACTTGACAGAAAGCTGAATATACTGTAGATTATCTGTAGTATATGCTAACTACAGAACCATCATTGTTATACAAGCATGACCAAAGACTGTGATTTTATAGATGCACCCAAATTTCCCAAGAACAAAATCAACTAGAGATGGGTACGAAATGAATTTTTAATTCATTTCATTATTTGTTATTTGTTTCATAATGTTACGAAATGAATAACGAACCCCACTCTGGAGGAGAAACAAAACGAAATGAAACAAATTTCTGGTTCATTCCGTTTTGTTTCATTTCCCCATAGGAATGCATTAGCAATGCATTCCTTTAGGGAAAACCCCACTGTTCCCCCTATGAAACCATGGGCTTTTGGCCTTTCTCAGCACCGATCAGCTGGCACGCAGGCTGGGGAGGCAAAGAAAAAAAGTTTAAAACTCCCGACTTTTCCCCTGCGTGGCTCAATGCATTTCAATTGAGAATTTTTTCCCCGTTGGAATGCATGGGTTCAATTCATTCCAATGAGGAATCGCTGGGGCACTATTTTTGCCCCCCCAGCCCACGAGACAGCTGATGAATACTGGGGGAGACAAAAAGATAAATAAAAAAAATCTCCTGCCTTTTCCTTGCCCGATTGGGTACAGGAAACGGTTGGATGCTTTTTCTTCTTTTTCTTCTTTGAAATGCATTGGCTCAATGCATTTCAATGGATACATTTTTCTCCATTGGAATGAATTGGTTCAATGCATTCCAATGAGGAATCGCTGGGGTGCTTTTTTTCCTCCCCCTGCCCGTGAGACAGCTGATGGGCACTGAGGAAGGGGGGAAAAACAACACCTCACCTTTGTGAGGTCTCTAAAAGTAGATTCATCAATTTTGTCATTTTATTAAAATGTAGATAAAGTATTTCCAGGATAATTATTTAACCACTTTGAGCCCTTTAAAAGCCATTCTTTTAAATGTAATTATGCCTTCTCCATGGCTTTTAAGATTTTCTATCCATTTTGTTACCAGTATCTACAGTCTCCACATATCTGATAATGGCATTTGCTGATACTCTGTAACTAAAGTGTCTCAATTATTAGAATTTCTAGCAGAATGTCTATTCACCGTGCTGTGCAATACCTGCATTTTTTAAAATCCAGATCTGTGCTCATCAATGCTGAGATGTAAATGGTGAGAGTGTTGCTTACATAAAAGTGCATCAGGTCAAGCACACATTTTTCCACACACAACAAAGGAATAAAACCTCCCTATTCTGATTTCACAGATCAGCAAATTATAGTTGTATTAATGGGCCCCTCTCAAGGTTCATTTTTAAAAAATCTATGAAAACTCGAATGTTTTGTCAGGCATTTCCTCAGACTGGGCCATGACTCCAGTACCTACCCACTATTAAGACCCTTGGATGAAACTAACTCTGTCAATGTATGTAGTCTGCCAAAGTTGTTTTTGCACAATGATTTGAGGCTTCATGTTATTATTGCTGATTTGTGGTTTTACTGTATTTTTCACTCTCTAAGATGAACTTTTCCCTCCCTCAAAAGTACGGGGAAATGTCTGTGCGCCTTATAGAGCAAATACATTAGTACTGCTACATATATATCCCAGATTTTCATTTAGAGAGAAATTACCTGCATGGAGCCTCTCCCATCCCCTGCTGCAGCTGGGATTCCAGAGTTCCAATCACCTTCTTTGCAAAGAGGCTTCCTTCAAGGGGCCTCTCCCCACCCCTCCCCTTCTGCAGACAAGATTCCCCAGTAAAAAAATCACCTTGTTTGCAAAGATTTATTTATTAATTATTTGTATCATTTCTATACTGCGCCATCTTCCGAATAGGAACTCTGGGCAGTTAACAGGTTAAAAAAGTATACAGAACTGCAAAAACAGTTAAGGACAAAACCCCAGGCCAGATACATTGGCGGCGAACAAAAAAACAAAAAAAAGATTCTCCCATCTGAAGACTGGATTCCCTAGTCCCAATCACCTCACTTGCATCCCTCCCGTTGTCAGGCTTTACACATTCACACACAGATGAAGTCCAAGCTTTTACTGAGAACTCAGGATAAAGCACAGCACAGCAGGTTCAGGGTTAACAGAGTTCAAAGGCAGGTGCCAAATCTGGTAGCAAGCAAAATCCAAGATCCAGAATCCAAGGTTGAAACTAGTATGCAACAGATGCCTATGCCAAATCCAAGGAGCAGGAAAATTCAGAGCCAAGAGATGAGATCCAAGGTTGAGCCGAGCAGAAACAGAGGTTCAGGAATCCAGGAACAAGGCACACGTGTGAAGGCAAGCCTTAGTGACTTGTTGCTCCCACAAAGGTAGCCTGACCGCTGAACACTTGATTTATGGTCCTATGGGGGCATCACCCAACCCCGTAATCCCTCATTCTGCTAAAACTATGGGTCATGTGAATGTAAATGCCTCAGAGTCTCCAATAGTTCATCTCTCCTCTGCTTAGCTGTGAGTCTTTGTTTTTTGCATCTGACAGCTCTCTGGGGAGGAGAGGACTCTCCTGAGACAGATAAATCACTGTCAGAGTCAGCTGCTGGTGGATCTGCAGAAGCCTCTGCGGGTTCCTCTGACCTTAACCTCTCAGTGTCTGAGTCCGGCTCTGGCCTAACACCCCTTTTGCAGTTTGAATTCCCCAGTTCCAATCACCTTGTTTGCAAGCCTCCACTTTTGCAGCTTGGATTCCACAGTTCCAATCACCTTGTTTTCCAACTCTCCCCTTTTGCAGCTTGGATTCCACAGTTCCAGTCACAGATCTACTATGAGAGTCCTTGAAAGCAAACAAAACATGAATGCAATGGCATTATGGAAATGATGATTCAGCATGAAGTGCTTCAAAGCACTTGGTGCTCATCTCTATTTATTACCCACATTTCCCTACCAATTTTTAACCCAAGAACTTGTGTATTCTTAAAATAAATGCTCCAAATTCCACGCCAAATTTCCTGCCTTTGGAGAAGTTAATGGAATAAATGTTTTTATATACTTGTTGTTATCTGAACTTTTAATGTATTTGATTAATTTTGTAAATAACTTCATATTTACACAATTAATCAAAAATCTACCCATATCTTAAAGTGTATTCCCATTCCCCATTTTTCTCAATGTATTCTATAATTAAAGAAGTTTCCCTCTATATAATGTATGGATGAAATTCCAAAATACTTCCAATTTATCTTTCATCAAACTTTAGTTTTATCCATTTTAGGTTCTTTGTGTTTCTGATTTTAAATCATCTCTTTTTTAATATTAAATCCTTCTGTATATTTTCCATTTCAATACAGTGGTACCCTGCCCTTTCGCGGTTCACATACCGTGGTCCCGCTATATTGCGGGACTGCAGTACCCGGAAATGGCTTGAGGGAGGGGGGATTGCGCGCCACACGCCCACACCTCCCAGGAGGTCCAGGCAAGCAGCGCTCAAAGGGGATTTTGGCTGCAGAGCCCAGCGCTGGGTTCCATGGCCGAAATCCCTTTAGCTGATCGCGCACCGCCTGCCCGCGCCTCCCAGGAGGACTAGGCAAGTAGCGCACAATTGCAAAGGGGCTTTTGGCCTCGGAGCCCCAGCGCTGGGCTCCGTGGCTGAAGTCCCTTTGGCCGATCACGCACCGCCCGCTCGCACCTCCCAGGAGGTCTGGGCAAGCAGTGCGTGATTGCAAAGGGGCTTTTGGCTTCAGAGCCCCAGTGCTGGGCTCTGTGGCCGAAGTCCCTTTGGCCGATCGTGCACCACCCGCCTGTGCCTCCCAGGAGGACTGGGCAAGTAGCACGTGATTGCAAAGGGGCTTTTGGCTTCAGAGCCCCAGCACTGGGCTCTGTGGCTGAACTCCCTTTGGCCGATCACACACCACCCGCCCGTGCCTCCCAGGAGGTCTGGACAAGCAGCATGTGATTGCAAAGGGGCTTTTGGCTTTGGAGCCCCAGTGCTAGGCTCTGTAGCTGAAGTCCCTTTGGCTGATTGTGCACCACCCGCCTACACCTCCCAGGAGGTCCAGGCAAGCAGCACACAATTGCAAAGGGGCTTTTGGCTTTGGAGCCCCAGCGCTTGCCTCCGTGGCCAAAGTCCCTTTCACTGATCACGCATGGCCCGCCCGCACCTCCCAGGAGGTCTGGGCAAGCAGTGCACAATTGCAAAGGGGCCTTTGTCTGCAGAGCCCAGTGCTGGGCTCCACTGTGGAGATCCCTTTTTAAACATTGCATGCTGCTCCCCCGCACCCCCGGGGTGCAGACAAGTGGCATGCAAACATTGTGCCCCCCCACCTGCATCCGCATATTGCAGGTTTTCAACAATCATGGGTGGGGTAGGTCCTTAACCCCCATGATAGGCGGGGGCTTACTGTATTCTGCAACTATTTTCTCTTTGCTTCTATTTCTCATGATTTTATATTTCTTTCTTTTATGTATTTGATCTCAAATGCTTTTACTTCTCCAAGCTTTTTCATATAGCTTCCCTTTAATTTTTTAAAGCCCATCTATTCTCTAATATATAACCTTCTTAATTCAAATTTCATTATATACCAAGCAGTATTTTCATTGCAAACTGTTCTGTCATTAATAATAATCTTAAAACTGCAGAACTGGAAGGGACCCTATGGACCACTGAGTCCACCCACTGTCAAGGAGGCTCCGTGGAGAATCAAACTCACTATGTTGATGTCAGTCAGATATTTAAACCACTGGGCTATCTATCTATCTATTTATTTATTTTAGAGTATTTTTACCCTGCCTTTCTCCTTGGAAAAGGACCCAAGGCGGCTTACAGTAAGGAGGGATAATACACAGTTCAGTATAATTAAGACATATTCACGTATTTGAGAACAAGGAATTGAAGGACATCTTACAGCATTAATAGACAACATTACATTAAAGCAACATGGTTATAAGTAGTCATAAGCACAAAGTCTATGTGAACCCATAGATTCATATAAGATACATATGGTAGTGCATCATTCAGGGAAAGCTTGTCTGAAGAGAAAGGTATTTGCCTGCTTCCGGAAGGACAACAGAGATGAGGCAGCCCTGGCCTCTAGTGGGAGGGAGTTCCAGAGTCTGGGTGCAGCAGTCGAGAAGGCCCTTTCATGGGTTCCCACAAGATGTACCTGTGAGGGTATCTAGCAGTTAATTTTGTATATTTTCCTTCATTTCTTCTCCATTTTATTTACTGGAGGGTTTTTAAAAGGGTTGAATTATTTGGCTTTTAAAAAAATAAAGTTTGAATATACATAGGAAAACCTACAAATTCAGACAAAAATTCCTCTCATATAGAACTGCTCAGTGGTAGAAATGAGCACATGATAAGGATGAGGGTTACAGGGATGAGATGGAAGTACAAACAGCTTGTATGTGGTTGTAGTCCCTCCATGCCAAAATATTTTGAAGGTTGTTTTGGATTTAATGAAATGGGGAAGAAATAAATACAGTGAAGAAACATACACATCCCTGTCCACTTTTTATTTTTTTATTTTAAAAGTACTTTCCCCCCCAAAAGATACCTTTTTGCTATTGAAATATTTAAAAAGGATTATCAAAGAATGTCACTGGAAACCAAGGTCAGAATCATCCATACTGTGTGAAAGAGAAGAAAGATAGGGAGAACAATCAACTCCTTGAAATGTGGTATGCAGATTTGGTCTTATCAAAGTATTTGTTCTGTCTTAAATCAGCTGGAGCTCAAGAACTCTTGTTTTTGCACAAGGGCAAAACAGTTTTACTATTTAAAAAATTGTAACTTGAAATCCCTTTGCTCCCATGTCCCTAAATTGGACACAGAGCAGGAGCAGATGTTCTACTACATTTGTGCCAATTTTTCTAGTTATTTTTGTTTGTTTGTTTGCTGCACCTCTATTTTTAAGTTGCCTTACGGAATGCTAAATCCTGCTGTCAGCACAGTTTATGGATGCTCTCTCAGGCACCAATTTTTTTCCTGCTGAATAGCGCTTGTATTTAACCTCCATCTTTTTGCCTCTTTTAATTGCATGTGAATTTAATATCCATATTCAACAAAGCATGATCAGTTACCTTTATAATACCCACACCCGTATTAATTATTGTAGAAAGCAGATGCAAATTTACAATTTATCCTGGAGTAGATTTTATGCACAGAAGAATAAAAAATAAACTTTTTATCATTTCATTTCAACTCACAACAAACAGTTTTCAAATCTGTTTTCCTTTTCACTTTATTCAAAATCCTAATGCTATTCCTTTTCTGTTTCTGAATCTGATATGATTTGTCCTTTCCTTTAACCATTACCATATTAACATCTCCAGCCATTATTATAACCCATTTCGTATTGTTCCTAATTCATTAAAGTCTTCTTTTTCAAAAATCCTCTTGATTATAATTCCGGGCATAAACATTAATCAAAGTATATCCTTCTCCTCTCATTACACCTTTTAACATCATATATATACCTCTACCATCATTCTTCAGTTTATTTAATTTAAATTCGCATTTCTTAGAATTAATGGTTGCAAACCCCTTGACCTTGAATTTCCATCAGTACTACAGATATTGGATGATATTAATTTAAAATCATTTATACCATCTTTGGTTTGATGAGTTTCTAAAAATGCTGTATTTATTTTGTCTTTATTATTGCCGCTATTATTTTTCTTTTTATAATTCTGCTTAGACTTTTTACATTCAAAGTTAAAATGCTTAAAGTTTTAACTGTATTTATTTAACTCCATATCTCCTTTCTTATCTCATGTAGTGAGAATCTCCCCAAATATACTCACAAATAAATTAAAAACACCCTAAATTCACCCAATTCTACCCTTGGTCTTCTTGGATTGAAAATCATATGTCAACAAGCTTTCAGGACTCCCAGCCTACCCCCCCCCTTTTTTTTTACAGGGACATTTCTACACACACACTTATGTGTGGTCCTTTTTTCTTAAAATAATGGTAGTTTCTAGAAACTGCATCTGAGTACATCTTTTGAAAAACATTGCATATATTTTAGTTTTTGTGGCTGTATCTTGGAATACTCTCCCATTTGTAGTTGAGTGCCTCAACCATTTTACCTGGTTTATCAGGAACTGATTTGTCAGGAACTGGAGAACATATTGGGACAAGCCAAACCTCTTTAGGAAGGATGGGTTGCACCTGAACTATGATGGGACCAGATTGCAGGTACTCAGCATCAAAATCTGCAGAGTGCAGCCTTTGGCCTGATCCAGTATGGCTCTTCTTATGTTCATATGTTCTTCTGTAAGAGAATATCTGGAGTGTGGACCATATTGACTGCTGACATTGGTGTCATCAACATCCAGACTTCCCTTTGCTGTGTAAAGCTTGGCATCCAAATGAACTGAACTGAATTGAATTGAATTGAAAATCTTTAATCTCACCTTTGTCCGTTAAAGGACTAAAGGCAGTCTGCATCTTTAAAAGATTGTTTCAAAACTAACAAAAGTGAGTATACAAATATTAAAAAGGATCAAATAAGTGTCATGCAAAAAACATAAGCAATGCCAAAACACACACAAAGCAATAAGGTACAACAAACATTTCAAAGCCCCACTCAGACAGCAAGGTGGTTACTTCACGTCCTTCCTCGAGCCGAGGTGAACTTGACTCTGTGTTGAAATCGGTTTCAACACGGATCGAGAAGTGGATTGAAAAGATTCCCGAGCTCCAGGATGGGAATCTCTCACCCCGCTTGGAGCGCAGTTCAGGGGGCGTGGTCAGGGTTAACTCGGATTGACCCCACAAGGACGTGAGGTTACATTCCTTCAAACTCAGATTGACCCCACAAGGACGTGAGGTTACGTTCCTTCGAACCGGTCTCCAGCGGGGCCGTGAACTGCAGCAAGAGGGACGTGAAGTATCAGCCAAAGTCACTCAGAGAAAACTTGTGTGAACAGAAAGATCTTTAACAGCTTGCAGAGAACAGCAAAGATGGGGTCATCCTTGCCTTCTGTGGGAGGAAGGTGGGAGCAGCAGCACCAAATTTGTCCTCATCAAATAGACCAGAGAAAGTGTGGCAAACAAGTAAAAAGTTTCTCCTGATGGACTTAAATCTTGAGCAGGCTCGTTAAGGGAGTTAGCTTGTACCCAAGCCATGTGGGGGCCTTATAGCTTAAAACCAACACCTTGAATTCAGCCCAGAAACAGATCAGCAGCCAGTGGAGCTGCTGTAACACGGGGGGGGGGGGGTATATGTAATCCCTGTAACCAGTCCCTGTAATGGGGCTTGCGGATCTCACTCAGAAATCTGGCTGTTGCATTTTGAACCTTCTGAATGCAGGACAAACATTGCACCAGGTGTTTTGAACCATGGATACTGAATCACAATGCTTCACATTCATAAACATTTGTGTGTTTCTCTGTGTATAGAATTGACTTGGAGTAATATCCCTGTACTGGTTTGTTTTTATAAGAAGAAAGGTATAGTTCAATTTCTCATAATATAGCTTTTGGATTCTTGGGAATATTGAATGTAATGAAAGCATTCTTTTAGTTAACTTCCAGAAAAACAACACCCATGTAACTGTATGAGATCTAAAGTTTTATTAGGAGGATTTCTGAGTATCATGCACATCCTAGTTCTATGTCTATGATAGTCTCAAGTATGAAGAACCAATAACTGCTGG
Source organism: Phrynocephalus versicolor (assembly GCA_023846285.1). Classification (NCBI taxonomy): domain Eukaryota; kingdom Metazoa; phylum Chordata; class Lepidosauria; order Squamata; family Agamidae; genus Phrynocephalus; species Phrynocephalus versicolor. The sequence goes on along the minus strand of JAHTLZ010000129.1, from coordinate 10,259,998 downwards.
ATAACCAATGGTTTACGTATCTTGCTGTGGAGCTCGATGTTGGGAGTTCAGTCCCCCACTGTGCTTCTTTGACGAGGACTAATCAAGAATTAAAATTAAAATGTGAGTACATTCAATTTATTGGTATTATTTGATAAACAGCCCCTCTCAGAAAAGTAAAACACATATGAAATCACATGAGCAACAGCTGCTGAATACCAAATAAGACCCCTTCTCCCCACCTATCCAATATTGTCAAAAGGCAAATATGGAAGCAAAACATCACTGTATAGTTATTGATTGATTGATTGATTGATTGATTGATTGATTGATTGATTGATT
>JAHTLZ010000129.1:10237193-10259667 GCA_023846285.1 Phrynocephalus versicolor | reverse complement strand
GATTGATTGATTGATTGATTGATTGATTGATTGATTGATTGATTGATATACCAGCTGTCTTCCTGAAGGAAGATGTCTGGTATAAAAATTATATTAAAGGATGCTTTAATCAATCACTGAAGGGTTGGAGGACCTAAACATATTTGGCTCATTCTAACATACATCAGATGCATTTTAATGTATATTTAGAATTAGAATGTCACACCACAGGAGTATTTTAAGTAGACCTTTTCCCTAGATCTGTAGTTCCCAGCCTTGGGTAACCCTGGTGTTATTTGACAGCAATTCCAGATGTCTTCCTCATTAAATCTGTTGGAGTTTCTGGGAGTTGCAGTCCAAGAACATCAGGGTTACCCAAAGTTTGGAAATCACTATCCTAGATGTACAATAGTTTGAATTGTACATTTACAAATTACAAGTGCTCCATACACCTGAATGCTTTAAAAAAACTGATCAGGGAGAGGCCTTTGATTCCATAACAGACCAATTTTCTTGCAGATCGAACACAATATGAATGACAACTGGATATTCTGGGTCAGAAGAGGCAAATGTAATTTGTATCATTAATCTTTCAAACAAATAAAATGGCTCATTTACACAAAATGAACTGATAAAATACTTAGCAATATGCTGATGTTGAATAACTTGGCAACTGTTGGCCTTCGAAAACCCAATGAGATGTATTAGCAGATTGCTTTGCCATCAACATTATTGATGCTAAATAATGAAGCTGACATTTCTGCACCACATTGATATATTCTCTTTAAAAATTTGCTCATATAATGGACACTTCGAGTGAGGCAGATTTTCAGTTTAACTTACTGAGGTCCTGCTTTTGAGAATTTCTCTTTCTTGTTTGTTGTTTCATTTTGTTTCATAAGGTTTTGTAAGCTTTTCAAATGACAAAACAGAGAGTCATTTTTCATAAGGTGCCCATCCCTAATAATATCTAGAACTGAACACAGAACTCTAGATACAGCTGGGGAAGCTTTGCCAAACAAGAACTTGAGTTGTGAGTATGCCATAACATACTCCCCCCATTTGTAATGGCTATCATATCCCCTCTCAACCTTCTTTTTGTAAGGCTAAACATTCCCAGCTTCCTAAGCTACTTCTCATAAGAAATTTCTACCAGACCTTTAACCATCCTGGTCGCCCACCTCTGGACCCATTCAAGGTTGTTAACTTCCTTTTTAAATTGAGGTGCGCAGAACTGAACACAGTACTCCAGGTAGGGTCTCACTAGAGCAGAATAGAGTGGCACTATCACTTCCCTCGATTTAGACACTATGCTTCTGTTGATGCAACCAAGAATCACATTGGCTTTCTTGGCCGCCATGTCAGACAGCTGACTCATATTCAATTTGTGGTCCACTGAGATTCACAGATCCCTTTTATATGTAGTATTCTCCAGTCAGGTGTCTCCCATCTTATATTAACTGCCGAGAGTAGCCATGTAGCTAGATGGAGTGGGAAATAAATAAATAAATAAATAAATGTGCAGTTCATTCTTTCTGCCTAGATGCAGGACTCTAAATTTCTTTCTGTTGAAACTCATTCCATTAGCTTTGGCGCAGCACTCTAATCCCAATTTGGTATGAACTGCAAATTTAATCACTCTACTCTCTATTCCTTCATTCAAGTCATTAATAAAGATATTGCATAGTAGCAGACTCAAAACAGAACCCTGGGGCACCCCCCATCACCTCTCTCCATGATGAGGAAAAGCCATTTATGATCACCCTTTGGTCAACCAATTACAATTCCACCTAACAGTAGCACTATCTATCCCACATTCTACTAACTTATTTGCATGTATATCATGGGGAACCTTATTTAAGGCCTTACTGACATCAATATAAGCAACAACCACAATCGGTCAGTCAGTTCAAAAACAAAGAAGAAGAGATTCAAACAAATCTGATCCTCTCCCTTAAACTTCCCTGCTATATGCAGCAGCTAGTATGATAGAATATGCCTTTTTATAAAGTTAAAGCCCCACCCCCGAGCCATGTGGTCACAGGAAGTTAGGGTCAGAAGCTCCACCCCCTCAGCCATGTGCTCCAATGTTCTCTTTCTGCTCCCTCTGAAAGATCTTTCCTTAGACTCTAAAAGACAGATATTTCTTCGTACAAGTAGGTTTCCTAAGATGTGCCTGAGCTACAGAGAGGAAAGAAAAGTTCAAACTTTGCATTTAGTATAAATAAAGCATCTGTAGAGGAATGCATGCCTCTCCAAATGCCTGCAGCTGAGAGTCTTCTAATTTGTATTAGGGAAAAAAGTGTTCTAATTTTTTATAGCAAATTCCTGAGAAAAAGCCTCTTATAACTGTTCCATAATAAGAAACCTTCCACTGAATTGGAAGGGTCAGCATTTTTTTTTGACAAGTGCAACTCCCTGAAGCCTTCAGAAGCAGGAGAGTAAACTAAACATTTTTTGCTTGACAATTAAACATTAGAAAACACAACAGAATTAATGCATCACTGCTACCTTTCTGATGCTCCAGTGGATAATCTTATTATGACAAGCATGAATGCTCTGCCTCTTGAAGAGTTTAATGTGGAAAACACTGTTAGTCACCACCAGTGTTCACCTGCTAGAACAGTGGAAATACAACATTGCTTTAGGATTATAAATAATTACACAGAAACCCATTTTAAATTCACATGGCTGGAAGCAGAGGAAAATGAATACATATCTCATTTAAGGATCCGTTGAACTGCCAGATAAATGATCGTGTAAAACTGCCCAGTAATCAGTACACTCCATGTATGTCAGTGAATGTGTGTGTGCATACCCATGGAAATAATCTCTTAATTTTCATTTTCTCAAATTTTGTGCAGTAATGTTGGCCTGATGCCAGAGGTGCAATGCTTTAACCTATTTAACAATTTCAATGTATTTTTACTAAGATCGCTCATTATTGCTATCCCTTTTGTCTGAAAAGTCCACAACCTAGGTAAGTTTCCGCCTCATTTTTCAAGCTGGTTTGACATTCTAATTACTCTAGAGTTTGAGTGACACTAGTGGCTGCCTGTCACAAAGAGATACCCATTCGCCAAAGCAACCAAGAACAATACAACAGCAACAGCAGCAAGATAGAAATGCCTCAGGTTGTGCCCAGCCAATCATACCACTCCACCCTCCTAGCCTATACAAGAAGCAAACAACATAATCCGACCTCCCCAAAAGCCGCCTTTATAGCCCGGCCCCGCCCAGCATCCAGGTCTTGAGCCCATTCCCCAGTCTTGTGATATTCACGTGGGGGAAGGGCAAAGAAGCTCCGCGTGGCAGACGCGCTGCCGCGGAGCGACCATGGGAAGCACCTCCCATTGGTATCCAGGCTCATTTATAGATTTAAAGTTTTCAGCCCCTTGTCCCAGATTCACTTGTTGGCTGGCAACACTATTGGATGAAAAACATTATCAGATAATCAGACAGACAGAGAGTGAAAGAGGGGTTACATGAGGCCTACTCCTTTTATAAAAACAGAAATCGTGTTATAGAGCCTTTCTCTTTTGGCAAGCAAAGAAAGAACATGGTACACAGGAAAGACAGCCTTTTGGAATCAAATATTACCTTACACAAATGAAAAGTAGAGTTAGTCAAGATTTCAGTTATTCACAAGCTCTATGGCATTCTGAGGCATATGCAACAAATAACATAAGCATGCTAGTGCTGCTTCATTCTATCCCAAGTTTTGTCATCCTATACAGTATCTGCAGGTAAGTGAATCTAAGGAAGGGATTTAAAGCCATGATTTTCTTTCCTTGTAGTTGAGAACAAGGAACTACCACATTCTTCTCATCAGTGAGAATGGCTACTAGGATTTTCCTCGTGCTCTTGTATCAATGAAAATGTCATTTTTGTGCAAAAAATAGGACAAAATTATTCTATTTTGCACAACACTGCTGAATTGAAGATATTGTATGAATTGACCCAAACTAGAAAGTGCCCTAAACTAGGATGACTAGTGCTTTATTTCTAGCAGTGGATGTGGGTTTAGCAACTGGACAATCCTTTTGTGCTTGTTATATGTGTGTATAGGCTTTGATTCTCAAAGGGCAAGGACACTGAAGACATTTTGAACAAATTACAGAAAAATTAGTAGGGAAAATACCTTCATGTCTTAGGCTGATACTTCACGTCCATCTCATCGCTGTTTGCGGTCCTGCTGGGGACTGGTACGAAGAAATCTAACTGCATGCCCATTGCGGGATGAGGGGAGTTCGTCCTGGCCATGCCCCCTGAACCACAATCTAAGGGGGATGAGGGATGAGGGATTCCCCTCCCTGGCCTCGGGAATCTCCTCATCTCGTTTCTCGTTCTGATACAAGTGCCCGTGAGGTAAGGCTCATCACGCAACGTGCCATTTTCCATCTAGTGGCAGGAGTGTGAAGTGCCGTTCACCAGTACATTCCCTACGGAGTCAGCAATGCAGTGCAGAGAGATTAAAAGACAAATGTCTCAAACTTAGCACCGCAACACATTGAAGGCAAGGCTTCAGAGAATCGAAACATCAAAAAATGGAAGGTCGGGCCAAAAAAAGAGAGAGAGAGAGAGAGAGAGAGAGAGAGAACAAAGGCATGGAATTTCACATCTCTTCACAGAACGAGGACGTGCGGAAACAGTGATGCCGGTATCATCAATAGACATGGGCACGACTCAGAAAAAATTTTTTGTTTTTGTTTTCGTTTTTGGCTAGGGTCCGTTTCGTTTCGTTTCTGTTTTCGTGAGCTAATTTTCAAAATTTTTCATTTTTGTTTTCGTTATGTATCGAAAACGAAAACCGGAAATGAAAACGAAAAATTTTTCGTTTCTCCCCATTTAGCTCCATTGAGTGCTTTTCCAGTAACGAAAAACGAAAACTGGCTCGAAAATTAGTCATTTCGTTTCCGTTTTCGGTCCAGTTTTGAACCGTTTTTCGTTTTCATTTCATTACGTAACAAAATGAAAAAACGAAAAAAAAAACGAAAATACCGCTAAGTCGTGCCCATCTCTAATCATCAATCATGCCCGAGCATACATGGGAACAGGGACAGAACCGCAAGAAGACCACGTGACCATGACCGACATCAACACACAACAAACTTCCTCCCGGGATGAGAGTGGACGTGAAGTAACCATCTTAGTCTCAGATAAAAGCAATGAATCTTAATGGGCTTTTGAATTCCTAAGGAATCCTGTCATGTTAAAACAGACCAAATGAACAAAATTAAGCAACTAAGCATTTTGCAGCTAGAGTAGGCCTACTGAATCAATAGAGGTGTGTTGAGTCATCACTAGAGATGGGCACAGAACGCTAAAATGCTGATTTGTTTGATTTTTTTGTTTTGTTTTCTTTTTCTTTTTTCTTTTTCTTTATATAAGCAGAACACCCTTTTTGTTTGAAATGGTTTTTTAAAAAAAACATTGCTTTGTTTTTTGTTTCATTTCATTTTTTTCATTTTCTGATTTTCTATGTTTTTATGTGTTTTCTGTGTTTAACTGTTTATGTGTGGTTTTTTTTACTGTTTTTGGGCATATTGGAAGGGAATGTCATGGGGTTTTAAAAGGTTTTTTTTTTTTTTTTTTAGCTCCTGAAGCAAGGGGGGGCTGCATCCATCATTGCTTGCTTCAGGGGCTAAAAATTTAAAAAAAAAAAGGTTTAAAAACCCTGCGCTTCACCCTCAATCGAGCATATGGGGGGGAGGTGCAGGGTTTTTAATCTGTCTTTGAACCACCAAAGCAAGTGGTGGCTGCAGCCACCACCGCTTGCTTCAGGGACAAAAAATTTTTTAGAAAAAGATTGGGGGAACGAAAAATGAAATGAAACAAAATGAAAAAATGTTTCATTTCATTTTGTTTTTTCCAAAAATCAGTCCATTTTTGGTTTTGTTACAAAACAAAATGAAAAATGAAAATCAAAACAAAAATTGTGTTTCGTGCCCATCTCTAGTCGTCATCAATGTAAATTCCTTTGATTCAGTAGGCTTACTCCAGTTGTGACTTACTCTTGGATTTCTGCCATTGTTCCCATTCTCTGCTTGAAGGAGAAATCCTGATTAGAGATGGGCACGACTTAGCGGTATTTTCGTTTTCGTTTTCGTTTTTCGTTTTCGTTACGGAAACGAAACGAAAACGAAAATCGGCACCAACCTGGACCGAAAACGGAAACGAAACGACTAATTTCGAGCCAATTTTCGTTTTTCGTTACTGGAAAAGCACTCAATTGAGCTAAATGGGGAGAAACGAAAAATTTTTCGTTTTCGTTTTCGTTTTTTCGTTTTCGTTACGTAACGAAACGAAAACGAAAAATTTTGAAATTAGCCCACGAAAACGGAAACGAAACGACTCAGACCCTAGCCGAAAACGAAAACGAAACCGAAACTTTTTTTCTGAGTCGTGCCCATCTCTAATCCTGATATATCTGTGAAGGTGCTCTGGAAAACCTGTATATGCCTCTTCACTGATAGCAGTATCACTTCATTTCAGCTTTCTCACCCTCCAACCAAAGCCTATCTACATAAAATAGCTGTAATGGTTTCAGAAGTCCTGAAGAGGGCTAAGGAATTAGTCACTCTGCACATTAAGGGAAATATGATTTTCCCCAAAAGTAATCGGTTTGTCTCCCAGAGAAGCAGGAATACTGCTCATCTTTGAGAACAAAAGTTAAAGCAGCATAAATCTGCCAGGTGTTATGCCTTGGGAGTCTAGATTGTGCACATCTTTTTAAGGAGGGAGTGAGGCAACCAGGCACAGTGAGATAGGAAGACTTCCTGTGGAGCATATTTTTTAAAGATTAGGCTGCTGAGCTGGGGAGAACAGGAAGAGAAGGACCATGTTGTTGTTTGCATGAATATATGTGTGTACATGAGTGCCCAGTCTTGGGTCTGCAATTGCTGGGGGACCTTACTGTTGTGGTGGCAGCTGTTGTCCTCACTTTGCAAGTCAACGACTGGAGCGTATATGGCTGAAAAATAGTAGCTGCAGCAATGGCCAGAAATGTTGCAAGTGTTCCTTTGATGGTAGTGCAGCTGTGGTAGATCCTGCCAGGGCTTGTATTCTGCTACTCCAATTTTGCTCATACTTTAGCTTCTCTTCAGCCACCCACCGCCTCTGGTACTATGCTTACTTCTCCTCTGCTACCTATTACCTATTGCTAATGTGCTTTGCAAGAACAGAGAAGATGAGCCTAGCAGGGGAGGACATTCAGTTTTGGACCATAACTCCTGCATTCTCTTGTCATTGGCAATCTAGGCTTGGAATTCTGGGAATTGAGGTCCAAAACATCTGGAGTGCTGAAGGTTCGCCACCACTAGTCTATAAGATATCTTCATGTTCTCACTACCACTCACACAGAGAAAACAAGAAGTAAACCCCAGAACCAGACTCCTTCTTTTATTAGTTAACCACTTTTCACCCAACACAAAGCAATAATTAGGTGTTATTTTCAGGGCTGTGGAGCTGTGCAACAGGATTTCAGATGGTAGGTCTTCAGAGATGTAAACTTGAACAATTAACACTTGCAAATGGATCATGATCTTGCCATCATCAACCACACAAAACAAAGCATTCTGAATGCAAGATATTCCCATGAGCAAAATCATGTACTACAACCAAAACTGATTTTTACCATTTGAGAGAGCATCTCTTGTAAAACAAAGAAACATATTGCCTAGCTTGAGTCTAAAAGTCATTCAGTTGCTTTAAATGAATGTGATTTATTACTATTTTTAAATCATGGACAATATTTTTCTCGTGCTCTCAAACACAAATGATCTGATAAAAACTACTAGCGGGTCCTCTTCCTGCCCTTTCCCCATAAAAATATAATTTGCTAATTTTTAAAATTATTAAATTCCCAACAATGTCTATAAATGACATCAAAACTGAGAAACAAGTGATTGTCGTAATTTTGTATTCCTTTCATCTCAGATGCATTGCAGGTGTGCTTCATACTTCTGATGGAATTGATATTTTTCTTTCAACAATCACAATAGGAGTACCTACAAACAAATAGGAAATTATAAAGTTGAGTATTTGCAAATTGTTAACAGCAGATGGCTAATAAGCATTCACAATTCCCATCCACCCAATCACTCTTCTGAACAGAAGATTAAACACAATTTTTGTATTATTCAGCCACATAGAGAAAGCACAATCAGATCCCATGCAAAGAAGGAAACAAAAAATAGGGTGTTCCTGAGGGAATCATATGAAATCATAGAAAAATGTTGGAAGGGGTTCATAAGGCCACTGAGTCCAATCCCCTGCTAAATGCAGGAATCCAAATCAAACTATATCTGACAGATGGTTATCTAATAGAGATGGGCACTGTAATTAATAAACAACTATTTATTATTATTATTATTATTATTATTATTATTATTATTATTATTATTATTATTATTATTATTATTATTATTATTATTATTATTATTATTGCACTCTACACCAGAACAAAGTTCTACGGTTCCTCCTTTTTTGCCCCTTTTGAAGATAAGAACTACCTGTATGCCCTCCTCTATATATCTGGCAATTCACTCATCCTCTATGATTTCAAGAAAATAATAGTGATTCTGACAGGTATTCAGGCAGTTCCTTCTGTTTTCTTGGAAGTAGTGCATTGGCCCCTGGAGATCTGAACTTTTTCCAAGTACAGTATACCTGAAGAATTTCCTCTTCATTCTCAACCCGCAATCCTATCCCCTCCACTTGTCTTTCACATTTGCTTGGAGCATCATAAACTGTCTTAAAGGGGAGGGGGGTAAAGTAAGAATAGAACACTGCTACTTTCTTGTTGTCATCTGATACTATTTTTCCATCCCTATTTCATTTGTGCATATTGATGGTTTTCCTACTGGGCAAGGTTGGTGTACAAGCAAAAGTGTGCAACATTGTGAATTTGAGAATTCCGTGAAGAAGGTGGGAGTCAAAGTGATTCAGAGTATCGAGAAGAGACAGGACAGGAAAATTTCCCCCTGCACATTGAGTTCCTTAGAAATTACCCACACCAGGAAAAGTCAGGGTAGTACAGCTAAGTGGTCTGTGTGGACCTCTCTGTCCCAGCCATAATCTCGATAATATTGTCCTTGATTGGGCAATAACGTTCTCTTTATTTTTCACTATTATACAAACCTGCTAGAGTTGCTAGCTCTGTTCCTCTTATTGTTCATAAGCCGTCATATGGCTTTAACCCCTCTCTCTTCCGATTCATCTTAAAGCCCTTCCGATGAAGCTCTGCATTAGGGAAGATGCAATGCTTCTTGATACCACCGAATAAAAACTTTTCAAAGAGCAAGAGATATGAGATGCCTTTAAAGAGGAAGAAAAACATCAAGTTCAGGTTTCAGGGACTTAAAATAATGGATCACAGAGAGGTTGGCTTATAGGATGCATGCTGAATCCTTAGTGCCACATAGTTGATGTCATGCCCTTTTAATGAGCATCTGGAACAATGAGAGATGAAGGTAAAGACTAGAGTATTATAGTGCACATAAAGGATTCTGTTGATGGAAGTTTCCTGGTACCATCTTAGAAAGTAGTAGTAGGTATGCTGCCATGATAGGTGTAGGAACAGAGAATGCTGCTTGTTGACCTCACAGGTTGTCTTGGGAAGCATTCTGTTTCCCTGGTTCAGGGTGATGCAGACAATGAGAGAGAACTTGATGAGGGTCACCTAGTCCATTGACTGTTATCTTTTCTTTCTGGTTTATGTAGGAACAAATGGTATTTCTAGAGTCAGCCTTCAAAATGTTGCTTTAGCATCTTCCTCTCCACTTTGCTTACTCCCACTTAAAATAAATGCAAAGCACTCCAGATTTTTTGTTTGTTTCTTTGCTCCAAATCAGATCCAAAGCAATCACTCAGCTGCATAACCTCCTCTGGTGATGTCATGTGTCTTCTCTTCCTGACAGGAGCAGGCAAGTCACTGAGCTTTAAACAAATGTAGACCTGTCAGAGGGCTGTGCATTAGAAGTATAACATGAAGATGGTTTCCAGCAGCAGTTTGACTTTGAATTATGAACTCTGGTAGATTTTCTGGTATTTTCTAGCAAGAGCTGAGCATTTGGCATGAACTAATGCTCTCCAGAAGCCTAATTACCTTATCCTAGTTATGTTTAGGAATCTTGCCAGCCTACCAACCCACTTATTTGCTTTTTATTATTCATTACCTTGTACACTTTACTCAGCAAGAGTTCTGAGTCACATTATGGCAGCCCTAGGAAATCCAATTTACTATTGACTTTGGAACAATACCTCTGACTTTAATGAAGTGTTTGCTTAACAACAATTTCACTCAGGGTATCAAACAAATACACTATTATAAAGGTGAGTATGTATACAAATTTCTTGGTATATAAGAGCCGTTCCATGAATGTTTGAACACTGCATTTAAAAAAAATCCATAGAACACTCTGTTGTGCAGATCTGTTGAGTCTGTTCCTATAGATTTGCCATCTCCTTATGTGCTCTAAAGAGGATTTTCTTTTTTTTAAACCCCAAGAAACAATTACGCTTATATCTACTGTATTGCTCTATATTTTAAAAAGTATCAACCTAAAATTAGGCACTAAAGCCATAGGAGTAAAAGTGGTCCGCCTGAAGCTGGTGGACTACGTCTATTCCCATGGCCTCAAAGCCTAGTTAGTGACCTCCAGTGCCTAGTGGGTGGGTGAGAGTCCGCAAGTACCAGTTCCTTCCGCTGCCCACCATAGTCCCAAGAGAACTGCTGACATCTAAAGGCACTTCCAGCTAGATGAGGCATACCATCCGTTTACTGTGAGTGAGCCATGTGAGATCCAAGTGAATGTGCGAAGATTTGGGGCACCTAAGTGAAGAGTACTGGCCTGGCACTAGAATCATATGCTCCTGGGCAGCAGGTGGATGAGGCTGAAGTGAAGGTATGTATGCCAGTGATATTATAAGGCTTTGGCAGTGTGGCTGTGGGTAGAAGACTGGTGACCGTCTCTCTTGTGGAAAACCAGGTTGCCCCTGCAGAGAAGCAGACACTGACAGAGCCTTTTCCCCATCTGTGGGGAAAGGAGGCCAGACAGTGAAAACCCTTAGGCTTAGAAAGTCTGCTGGTTTTCAAAGTGATTTGCCTTGGCTGTCTCTTCTCACTTGCCAAGGAAATGGGTTTTTGCTGGCTCCCTGGCTATACCTTCCCCTCCTACCATCTGCTGTGCAGGTTAACCGTGTCTCAGAAGGTGGTGCCTGCTCTATATCATGGAGCCCCGGAGCTGGTACAGAAGTCCATGGACAAAGCATATGGGACCACTTTGGATCTGTGAATGAGCTGAAGTTAGAGGAAGTCTTTTCACCAAGCAAGAGAGTCAAGGGGGAAATGGATAGGAAAGATAGTGACTTCGCTATCACTGGACTCTGCTTCATACCCAAGTGATGAATGGGGTGCATAATATTGCAGGCAATATTGTTTTGGCTTTTTGAAAGATGTTGTCACTTGAGTCCATGGTGTCAGGATGCCCTCAGCAGGGCTTAATGATCACAGAAAATGAGTACAATATGTTTATTGCAATAAAGGGGGGGCATTTTGTCAGCATTCACTGCCTTGCCCACATCCTTTATTTGGTAGCAAAGCCTGCTATGATTCTGGGACCAGAGAAGCCTACCCAGAAGTAAGAAGCAAAGGAGCTGCATGAGCTCCTAGACCAGTGATGGTGAACCTTCAGTACCCCAGATGTTTCTGGACCACAATTCCCAGAACTGCAAGCTGAGATTGCCAGTGACAAAGAACTGTGGGAGTTGTGGTCCGAAACATCTGGAGTGCTGAAGGTTCACCACCACTGTCCTAGACTGTTCCAGGACAATCATGGGCCACCTATCACTGATTGTGAAGGCTGGGTACATGCTGTGGAAGAGATAGGAGGACTTAGGTGCACTGGAGCACTACTTGATATGCAATGTTGCCATGAGGTGGAATTCTTTCTATGGCAATCCTGGAGCGTGTGGTGGAGCAGTAGCCCATGCTTTACCAGCTCTCAGTGGAGTTAGATATAGGAATCCCAACTCCAATGAGGGGATCTGGATGTAATCACACGTGTAAGGCTCTACATATCTTTCCCAACCAACTGGCACGCACACTGATTGGTTGTGAAACAGGCACATGACCAGCTTCACTCAGGCAGCTGTCCTATTGGCATGTTTCTCCCCCACACTGTTAGATCATCTTCCACACCGCATGGGGCACATGAGTGAAAGGCCACTGAGCTTGCCACAATTCTAAATAAAGAACAATATCTGAAAGGTAGAGTTCTGTCTGCCATTTGCAATAAGTTGATCTTTTCTCATCTTTCCCTCTCCCGACCTTATGGGACTTCCTACACTCTGTTTCTTGTTGCCAAAAAACTATCAATGCTTTCGACTTTAAATTACTGGAGACAGAAGTCCCTTAAGAGTATAATTAAGCAACGATCAATTGATTTTATCTTCAGAGGTAAAATTGAAGTGTACTGTACTTTTCTTAATTGTCTCTCATCCGGTGTGTCCTTCTTTCTAATTATATCCTTTCCATGTTTAACAAGCTGCTGCAATTCATTCTGCTTAAAATTTACTAGCCTATTGTGCTGTTAATTTCCCCCCAACTTCTCTGTGAAAGAGATTACTTTTTGCCCTTTTTATTACTTTACTTGTTTGACTATAATGAGGAAGCCCTTATAACTGTGGTTTTCAAACAGTGTACTCCAGCACCCTGCCAAATCCAGTCAGGGGCACCATGGAATCCTCTCTTCCTGTCCCCAGATACCACCCCTGCCGGAGAATAAGAGGCAGAGGCACCAGTGGTAGCACACGTTTGGCATCAGAGAGGTTCCAGGACAAGCCCTTTCAGCCCCAGAGCCTTGCCCATTTGCCCAGGCTACTGAGTCCTCTGCATCCATGGCCCCACAACCAAGGCAGGACAACAGCTGCCAGCATGCACTGCACCAGGAGGTGAGAAAAGGGAAAGGGAGCCCCATCCCACACCCACCTTGGCACAAACTCTTCTGCACACAGACTGCACTGTGCACTTTCCATGCTGTGCTCCCCCTGCACCATCTAAGCCTGAGCAGGCAGGAAATCAGGAGGAACGCTGGGTGGGAAGGTACCTCATCTGCCTAGCCCTGTTTGCCTTGATTGTGCCTCATTGGGGAACAGCAACTGTGGGCGCTTTTACACAACCTCTAAAATCCGTTAGCAACTTAAATCCAGACCAGAGATTGTGGGGGCTTGTTGCTCTTCCTGTGTTCCCACCCCTCCGCACTCCATTGTTCCTGTCTGCATGAGGGGAGGGAGGGAAAAAAGGGAGGAAAAAATGCAGGCTCACCTCCGTCTGCCGGTTGAAGCAGCCCTGGCAGCCCCGGCATCCTGATTCCTATCTCTTAAAGGGGCGGCAGGGACAAAAAAACAAACAGAAGGCGAGGGAGCCCGTCATTCACAGCTTTACAATGTGCATCAGAAGATTTTTTTTTACCTCCTGGAGGCCAGGTACTTGAAAAGTGCACTGGGACACGCTTAGGTGGGTGTGGTCATACTTAATTTTTTTAAAAGTTCGGAGCTGGTGGGAAAACATTTTTAAGCTCCAGATCTGGGAGCCCTTTGCCTTGGATTTTAGGGGTTGTGTAAAAGTGCCCTGTGAAGGAGGATGTAGATGTGGTGGCTGCTGTGCCACACTGAATAAGCTGCCAGTGCAGGGAAGAGGAGGAGCCAGAGCTGAAGGCAGTGATGGCATTAGCAGGATTTCAAAAAAAAAAAAAAAAAAAATTAATAATGTGGGGTTTCCCCCTCCCTTCTCCCCCCCCCCAACCCAAAGCATTGTATTGAGAAACCTTAGCCAGTGGCCAATAAGTCAAGGAGCTGCGTGTTGAAAAAAATTGGGATCACTGTCTTACAAGAAACTCAAATAATTTTACTTCATATATATATAAAAACATGTACAGCATGCACATCAAAACTTAAACCCTCCATGAATCTTCTAGCAGTCCTAGAAGTGGAGGGGTGACATATGATGGCTACCATCTTGACTCATCTTTCGGCTTAAGTTTCTGAGGATGATGGGAATAAGAGAAAACATGAGGCCTCTTGTAATATGAATATTGCACAACTGCACTTCTGTGGTTCCCAGAAGTATGAGATAAAGAGTTCATGTTACTCCCATTTGTTAGCACTGCTTCTCTGAAATGCTCAAAATTGATTCTGACACTCCTAAACAGTCACAGCACAGTTTGAAAATAAAGGTAAGATTTCAGCTCTATATATTCAAAAGAAGTATTTACAGACCAATACAGGAGGTCTTCAAATAGCTTTATCTCTACCTCTATTACTGTTCCTTAAATCACTATGAACAATTTCTGCCTCCTGTTACAAACAAGATAATTAGAGATGGGCACGACAAGAAAAAATTATGTTTCGAGTTGTCATTTTTCGGGACGGGTCCGTTTCGGGTCGTTTCTGTTTGTCGCAAAATTTTTCAAAAATTTGTCGTTTCATTTTTCATTTTTTTGTTTGTCGTTTCTACCCGCTTTTTGCATGATTTTAAAGCATTTCCGGGGGCTGCCAGAGCTTTTTATGCCCTCTGTGGCTGCCAGACCTGCCCAGTCTGCAACCTGGGCATGCTATTGGTTGAAGTTTTCCAAGAATTTACATGATCCCATCACATGGCTTGCCTCCATGTTGTGGCTGGAGTGGCTGGCAACATCCATTTTGTCATCCTTATCGCGATGGGAGAAGACAAAACCAAACGTTTTAAGGACCCCAACCTCCTGGTAGGTAATAATTTCAAATAATTCTCGCATTATTGCTGCATTTTAATGGATGTCCAGGGCGTTTTAATACCCAAGAAATCAATATTAGGCATCTGGGAGCCTAATATTAGGCATCTGGGTCAATGTCCCCAACTCCCCTTAAAGGAAAAAAAAATACAGCAATCTGAGAAAAGACATAAATGCACGTTTTAAGGACCCCCCACCCCCCCTGGTAGGTATTATCAGACAGTATAAATAATTATCGCTGCGTTTTTATGGATGTCCAGGGCGTTTTTTAACATTTAAAAAACAGCTTATTTCATTGCGTGCCGCCAGTAATGGAAACGAAACTAACGACCACAATTTTCATGGGTCGTTTCGTTTCGTTTAATTTCCAGCTCAATTTTCGTTTGTCGTTTCGTTACGTAACGGAAACGACAAACAAAAACAGAAACGAAAATTTCGCCGAGTCGTGCCCATGTCTATAGATAATGATAGGTTGCAGAATATTTCATTGAATCCAGTGTTCTATCATCTTCATTCCAAATTTAGCTATGCTCCCCCACAACCTTTATCTGCTTCTGTTGCTCTAGTCACCTTTGATCGCAAATTACCTACTTCAGGCCAAACTGGATGTTCACATTACTGAATCTGTATCCAGTTGGCTTGAATTTCATAACTTAGTTGGGTCAAGTTGCTGCTTAATAGAGCTGGATGCAGTCTATTTAACTCCTGTCCAGGGGGACAGGAGAGGGAATTGAAACTAGCTTTCTACCCTTGGCTGATCCTCAGGGAGGAGTCTCCAGCTAAGACTTACACTGGTTCCAACATAGAAAATATTCCAACTAAAACTTAGGAATCATACTATTGTACAGCACATCTCCAACATCCCCTGGTCACAATGGCCATTGCTGTCCAAAGGATAATGCAAGATGTGGCCCAGAGGTCACTGAGCCTAATGTTGTTTTCAGTTTGCTTTGCCCCTGCTTTGAAATCACATTTCTTGCATATCTGACTTGTACTTAAAATAAAGGCTCTCCCTGAGGTCATGTTGCTAAGCAAAAAGAGCTAGGACTGTTTAGTTGTGAATCAGATTCCTATATTTGCTTTCCTATTGAAGAAAATTCATGAGACCTGCCCTACAATTACAGGTAGGTTGTAAAGACTTCCTTGTGACAGCCTTGTATGAAGCTGAACCAGTTTGTAGTTGGGATTGATTTAATCTGACATTCATTTTGTTCTCATATCTTGTTTTTTTTTTTAGCAATGCTTATTGCTCATGTTTCATTTTCATATATCTTTCACTGCTGATACTGTCTTGTAAATATTATGATGAGCCACTCTGGGAGTTTGAGTGAACTGTGTGGTAGCATAATAAAAATAATAAGAGGAATCAAGTAATATTCTGCTGCTCTCTCTGTGAAGTGTATGCTGACTTTAAAAAAATCCACAAGGGAGCAATCTCTAATGTTATCTATATCTAAATGTATATTTAAGAATAAAGGCTGCATTTTCTGCCTAGTAGTGTATCCTTCCTTTAAGCAGCACAGACTGGTTAAGTGAACAAAAAGATACAAGCAAGCGCAAATAATTCACTGGGCTGCATGTCAAAGAATGTAAGTGAAAAAGTGAAAGAGGTCATCAGCTCACATTAACCCTGGAGAGTTAACTGATTTCTCATAACCTTAACCAAGAAATATAGCCTAGCTCTTTTCTTTTAAGTGGGGTGGATTCTTTTCTGCCACCATAGCCTGCTTCTTTCCCTTTCTGTCGCTCTCGTTTCTCCTGTGAAGTTCACTTAGAAGTACAATCCTTTGTGAAGCTGATGTATCACCCAACTCTCTGCTTCATTCTGTCTCCCTTTGTTTTTTTTTGTCACCTCATTTCTTCTTTCCCAAAGCTTTCATCTGACAGTTGTTCATTATTTCTGTTTATCTGCTTCCAGCTAACAGGCAGCGAAATAGCAGGGAAAACACAGATCTATTTCTTCTATTGATCTCTTCTGTTCTAATTGTGGTACCCTTTGTGACCACTAATTTGTTAGAGCCAACCATAAGTCTTGAAAAATTCCATTTTATGGGCTATACAAATTAATTTGTTGGGAAGTGGGTTTTGCCCATAAAGGGAGCATGGGAAAGTATGTTGTTCAGAAAACTTAATATGATTGTGTAATTGAAATCAATACCACTTTTCAGTACGGTTGTCAGGTCAACAGCATTCTATTCCCACAGAGTCTGGGGTTCACCCTTGTGATGTCACATGCATGGGTCCTTGTAACATTACAGAGACAGGGCAGGCAAGGTTTGTGAGGAATGATGAAACTGCTTTAGGGCTGGATATCTGTAGTAGACATGGGCACAACTCGGCGAAATTTTTGTTTTCGTTTCCGTTTTTCGTTTCCGTTACGTAACAGAAACGGTAAAAATAATTAAACCGTCAGAACTCAAACTCGAACCGAAAAAAGAAAAATTTGGTCGGGTTTTTCGTTTTTGTTTGTGGCATCATGGCAATCGTGCAATGCAAAGCACAGAAAAAGTTTTTTAAAGTTGTTTTAAAACCCTGACTCCCGGCCAAAAAAGCAGGCAAAAATATGCCTGCCTGAGGCTTTGCCACCTACCAGAGGGGTGGTTTCTGGGGGGTCCCCGGCCTTCCCCCCCTCTTCTCCTGTCCTGGGCTGCTTGCACCAGGCTGGGTGGGGGGTCATCCTCATCGTCTCGCCATGCCATGCGGTGGGGGGGATCCAAAATGGCGACCACATTTTTTCTTTTGAAATCGTGCTCAAAAAACACACCAAATCACCACAGAAACATATTTATTTATTTTAAATGCCTGAATTTTAATAGTAGCAGCAGTGGGTTTTTTTATAGCAATAAAACGTCGTATGGATTTTATTTTATTTTATTTTATTTTTTATTTTTTTAGACCTGCCCATTTAGGCTGGGCATGGGATGGGTCCATGCAAATTTTTTAAACCATTTCACCAATGGCATTGCCAGGTTTTTGACTGACACTTCTGGATGTCTCGGAGGGCACAAAAAGCTGAGGCACCTTCCAGAAATCGCAGTCGGGTGTATGGATGTGGTTGAGGGAGGAGGGCTGGCTGCTGGTGCTGGTGTGATTCGATTGAGATCAAGAAGGGAGGCTGGAGGCTTTAGGATTTAAGTTAGGCAGGCAGGGAGGGAACTGAATTTAGAAAATAATTTCTTTGATTCCCTGCAGCTTTGTCTGCTGAAAGGAATAGCAGTTTATTCTTTATTTCTTCTCTGGCAGTTTGTGAGGATTTTTTTCTGATATTGGATAAAGGGGGAGGTCGACTGGGAGTGGGAGGTGTGGATTTATTTTAAATATATATTATATACTACCATTTATTTTCTATTTTCCCAACTTCAATTTGCTTGCACACACACACATTTGGGGTGCAAGCCAAGAACAGAACCTCTATCCTAAGTGATATCCTAACTGCCCACTTGCCCACCTGCCCACGCCGCCACCCGCCCATTCACCCACCCGCGCCTCCCCCCTGCCGCTGTCACTGCCCACCCATGGCCCCCTGCTACCACCGCCCACCCGCACCTCTCCCAGCCCCCTGCCCCGCCCGCCGCCTAAGGCGCAAAAACACCTAACGCCAACCCTGATTGTGGGACACCCCTATGCTCTGGGATGTCAAATCGCGCTAAATCGTGGTGGAAACGACAAACGACAAACGAAATGACGAAACAACAATTTTTTTGAAAAATGTTGTGACAAACGGAAACGACCCAAAACGGACCCATTCCGACAAACAAAAACGTGAAACATCATTTTTTCTGGTCATGCCCATGTCTAATCTGTAGAAATACTCCACAGGCCAATCAAAGTAAAAGTGCTCAGAATTTGGGCTAGTTCATAGAATCACAAAATAATTGTATTGGAAGTGGCCTATAAGGCCATCAAGTTTAATTCCATGCTCAACGGAGGGATCCAAATCAAAGCAGTATTAAGAAATGGTTGTCCAATTTTCTCTTAAGTGCCTCCAGTGTTCGCACTCACCATCTCATGAGATAATGGTTCCATTGTTGCACTGGCCTAACAGCTAGGTCGTTTTTCCTGACATTCAGGAACAATCAAACAAAGTCATCAGCCAGAACAGCTGCCAACATGTCTAAGGCTCATTTCTTAAGTGCCTGTACCTACTGCACAAATAACTCATGGGGACATTTTCTAGGTTTTACATTGCTGTGGTCATTGAGCTTACCATGAACCCACAGAGAATTTTTTTCTCCCTAAGGTTCTGCACTATTGCAGCCAAAAATGTTTGTGACCATGCCATCTGAAGCAAGCCAGGGAGTAGAGCACCAATCTTACAAATAGAGATGGGCACAGACTGCCAGTTTGGGGGTTTATGCTAGTTCGTCCCTCAAACAAACTGGTGTTTGACACTTCCCAGCCCTTCCTCCTCTGGCAAGTTCCCGCTCAGTGGTAGAGCCTGGAGGGTGCAGGACAGAGAAGCCAAGGCTTTGGGTGTCGCCCCTCCAAATAAAGACATACGGAAGCAGCCATTCTATCTTATACTCCACACCCCATCCTTGGAACATTCTTGCTCTATATGGTACATATTATCAGCTCTGCCTGTATATCATTATTCTCCATTGTCCTTTTGTCTTTTGACTGTGGAAGGGCCAAACACTTCTGACCTTTATTTTTAGGAACTCCTAAAAAGTCTATAGTGAGGGCACCTGGCGTATTTCCTACAGGAAGGTACCACTGTTAATAAAGCCCTGTTCCTTGCTGATGTCTTACCAGTTTCTCTTGGCGTAGCACCCAAAGGATTGAGGCTTGAGAGGATCGACTAAGATAGGCAGCAGAACTTCAAAGAAGGTGTTCTGATGGGTAGAAAGTTCTCAAACAGTTTTTTTAAACTATATTTTCCCCCATCAAGCTAGTAGCAAAGCTACTATTCTTGGCAACAGACACAACAAACATAACAATAATACAAAATCATTAAAAACAATCAAAAAGGAAAGTAATCCAAATATTGGGACCATGATAATCATGGTCCTATCATACAGTAAACCTGAGAGACATATTTAAATGGTGGACCAAGAGGGATATAGTATGTTACTTCAAGGGCAAGCCATGTTTAAGGCAAAACCTTCATTTATTGGGTTAAAATCAAGGTTTTTGTTGTTCTGCATTGGGAGTGAAAACCTGGCAGCCACACTAGAAGTGTTGATTAAATGACATACATAAAAGAAGACTGAAAAATATTTAGTGCAAACATCGTATATCACGAGACTTTGCATTTTCTTGCTCTGGATGTTTGCCTACTGTTGCAACTAGAGATGGGAATGAATCAGAAAAAATAATGATGTATTTTGATTCATGATTTTTCAAGGTCAATGAATAATAGCAAACAAATTTATGATTTTTTTGACAGTTAACAAATCAATTCCTAAATTCATTTTTTTCTTTAAAAACCTATATGTTGGCTTCCAAGGCACCCAGAGAACCAAACGTGCAAGGAAGCTTACTCTGACTGTTCTCTACAAGCCCTGCAAGGTTGGTGAAGTTTGAGTTTGGGGTGTATATGTTGTATAATCACAAAGCGACCTCCAGGAAAGTGCCCCCCTAACACCTAAAGACACCAAAATTGCAGAGATGCCTCCCACGACTGTCCTCCACAATACCTCTACAATCCTGGGTTTCAAACATCTCAGTTATATATCCACAGAATGGGGACCCTCTAGAAAAAAAGTCCTTTACCTGTTGGGCCTAGCCCCACAGCTGCAACTCGGATGCACACTCATTTCTCCTGGCTGCTGTCCCCATATTGTTTCCACAGGACTGGTCTTAATTTAATTTCAGCCCTCCAGATGTGTTGGACCATAACTCCCAGAATTCCAAGCCTGTATTTCCAATGGCAAAGGACTGTGGGAGTTGTGGTCCAAAAGATCTGGAGGGCCGAAGTTTGGACAAGCCTGTCCTAGATGATTTGAGCTGAGTTGGGCACTGGGAAGGCCTTGTGCAGGGGTGCAAGTTTGTTATGGCCTCCAACTGCACTCAGGAGGAGCTGTTGGAGACATGCAAGGCCCCCTCCTGTGACACTGTGTGTGATTTGGGCATTTGGCGGGAATGGTTGCTGAGCACCCATGTGGCATGGTCCACTATTACCCTCAGGATGGCCTCGGGGATGGAGCAGGACCCACAGTGCATAATACAGGCATGCATGGGTGTGGAATGAGAAGTTTCCTAAGAGCTACTGAGGGCCGGAGGCTCAGTGAATGGTCACTGAGCCATAACAAGCCTGACCTCTACCGGCATGATGGAGTGCAAAAGTCTGATGCAAACTGTGGAGGGCTGGTGGCTCGATCAGTGAGCATAAGAACTTTAGTCCGGCCGAGCCTGACTTATATGGACAGTGACAGAGTGCACCCTTCCTCCTCAGGCTATGACATGTCTGCTGTGAGATGTTGAGAGCTGGCAGTGTGGTGATTGGGCAGCAGGGCATCTATGCCAGCAAGCCCACATTGTTTGGGCCATATAGCATGCATCTCTCAGATTCGGGCCTCAGCCTGTTGGTGGATCTGCAGAGGGGGCTTCAGGTGGCCTTATGCGGCATGGAGAAGAGGCATGGCCACAGGTGAGCTTGTCCATGGCAATGGCAGGTAGTACAGGGAACGGAGACATTAGGTGAGTCCCAAATGCTTGACTGCAAGGACACACACACCCAAGGCTCTGCTGATCCTGAGAACACAGAGCCTGGGGCAAGGAGCCATTTGAAACCCAAGTGGGTCAGGGACCGGACTGGAGGTATTGTAGAGATGAGTCATGGGGCACGACCCAGAAAAATCAGTGTCTCTGGGTTATGGGGGAGGCATCTTATAGCCTGAAAAATAAAAACATGATTAAAAAATATCAATCCATATTAGTTGAGGGTATTTCATATTATAAGGATTTATAAGCATGAGAAAAATCAAAATATATTATATGCATTAAAATATTAACAGACCCAAATATGCTGACAAGGTATAGGGTCAAAATGACCCAGCAAAACTTGGCATAACAGCCAAGGCTTGGCATAAGCACATTGTGGGGGTGCCAGTCTATGAAGAATAGAAAATATTTTGTGGTTAGCTAGAATGAAGCCAAGCTAGGAAGTAGGAGACAAGACTATGGTCACGGTGACCCATCCTCTAAGACTGTTGTGCGGAGGTGTCATTTTGCTGAGAACAACAACATGGTGGTTAGCCAGGAATAAGGAACCAACTTTGAACTAGGAAATAGGGTCAGGTCATTCTAAAATTCTGATAACTAACTGCGTAAGATCTAGGAAAGCATTGAAAACAACACGTACAACATGCATAAGTTGCGGTCACGAAAAAGGTATAAAAAGCATAAGAGACCACTATGGGGAGGACAGATCAGCAGGGTTTTGGTCTGCGCTATGGACCAATTCAGGCTGTGCTGGAACCCCCACTAACACCTTTGCTTTGTATGTAATACTTGCTTGCTTTATTCTTGCTGTATATTACCTATAACTCTGAGTTTCTATGTCTGTCTAATAAACTAGATGAACTAATTCTTTGCGTGGCAATTTTTAAGAACCACCAATTTTTATCACATATGAACAATATAAATTGGTGAATTAGTAATTTTTGAATGAATTTTGATATTCATTTTTAATTTGTGCACATCTCTAGTCACAACACCTTTGTCTACTCCTGAATTTATTTATTTATTTATTTATTTATTTATTTATTTATTTATTTATT
>JAHTLZ010000129.1:10223751-10237183 GCA_023846285.1 Phrynocephalus versicolor | reverse complement strand
ATTTATTTATTTATTTATTTATTTATTTATTTATTTATTTATTTATTTATTTATTTATTGTCATTGGGCATTTTTGTACCATATAATGCACTAGAATTCTCACAGAGGTTAGACAATATCAGAGCACTTAGATTATGAAGTTGCTTTTGTCTGGGTTTCTTTTAATAATGATGCATGTAGATTAAGCAAGGTGGTGTCAATCCCACTGTTAATTTAAAATGCTTAAAAGTAAAAGTGGGCTATAAATTCCATTTATAAATACACATTCTGCAAGCGGATCAATATGATTTGAAATCAACAGGACCCACTGCTTTCATAGGATCATACAAGTTGTGGGAGTTGCAAAGTAAAACAAGGAGAAGATGCCATTGTCCTCATCTCTGTTCTGAACTTCTTACATAACTACCTGAATGCCCTTATGCTCCTCTTGCAATTTATCTCCCCAATTCCATTTAAACCTTTTGTGATAAGTTTCTCTCTATTCATCTATTCATTGACCTGAAGCTACAGACAGAAAACTCCCAAAGTTTCAGAATGTAGCAACAGAACAATCATTCACAAGGATTTATCTGGCTTTGGAGTTGGTGCACTGACCCTCTATTACATATCACCTCCCTGCTTTTATATATTTTGACAAAAAGCAGCTTTCTGCTCTGAAAGGGAGGTTGTTTTGCTTGCAGTGGTGCCAGAAGAAATGTAGGAGGACCCTTCTGTCTGTCTGTCTGTCTGTCTGTGCACATAACTTGATGTGAATCAAAGAAACACATCAGTTAGACACTGGTCGCAGAAACAGAAAAGCTAAGGTATTAATCAAACACACCACATATTTTGCCCATGCCTCTGACTGAACTAGCTCTTAACACTAAACATGTGTTAAATATGTTTTGCTTTGTTTTCTGGATGGAATTATTAAAGACAGAATTTGGCAAGGGACACACTTCTAAAGTTTACAAGAGCTTGGCAGGTCCTTTTGGAGGTCGTTGGCTGAAATCCAGTTGCTTTGTTATGCAAAAGCCAAAACATTCAGCTCTTTCTGGAGATGTTATTGGATGCCATTTCTTTAAAGCATGGCTGCTGTTCGGGAAGGTAGCCTTTCACGCACAGCTAAGAAGAGGATATGCATCACTCAAATGAGAGGAGGAGACAAAATACTGCATGAAGCCTACCCTGTGGCACAGTGGCTAAATGCCTGTACTGCAGGTAAAACTGTGCTCACGACCTGAGGTTCAATCCCAGGTAGCAGGAAGAGACTACTTGAAATGTTATGGAGCGGTATATCAGCAGAACACTTTTCTTTGAAATAACATGCCAATGTATATGTACACATGCAAAATTAAAAGTGAATTGGTAATTAAAACATAATTGCATTGCCTCTCTCTATAGTGAGGATTAACCAGGTGACTTCTGTGCTGCTGAGTCTGTTTTCTCAGAGAAAATTTGTGCTTTCAAAAAGGAGGAAAGTAAACAAGGATTTTTATGGCTCTCTTAACATGATTCTTCCATTAAGAGAGGGGAAAAACCCTCAATCAGAGTTAATGGTTTATTTTGAGTCACGAGGTAGGTCTTTATTAGAGATGGGCACGACTCAGAAAAATTGTTCGTTTTCGTTTTCGTTTTCGTCTAGGGGTCCGTTTCGGCTCATTTCCGTTTTCGTGAGCTAATTTCAAAATTTTTCGTTACGTAACGAAAACGAAAAAATGAAAATGAAAACGAAATTTTTTTCGTTTCTTCCCATTTATCTCCATTATGTGCTTTTCCAGTAACGAAAAACGAAAATTGGCTCAAAATTAGTCGTTTCGTTTCCGTTTTCGTTCCAGTTCTGAGCCATTTTTCGTTTTTCGTTTCGTTACGTAACGGAAATGAAAAACAAAAACGGAAACGAAAATACCGCTAAGTCGTGCCCATCTCTAGTCTTTATGCTAGGATTTGTTTGAGGTGTCTCCTATCAGGCATTCTACCCTTGCCCTCTTAGCAATGTTAGTCACAGAGGAAACCCTGTGGCGATCTGAGGTTTCTTTTCCAAGCGGGTCTCCTCCTGTTCCTACTGCCATTGTGGCATGCTCCTATCAGCTCTTGTAAAGTTTAAAGAAATTGTGGGGAAAGGAAGAAGAATAAGTGTTTTATTTTGTTTATTGCCATAGTGTGACAAGCAGTAGGAAAAAAACAAGTTCATTCTGCCAGGCCACATCCATTGCCACTGCCAACAGCACAGCCCCTGAGCAGTTCTATGGCTGCTGAATGACACCACTTCAGGGGCTTCTTCCATTGTTCCCCCATGCCCAGCCTCACCCACACAGAGTTGACACATGACCCACACTCCACAATACATGCCTTGTCCCAGGTAATGGAAACCCACACTATGCCATAGGTCAGTGTTGGCAAAACTATGGCATGGGTGCCAAAGGTGGCACTTGGAGCCCTTTCTGTAGGCACCAAACATTGTCCCTTCAAAGTCACCTGTATTCAAGTTAAACTGCTGTATTGGCACTTTACGAAAAATAAGTGGCTTTTGAATCACAGTTTGGGCACTTGGTCTCTAAAAGGTTCGCCAATCGCCATCACTGCCATAGGTTCTGTCTCTGGCCATGCCAGCAATCACTGTACATCAGTGTCCCTGTTTAGATGGTCTTGTGGGCTCAACCTGCAGAGTTGGTAAGGCAGCTGCCTGCAAAATATAATTTCTCAGTACCTGAATTGCAGGTTTGCAGTATTTTCAAAGGAGAGGGAGAAGGGACTAGATTTATGTATTCCTAGAGAGTAAGTCTCTTTTGGGACAACAATAATACCCTCCATGAATACAGGAGTTGTTGAGGGTTGAGGTTTTTGAGCTTCAATGAGATTGGGAGGTATACTGGTGGTGGTGTTGCTACCTGAAGGGTACCCCAAGTCGGAGAGATCTCTGTTAGTAAGCCAGAACGTTTGCCAACCATCAATTATAATAATAGAAAATAAACAGAAATCCATACCGTGTCAGTTATCACTCCAGTCAACAAAAACCATACCAAATGCTGTAGTCCATGGACATCTGGTGATAAATGGGTTACAGAACTATTGAGGAACCAGGACAGGCTGCTGTAAAGCTACAGGAGCCACACAAACACAAAACTTGATCCCCTACTCTCCTGCTGAAAATTGAGAAATTGTGAAATTCTATTATGAAACAAGCCCATAGCTTTCAGAAAGGAATGATGGAAATGAGGAAAACACCCAAACAATTAAATAATTGAACCACAATTAACCAGAGAAGGTTTGTCATCCATAATGGAAAGAACTAGAAAAGTTGTCAAAAAGAAAAATCAACACAGCACAATGACCATACCATGTGAAACAAATGAAGGGTAGAGGTTGATGCAATAGTGGAAGAAAATTTATCAACATAGAAACAACCAATGGAACAACCAATGGAACATCTCTCTCTCCCAGACAGGACACCGGTTAGAGGTGGAGGTGGAGGCATCAGGCTTAGGGAAACACAATAAAGTAGCACATGTTGCATGTGGCTGTGATAGAGGGCAGCCACAGATCTCATGACTTTAAAAGGACTCCAAGAGACATGCGGCAGCAGCATAGACTAGTTACACAAAGACAAGGTCTGTTTGTCCCAAATGATGAAGCAAAGCTGGTGGTAGCAGTGCAAGGCTGAGCAGATGAAAGCCCCTCCCCCCGCCCCAGTCTCAATCTAGTAATTCAGACTGCTTTGAAGAGAAGGTACTATAGTGAAAATGCCCTGCCATCTTAATTACCACTTAATTATATGAGGAACACAAGAAAGATAGCAGGGCATTTTCACCATAGTATCTTGGGTAGTGAGCTATTGCAACAGAGGGAAGAAAAATAGGGATTGCTACTTCACCACCTAATCTAGGATTTGGTGACACCATTTCCTACCAGCTTGAAGGACTGCTGGAGCAGCAAATGGCATTCCATGTTTTATCCCTGGTTGCTATTACTCTGGGTGTTCCTCTGGGCAGGATAAAATGGGACATTATCGGTCAAGTGGTCCTCTGACACTTTGAGGGAGCAGCATAGGTCTCTAGTAGGCAGACAGCCACCCTTAGCCAGGTGATCCCAATGTTGAAGGGCTCAGTTGGCATGATAAAGGCCATAAAGAGGTTTTTGTCCAAGTGGGTAGTGGATTCCATAAATAAATAAGCAATTTTTCCCATCTTGAAGTTGTGGACCTGGCTAGCAAACTAAAGCAGTCACTCCACTACAGGTTTGCCTTCTTGTGGAAGATGGAGGAGTAGGTTCTCGGAACCCTCTCCACCCTCTGAATTAAATAGCAGGCAATGGAAATTAAGCAGGAGCTCCTCTAACCATGTGTGCAGAGAAACAGATTTTGCTGCTATCAAATATTTAGCTGCAGAATAAATGATGTACAATAATGATAACTCTTTTAGATCCCCACGTTCTTCTACTATCCAGTACTGCCAGGCATGAAAAGGGGCTGTATGGGCTCACGGTTTCAGAGGAGGCATTCGGTGTAACACAATGCCATACACTGCTCTGCACTTGCAAGGGAGTATGATGGCTTTCGCTACAATTAAAAATGTATCGGAAGCTTAATTGTTTGTTTGTTTGTTTTTATAATCTGCTACTTTATTACCATGTTCCCTTAAACTGGATTTACCTGTGTCTGAGTTTTACCATCTTGCCATGTGGTTTCCTTCATCTGTATCCTGAATTGAGAGAGAGAAAGGTGGTGGTGGGGGGGAAAGGTTGGCTTCTAGGATATTAAATGAATAACTAAGTTTGAAAATAATAAAATGTAAGTGCTTTGTTGAATAGAATTCCTACAGGGTTTAATAGTTCCTCTATAAAATTTTTAGCAGAGCACAGGGAAAGGCACAAACACCGTGTTCCTTACTTTTTCAATCATAATTAAATCTTTAATAATGTATTAGGAAAGTACCAGCCATTGACTTGTCCAATAGCCTAGAGGAGAGAAATGTAGAGTTGGATAAATCTGTTTTGGAGTTCAATATCTCCTGCAATCTCGAAGCTGCAGTCTTGCATACTTAATCTGGAATAAATTCCCCATGTAATACAATTTTCTCACACATAAGGGTGAGCCTGCATACTCATATCCATCAGCTGGTGACTCGAGCTTATTTATACATCATTCCTGCTCATTAGGAATGTGCACAGTTCCCCTGATAATCTGTGTGCCTGAATAAAGAACACCGAGATTTGAGCTAACCCATTCTGTACCTTTTTGGTGGCACTCTGCCCTGATCCTTTTTCTCAGTCCACAATGACATTTATGTGCTTCTACTTATCCATAAAAATCCCATTCGTACAAATAGGGAAGCACAGTGGCAAGGCCAGCTCATAGTCTGAAGAGTCCAGCTGGACAGCAAGTCATTAGCAACTGTTTGTCGAGTAGATCAATCTGTTTTGCTTTTATTTTCTCCATACCAATATAAGGAGGTTGAAATTGGCTTCCTGAAGCAGTCACAGGAAAGGCAGGGCAAAGGGTATGGCGGCCCTGTAGTGACAAAGTTTCTGTGTGTGGTTTCTTTGTCCACCCAATTGGAGTTGGCGTGAAAAGTGCCACTATGAGGTGAGAGCTTCAGGGACTGGGCAGCTTATATAAAGGCTGCCCATGCAGCCACTGGCCTCCATTTTGCTTTGGTGATGGTCCTCCCACCCACCCTATTAACGGTGAGAATGAGATTAGCTGGTCACATATGGGCCGAATGGGAAGTTTTGGTTGTCACTCTGATTGGCCTTGAGTGACAGCAAGTTTTTGTCCATCTCATTCTCACCCAAGGGTCAGTGAGAATATTTAATACATGCTTACCTGGTCACAATTTGGTGAGTAGTGCAAAAGGTAGCTGAATTCGGTGTAGGAATAGTAAGCTCAGTAAGATAAGAAGAGTTAAAGCACTGTCAAGGGATGTAAAACAGGGGACTGTTTTAGAATAATGAGATCTATAGAGTTTGGAGGATGCTGAATAGGTGGGCAGAGGGGTGGTTTCTGGGGGGGTCCCCGGCCTCCCCCCTTTCCTCCTGTCCTTCCTGGGCAATGGCATCCTCGTCGTCCCGCCAAAGTCGCCGCCTCGCCGCCTCGCCGCCATTCAAGCGGCACAGGAAAAAAGTTTTTAAAAGTTAAAAAAAAACCAATTCCCGGCCAAAAAACCAGGCGAAAATATGCCTGCCTCTGAGAGTGCACCTACCAGAGGGGTGGTTTCTGGGGGGGGGGGTCCCCAGCCTCCCCCCCTCTCCTGTCCTGGGCTGCTCTGGTGGGGGGCATCCTCGTCATCTTGCCAACTCGCCATGCCATGCGGAATCCAAAATGGGGCGACCGCAATTTATTTTGAAATCGTGGTCCAAAAACACACCAAAGCACCCAGAAACATGAGAAAATTGCTGCTGCCTGCTACTATTTTAAAACTGCCAGAATTTTTACAGTAGCACTAGCAGCAGTGGGTTTTTCTTGCAACAAAATGTCCTCCTCTCCATTGATTTTATTTTATTTTATTTATATTTTTTTACACCTGCGCAATGATGGGCTGGCCATGGGAGTGGACCATGCAAATTTTTGGAGCCATTCCACCAATCGCATGACCACTTGGCCACTGAGACTTCTGGGATGTGCCAAAAAGCCCACTAACCCTGCCCTAAACCCTAACCCTAACCCTTACCCATACGCCACAGTACACTGTGGGTCAGAGAGGCACCCAGAGGTGCACCCCACTACTCACCCTAACCTCACCCGGAACTAGCCTAACCCTAGCCCTTGCGCTAACCCTAACCCTAAGCCAGATCTGTGTACTTGCATTGCACTACACACAAGTACGCTTCCCTTCTTAGTGAGACACAGGGTGCAGAGAGCCCGCCATTCTGACTGACTGCTGCAGTGGAGGCACCCCAAAGAGGGGTGCCTCTGCCAGTCCACTGCTGCAAGCAAGTCTGCAACTTGGTATGCATATCCATATGGCTATGCATACCCTTTTGTAGCGGGCGAGGAGAGGAGGCACCCACGAGGTGCCTCCAGGAGCCTGCTTTCCCTTCCTTCCTAGCAGGTGAGGAGAGGAGGCACCCACCCACCCCAGAGAGGTGCCTCCAGGAGCCCGCTTTCCCTTCATAGCGGGCCAGAGGAGGCACCCACCCCAGAGAGGTGCCTCCAGGAGCCCGCTACCCCCCTAAACCAGTACTAACGACAGATGAAAAAAACGAAAAACGAAACAACAAATTTTTGAAAAATTTCACGAAAAACGGAAACGAGCCGAAACGGACCCGTCCCGAAAAACGATAACTCGAAAAAAATTTTTCCTGGTCATGCCCATCTCTACTCACAACTGTATTCTGCACTAGCTGCAGTCTCTGCATTAACCTCACAGGCAGCCACTCGTAGAGAGCACTACAGCAGTCTAATCTCGAGATTATGTGCACATGGACTGGCATGGTCCATTCCCCAATGTCCAGGAAGGCCCGCAGCTGGGCAGTCCTCTGCAGATGGTAATGAGTGGTACGGACCACTGACACCACCTGGGTTTCCAGGGTGAGTGCCAGGTCCAACAGGACAC
The DNA here is from genome assembly GCA_023846285.1 of Phrynocephalus versicolor. Lineage (NCBI taxonomy): Eukaryota > Metazoa > Chordata > Lepidosauria > Squamata > Agamidae > Phrynocephalus > Phrynocephalus versicolor. The sequence continues at coordinate 10,229,651 of JAHTLZ010000129.1, read as the reverse complement.
CCAAACTGTGGACCCCATCCTTCATGGAGTCACTCCTCCCAGATGAGAAAAAGCTTCCCATACCATAGACATCAGGGTCCCCACCATGATCTCCATCTTGCCCAGGTTCAATCTCAGTCTATTTGCCCACATCCAGTCCAGCACAGTGCCCAGTAGCAAACCACAATAAAAGAAAGCAGGCCTTGAAATTCTCCACTCACAGTTCCCAAACAGCAAACTGAGCAATCACATGGAGAGTAACTATAGACAAGTTTTCCTATCACGGTAAGATATGTTGCTGTTTCTTTCGAAATAGCAATAATAAGGTCTACATCAGGGATAGGGGCTCATGTTGAGGGATTCACTGTTTAGTAGGGGCTTGGACTTGGTGTTTAGGTCTCAAGACTTGGTATCCAAGTCTTCGACTTAGGACACAGATCCAAAGATTTGCTATCCTTGGTCTACAGTTGGAGAAAGTTATCAGATGTGTATGCTTTTGTGTTCTCTTCTGCACTCATTCTGGTTATTCCTTCCTCTCTCCTTTTAGTTTTAAAACAAAACATGAAACATTTATTAGTTTACAATTAGATGATCAGTATTACGATAGCTTTAGCCGATATTATTGTATTGCAAACATAAATTCTTATAATAATGTATCCTTGGTCTACATTTAGAGAAAGGCATCAGATGTGTATGCATTTGTGTTCCCTTCTGCACTCATTCTGGTTATTCCTTCCTCTTTTGAGGAAGCAGTGATACATGAGTTACTCATCAGACCAGGACATAGTAGCCAATTGGTGATCCCATCAGAGGATGACTGACAGCTCATCCTTTCAAACTCCAGATTCCTGAATGAGATTGGTTTCTATGTCTCAGTGCAGTTTGGTCATTTATTATCAATTTTTAAATCGTTGTCAACTGTTATATCTCCACATAAAGGGGATTTGCTGGATGCTATATCTCCAGCGGTTCTGTAACATAAACTGGTATCACCCACAACATAATTATTCTTTTTAAAAGGTCTATTAATCATCATAGTTTGTCATTTGGAGTATACTGTGGGCCTCTATTCATTTTTCAAGTTACTTTTTCCTTTGTCAAATATGCATTAAAAATGTTTCACTGTCATGCAAGCTTGCTACAAAGCCAGAGCAATATTTTCTCCTGTTTATTTATCAAACTTAATGTAATGGGATCCCTTGACAAGTATACAGATGAAGAAGTAAGAGTCAATTTCTGAATATTAAAAATAGACTTACCAAATCAGGCTTTCAGAACTGACCCCCACCCCACCTCTCCACTTTTGCCTCTGGTCCTTACTGAAATGGACAAAATGTGCTACTTATAACATTTTTGTGTTTGGGACAGATCCTGCATACAAAGATGAGCACCTCCAGTTGCACATAATCTATCAAAAGGATTTGTATCAATCTGAAATGTTTCTCTACATTCATTGTGCATGGGCCAATGAGCCCAAACTGGGGTTCTACAGGTGAAATGATGGAATCTCGTGAAGCACGCTTTCCCTCCCCACTGCAATTGTGTTTTGGACAATGACTAGAGATGGGCATGAAACAAAACAATGGCGTTTCGGTTTTTCGTTTGTCATTGAGAGGTCTGTTTCGGTTCGTTTCCGTTTGTCGTGAATTTTTGGAAAAATTTCATTTCCGTTTTTCATTTTTTTGTTTGTCATTTCTACCTGCTTTTTGCACGATTTTTAAAGCATTTCCGTATGCAGGTGTCCCCCAATGCCCCAGACCAGAGGGAAAACACTAAAAAAATGGATGCTGGCAGAGACACAGTATAGACTAGTTATGCAGGGACGTTGCAAAGGCAGTGGTGGGCGTTGCCCAGGGTGCAAGGCAGCCGCAGAGTGACTGCACTGCGGGGCAAGGGAGGGTACTCACCGAGAGGTATGCAGCACACACACACACAGGGAGGCTGCAGGACTGAAGCTAGAGTCGCAGAGACAGCAATCCCACACTAACTCCCACCAGAGACTGCAAGGAGGACGGGGGCTGCCAGAGCTTTTTATGCCCTCTGTGGCAGCCAGACCTGCCCAGTCTGCAACCTGGGCATGCTGTTGGTTGAACATGATCCCATCACATGGCTTGCCTCCATTTTGTAGCTGGTGGTGACATCCATTTTAAAGGGAAAAGAAAAATACATCACAATGGGAGAAGACAAAAACAAACATTTTAAGGACCCCAACCCCCTGGTAGGTAATAATTTCAAATAATTATCACATTATTGCTGCGTTTTTACAGATGTCCAGGGTGTTTTAATACCCAAGAAATCAATCAATATTAGGCATCTGGGAGCCATTTTGGGTCGATGTCCCCTAACTCCCCTTAGAGGGAAAAAAATACAGTGATCTGAGAAAAGACATAAATGCATCTTTTAAGGACCCCACCCCCCTGGTAGGTATTATCAGACAATATAAATAATTATTGCTGCATTTTTATGGATGCCCAGGGCCTTTTTTAACATTTAAAACAGCTCATTTCATTGTGCGTCGCCATTAATGGAAACAAAACGTAATGACCACAATTTTCATGTTTCTGTTTGTTTCATTGCATTTTCATCACAATTTTCGTTTGTCGTTTCATTATGTAATGGAACGACTAATGAATAACGGAATACAAAAAATAATGAATAACGGAAACAAAAAAATGTTCGTTCCGTGCCCATCTCTAACAATGACTCATGTAAATAGTAGCTACAATGTTAGCTACTTAGGTGCAACAAGTAACACCTAGTTATTTTCAAAATTACTTTGAAATGACATGCATTTTGACAGAAGCACAACCACCATCCAGTTTTACATAATTCTTTTATTTTATCTTCTTCATTTTTGTCAATATTTCTGCAGAATTGGTGAGATCATTTTTTCTTTGTTTCTTTTTCTGCTTCATGTGGCAAGGATAATACTATGGCTGAAATCTCGGAGTAAATTGCGACCAAACTACTCCCACTAAATCAGTGAGGATTATGCAAGTCAAACTCTTTGTATGTTCCATTTATTCAAAGAGCCTGTTTTCAGTGTGAGATTCCTGGTGTGGTGTAATGGATAGAGTGACAGACAGGGTTTGAATCCCTGCTCAGCTGTGGAAACTCACAGGGGGAGTGGAACTGCTTCTTTTAAAAAAAATCACTCCTTAAATACCTCAATGTTCTGAGCAATCATCCAAGGAAGCTAGAGAAAGCTGATTTAGGGTGACTATTAGGAAAATGTCTTAATCTTAGAGTAGTACAACAATGGAACCAATTATCTCAGGAGGTGGTGAATGCTCCAACACTGCAGGCATGCAAGAGAAAATTGTACAAGCAATTGTCAGATCTGCTTTGATCTGTATTACTGTATTTGATAGATAGTTGGATTCAATAGCCTTATAGGCACGTTCTTCCTCAATTATTTTTGATAATTCTGTGATTCTCAATGATGCCATAAGAGTCCATAGTTGTTCTTCAAATGATGATTTTCTTCACTGCTGTTTTAAAGAATTGCCATATCCTTGGGTCTTTCTCATTACATTTAAAGTGTAACATTACTAGCTCCTCAGACTCAGGCCCTGACACTTTGAATTGATTTTTATTCAGACTTCATAAAAAATCAGGTTCAGGTCACATGGTATTCAAACTTTTAATAGCCGCTGCTGGTGAGTTGAAAAAAAAAATGCTTTGCAGCCCATATGAATTGATTACTCTCCTGCATCATGAGAACAATAACATCTAAATTGATTTAAATAGCACTTAAATGTGGTTCTTATTGCTACTGTGACGGCAGCCTCAGTCAGTTATTGGGATGTCAAAGAAATTTGCCGAGTTCACGTTTCCCTACGAAAATACTAATTTTTCACATCCTGGGAAGAGTACAGTCTGGAACCGATCTTACTTCATAAATCAATACATTTCTGATACCTGTGATATTTTTGATGGGCGAAATTGCAGATGAAAGCATTGAAAACATACCCTTGTCTGAAATCAGATACATTGAGAATATGCTTTAGCCAATGAAAGAAAAAAATGCATACACTTTAAACAACATGCCCCAAATATGTGCAAAGATAACTGTAATAGCAATGTAGTTGCTGAGAGATAGTGAGTTACACAAGCAGGCCAAAATCCTGTTGCTTAATATAGTATGCTGTTGCTGGAGTAGAATAATTTGAATCAATAGAATACAATTTACAGAAGAGGTGACTTACTAAATCTCTGCTGATTCAATGGAAATACCTACTACACTAACCAACAGGTATTCAGCCTGATGTTTTTCTGTGGAGAGGAAACCTGGAATGAAAGTGAACTGTAGGCCTGCATTAAATGTAACAAGTCTCGACTGAGAGATTTTCACATCAGTCAACTGCATTTCTATGGGCTCCTCACAAGTGAAAGTGGTCACATTAACACTGACAAAAGGTATACTCCTAGAAGAGATAAAGGGGGTACTCAAATAAACATTGGGGTTTCAAAAGGGAACACTTCCCCATCATTCTCACTTTCCTAATGATCTGATGATCCCTTAGCTGTTACTGATGGTAAAACAGTTCAAGAAAAGTAAACAGACCTACAGACGTGTAGCTGCCTTCACAGGCCTGTGGAACACTGTTAGAGAGATTGGTGGCTCCGCTGGAAGCCTTAGTCTTCGGCGGGGCTTCTTTTCCCGCCCGAAGAATGCAGGCGCAAAGTCCAGTGCCCATATTCTGGATGGTTGCACGGGGAGCAGCCTATTTAAGGCTCCGTGCACTCCCCGCCAGCAGCCAGCGCAAGTCAGCAGCTCCCCTCCCACCTGCCCTATATTGTGGATGATGAGTCTTCCTGGTCGCTTCGGGGCCAGATGAGAATTTTTGGTTGTCACTCAAATTGGCCAGAGTGGCGGCATGTTTTCGCCCATCCCATCATCCGCATGGCACGACTGGGTGGTGTTAAATAAAGTCCTTCTTCCGGTCGCAATTAGCGGTTAGGGCAAGCAGTCTTGTAATTTCAGTAGGGCCCTCTGTTATACAGCATCTGTCAGGTGCTGGGCAGCCCTCATGGATAAATTTTGATAAACTAGAATGTCAATAGTTATTGTTAAAAAGGAACCCCAGTCAGGAAATGAGGGCTGCTGATGTTTAGGAGATTCTAGAAGATAAGATGGCTTAAATCCCTGTTTGGCATCTTACCAAAGGAATTATTAATCATGCCGGATTAATCTCTTATCAATCGGAGGTACTGATAAATTATAACATAGAACGGAACTACCACTTGCCCTATGTCATAGGCCCTCTTTCACTTGCAGTTATTCCTTTACAGTTAATTAATGTTATTAATAAATTGTGGTCCTTATTAACCACAGAAACTTTGTCTCATCTCTTTATTTCTTCTGGGGGGGGGGAGTTAGATTGCAATTGGAAACCTGTTATGCAATCATCTGTTCTTTGGAGCAGCTCCAAACTGGATGGCTTAGAAATAAAGTTGTTTTTTTTTTTTTTTAAATCTGCACTCTGGCCCAGTTCTGTTTGCTGCTACACAGATTTACACTGTGAAATAAGCTTTTGTTTTAAAAAAAACTACAAGCAACATGAAGGGAATAATGGCCATAATGGTAATGATAATGATAATGTTGGCAAAAACACATAATGATAATGCAAGATTATTAACATAAAAGGGCAGCTCATTGATTACAGTATGTTTTGTTCCACAGAGAGGTTTCTGGGATAATTAGAGTAATGCAACCTAGGGAGAATTTTATTAACTGTTGAGAGAATTTGATCTGTATGCACACACACACACACACACACACACAGAGGGAGAGAGAGAGAGAGAGAGAGAGAGAGAGAGAGAGGTATTTGTATACAGGTTTTTGCACTGGACATCACCAAGAGCCATGAATTTCTTTCTTTCTTTCTTTCTTTCTTTCTTTCTTTCTTTCTTTCTTT
>JAHTLZ010000129.1:10207932-10223741 GCA_023846285.1 Phrynocephalus versicolor | reverse complement strand
TTCTTTCTTTCTTTCTTTCTTTCTTTCTTTCTTTCTTTCTTTCTTTCCTCTCCCCACCAAGAGCTGTGCTATTAAACTCACTGATCATTGCCTTGTATGTCATGTTTGACACCTGTCCCTTGTGGAACATAGGCAAGCTGAAAGGGGAAAAAGGGAGAGGAAAAAGTCAAGTACTGCAAGGGCTGCAAACATAAAAGCCAGCCACAGGCATCGAAAAAGTGAAGTGCAAAATGGGGATGGAGTGGGGAGAGAGCTACTGCCATTGTGACCTAACACACTTAAATCCCATGCAACAGACTGAAAACATCCATGGCAGAAGCACACAAATGGAACTGATTGAGTTTTAAAGTGGAATGCAAAATGAGATCTGCAACAGCCTCAAATGAAAAGAAGGAAACATTCTATAATGAACACCCACCTTACTGAAAATTAAAGCAATGCAAATAGCAACCTCTACCACTCTTTCCTATCCCTGCCCAAATGTAAAATGACCACAAATCATAGGAGACAGGGAAACTTACCTGGTCCACCCTAACCTTTCCAGGAGCTCCACCATTTGCAGGAGGACTTCAGCTTTTTGTTGGCATTTGAGTAGTCAGTCTCGTTTTGTTCCATGTTTTCTTGTCGTTTAAATGTATTGCTTTCATTTTCTGGGAGAGGCCTGCAGCTGCCAAGTTCCTCATCCCCATCAGTTTTCTAAATATCTGAAGTCCCAATGCAATGTTTGAAATTTTGGATTACTCCAGTTCAGTTCAAGCTCCATTTTGGGCTTTCTCATTTGTTCCAGATTAGTTCAGAAACTGAAAAATACCTCTCCACTTCTCTTTTGATACCAAATCAATTCCAGATCTCACCTGCATTCCTAATTTGAACATAGGAGTGGACAAATAAATGCATGAGTCTGAGGAATGGTGACATGTTTTCTTGGTGTTTTCTTTCTGATAATCATTGCCCAAGATGTTATAATGCCATAATTAAAATGGAGAACATCATATATATATTTAATATTAATATATGTATATGAATGAAACAGAAACTGATATATGTTCTTGTTCTTTAACTATAACTCAATAACTGTGTGCTGTCAAGTCAATTCTGATGTATGATAATCCTTTCCCAGGGTTTCAAGGTAATTGTTGACCATTCCCCTTTTCTGGGAGCATCCTGGGTTTGTGCAACTTGCACACAGGCTGGCCCTTCCCCTATGAGGCACAACGGAGAATCAATCTGCCAACCTCTGGTTCCACAGTCCAATCTGATGCCTAAACCACTGAGCTATACGGCCATTTTAACAACAGGCAGATACAAATAGAAAGCTGCTTTGAGCCAGATCATTGGCCTATGTAGCCCAATATAATCAGCTCAATTTTCTATCTGTTCAGGCTATTTTCCCTCTTAATCCTATTTGGTTTCTTTTATTTCTTTTCTGTTCTCATTCAAATACTAATCAGGCCAGACCTTGCTAAGCTTCTGAAGTCAGACAAGATCAGTATTTTAAGTGTGCCACTATGGTATTAATCACAGATTATCCTCTTGATCTATTAATCAAGGTGAGTGTCTCCACAACTGGAATTCCCCTATTGAATTTTTCCATGCAGATAGTTGAGAATTTTATTCAGATTATTTGTGGAGGCATTTTAGCTTAGTTGTTTTGGAAAACAGCTTTCAAAAATTTACAAATGTCTTTATGAATTTGGTGTTAAGGACTTGCAAGTTGTGTGGGACTGGGTATGTTTAATGGATCACTATTTTGTAGCTCATGCTAATTGCATGTTTTGTTCATTCATAAGACTATTCTGTGAATTTCTGCTTTAATTTGTGATTTTTCAAAAAAATCTGCATGAGCTTTCATTGTTCAATATACATCTCCGCATACATACATTACCTCTGAATTTGCATGCCTTTTAAATTTTTAATTTTGATGAATTTACAATTCAAGAATTGCAACACCATACTGTGGAATCCAGTGAATAAATAATGGAATCAAAGAATCACAGAATAGTGAAGTTGGAAGGGGCCTACAAGGCCATCAAATCTAACCCCCTGCTCCAGGCAGGGATATAAATTAAAAGATATCTGCCAGGGATCTGTCCAAATTTATGCTTAAAATGTTGGAACACCACTTCTTGTGGTAATTGGTTCCAGAGTCATACTGCTCTTGTAGGACGTTTTTCCTGATATCCAGCTGAAAGCAGGGGTTGGTTAACTCAGTGGTTCCCAACCTGGGGGTCAGAACCCCTTTGGGGGTCAAACAACCATTTCACAGGGGTCGCCATGAGCCAATGAAGAAAAAGTCACAAACGGCTTAGGTCTGGAGGATGGGGAGGAAGGGGGGGAAGAGTGAGTTACAGTTTGATAGGTTGGAGGGGATGTCAGTCAATGGCACTGGAGGCTACAATTGGCTGAGGGTGCCTGTAGAGGGAAGTTCTCTATGGCACCTGCAGCAGCGGCCTGCCAAAGGCAGCTTGTGGCCTCTTCCACGCAGGATAAGGGGTCACCACAACATGAGGAACTGTATTAAAGGATCACAGCATTAGGAAGGTTGGGAACCACTGTCCTAACTTGAGCCCATTTTTGTGTGCCCTACACTCTGGGATGATTGAGAACAGATCCTGTCCCTCCTCTGACAGCCCTTCAAATATATGACAAGTAGAGATGGGCACGACTTAGCGGTATTCCCGTTTCCGTTTCCGTTACTCGGTTCCGTTACTCTACGGAAACGGTAACGGGAATTACTGCCCCAGACTTCGAGCTCGAACCGACGAACGAACAATTTGGTCTGATTTGTCGTGCTCGTTACTTGCATCGCGCGATCGCGCGCGATGCCAAGCGGCACAGAAAAAAAGTTTTTAAAAGTTAAAAAAAACCCGGTTCCCGGCCCTAAAAGCAGGCGAAAACTGTCTGAGGGCACCTACCTACCACCAGGCCAGAAGGGTTTTTTTTGGGGGGGGGGTTCCCCGCCCCCCTTTCCTTGGGCTAGTGCTACTGCTGCGCTGCGCTGGTACCAGGCGGGGGGGCATTGGCATTCGGTGTGCGGGCGGGGGGATCCAAAATGGCGACCGCAATATTTTTTTTTAAATCGTGGTCCAAAAACACACCAAAGCACACAGAAACATGAGAAAAATAGCTATTTTAAACACTTTATTTTTTACTGTAGCAGCAGTGGGTTTGTCTTGCCAAAATACGTCCCCGTTGATTTTATTTTATTTTTTTCTTAATTTATTTTTTTACACGTGCGCAACGATGGGCTGGCCATGGGACGGGACCATGCAAATTTTCGGAGCCATTCCACCAATCGCATGTCCAGGTTTTGACTGACACTTCTGGATGTGCCAGAGGGCATAAAAAGGCGAAGCAGTTCCAGTCCGTCGCAGTCTGGGCTTGGATTTTGTGGAGGGTGGTTTAGTCAGGGGCCAGGGCTGGATTGCTGCGCTCTCTAGTTTCGATTTCGCGGTCGCGCTAGGCAGGGACTCAGGGAGTGAGGGAATTGAATTTAATTCTCGCAAAACATACGAATTTCTTTTATTTCTGGCTGTGGGGAATAGCAATTAGCAACTCAGCGTTTATTCTTTTTTGTTTTCGAAAGAGTTCCGTTTTTTATTTTCTTTGCTATTTGCTTCAAGGGGGAGGGAAGGTTTGAGCGGGAGGGGAGGGGAGGGGAGTGCAGATTGGAAATATATTATTTTTATTTTACACTACCATACTATACCATTTCTTTTCTATCCCAATTTCCCACCGAGTTCATTTACTTTGCAAAGGTCCTTTTACCCTGCGCCTACCTACAGCTTTTTTGCTGCTTTTGCGATTGGGGTTTTGGAAGGGAATCCAGCAACCCTATCCTACCCTTAGCAGCTTATAGTTTTATTTATACCTTACCATTCATTTTCTATTCTACCTACAGTTTAGCAAGTGGCAGTACTAGTGCTAAAGGGGAGGTTGGAGGCTGTGGATTAAATTATTTTAGAAGTTGAACTATTATACATATACATACAGAGTAGGCAGAGTCTCCCTTGCCAACCAGTGCACTCAAAGATCTCAATTCAAACACATTTGTATTGGCATTGGCATTTGGCAACAAGGCTAGGGCAGCTTCTATAGAACATTTTACAATTTCATTTTACTTATAGATAATTAGATATTCTTTCTCTTGTCCAACAACACCTCACCTCATTCATTTTTTGGAATTAAGGCACTCAAACAAACATTTGTTGAAGGGCAGGCACCCAGCCACTTTATAGACCTTTTTCTACAATTACATCTTTGAAGAAGTTACCTGTGCATTATTTGTGTGAAAGTTGGGTGCTGCCAGATCTTGCAAACCCCTTGCTTCTATTACCTCGGTTTTTGTGCAGTAACTTGTTGTAACTTACATCTGTGAAGAAGTTCAGTTACAGTTCTCCTAATTACACTTGCCTTGTGAAACTTCTTTGCCAGGATTGGCAAACCCCTTCCTTCTACTAGATTGGTTTTTGTGCTGTTTTTGTGAGTCAACCTCACTCATTTACTTTTGCCACCAGGCTACATAAACAATTACATTTTTGAAGAAGTTACATTTCTCTTTGCTACACTTGCCCTGTGCTGTGCATTGAGGAACTTGTTTGCCAGGATTGGCAAACCCTTTGCTCCTATATCCTTGTTGGTTGTGTTGTTTGTGGTGTTCTTGTTGTGAGTCCATCTCACTCATTTCCTTGCCACCAGAGCCTACATACACAATCCAATTATTACTGTGAAGAAGCTACAGTTCTCCTCCTAATTACAGTTCAATTGTGCAGCAGGGCATTGAGAGACTTGGGTGCCAGGGTTGGCAAACCCCGTGCTCCTATCCCCTTGTTTGTGCTGCTGTTGCTGTTGTTGTGAGTCCATCTCACTCCTTTCCTTGCCACCATAGAGATAGTCCTCCTCCTTGTATAGCCTAGTGGGCTGGGCTGTGGGCTGTAAAACTTAAGTCAGAGCAACCCAGAGCCCTATGCCATTCCCATCCTATTCCCTACCAAAACTATTCCTGGCTGTATACTAGCTACTAGGTACGTAGGTACAACGTAGCTTTAACCACCTCAGGCTCTAACTGTAGTGCTCCTAATGCTGCTGACCAATCCATGACCAAAAGCAGGGTTGCATTGGCTTTGGCTTTATTGCTGCTTGTCCTTTACGTGTGTGTGACTTTGTCTGTGAAGTGTGAATGCGAACTGAAGCCAGAAGGACCTTGGAGATGGGGGGGTCAATTTGAGAGTACTAGAGGAGTAGAGTAGACCCCTCATCCAGATTTGGGGAGGAACGGAATGTCTTTCTCCTGCTGCCTCTGAGAGAGGTGGAGGGGAGATGGGATGGATTCAAAACCAAACAACGAAAAAGTACAACAAACAGGCACGTCAGCCAGACCAAGTAGGGTGGCTGCTGGCTGGTTCAGCATCAGCAGATTCAGCACAGCAGCAGACCAAGAGGAAAACGAAAGAAATGCAAATTTGTTTCTACCCCACTTTGTTTGCTTAGGATGCACTAGCCTTGTAGTACAGCAACAAGTCCATCACCCAGGCAACTGTATTTCGCCTGCTCGTTTGCGGGACCCGCGCCCGCCCGCGCGCCTGCGCGCTAGCCACTCCCCCTGCCGCTGCCGCCGCCCACGCATGTCCCCCCGCGCCCCTGCCGCCCGCGCTACGCCCGCAAGCCGCCCGCAAGTCTCGATCGGACGTCAAAATGCGCGAAATCGCGGCAGAAACGAAAACGAAAAAAACGAAAAATGAAACGACTAATTTTTTTCGATTTTTCGCGAAAACGGAAACGAAACGACTCGGACCCTAGCCGAAAACGAACACGAAAACGAAGTTTTTTTTCTGAGTCGTGCCCATCTCTAATGACAAGTGCTATCATATCACCCCTCAGTAGGCTAAACATCCCCAGTTCTTTCAGTCTTTCTTCATAGAGCTTGATTTTCAGCCCCTTGAAAATCCTTGCCACCCTCCTCTGAACTCGTCCCTACTTGTCAGCATCTTTCTTGAAGTATGGTGTACTGGACACCGTACTCAAGTTGAAGCCTAAGTAGGAATGGACACCTTATGAAAAAAGACACACTGTTTTGTCGATTTATAAGCATACAAAACCTTTTGAAACAAAACGAAACTGCAAACAGCATGTCATCAAGAATTTCAACAAAAGACCATTTTTGTTTTGAAAATCAAACAATTTGTCCTAGCCTCTTGATCCAGCTGTCTTAAGAACAGGAGATTTATTTTTAAACTGATTGATTTGTTTTCCTTTCTTCCCATGCCTCATCTTTTGAGATAGCTTATTTTTTTTTATCTTGATCTGCCTGAAACTAGCCAGGAGCAGAGCCTTTCCTTTGGCTGGCTTGTTCTGCAAGTTAATTTAAACTGATTGTTTCCCTTTCCTTTTTAGGTAGGACTGTGGAGGGTTTTTTTAATATTTTATTTCCTTCCTTTGCCACAGATCAGCTGTGTTTTTCTCCTCAATCTCTCCATGCAGCAGCTAGCTATTAGGTTTCTAGCTTGTTTACAGAGAGTTCTTTGCTTGAAAGCAAATTGATTGGAAGGTTTGAGGGTCTTTGATTTAGGGCAGTGGGGTCCCAGTTAAATTAATAAAGGGAAGCTCCTCATTATTTATAGCCTTACGAAGTGTTTTGTTTCATGATGAAAATTCTTTTTAAAAAACCCGTTATTAATGAAATGAAACAAAATGAGGACTGAAACAAAACAAAACAAAACAAAACAAAACAAAACAAAACAAAACAAAACAAAACAAAACACTATGTTTCCATTTTGTGCCTATCTCCAGGCCTAACCAGTGCTGAATAAAGGGGGACGAGCACCTCATGGGATTTGGAATGGTTGTGTTTGTTTGTTTGTTTGTTTGTTTGTTTGTTTGTTTGTTTGTTTGTTTGTTTGTTTGTTTGTTTGTTAGACTTGTATACCCTAAGCACATGTGATCTTGCCTGATTTTGATAGCTAAGCAGGATCGGCTCTGGTTAGTACTTGGATGGGAGACCACCAGGGAATATCAGGTGCTCTAGGTGCCTGGAGTAGGAACTGGCAAACCACTCCAGTATTCCTGCCAAGAAAACTCAATGGACATGGGGTCACGAAGAGTCGGTCATGACTGTAATGATACCACACACACACACACACACACACACACACACACACACACACACACAGCAAACCATATGGCAACAAAGGCCTCTCTGGGTGATTTACAGGGTTAAAGAAAAGGTACAAACATTAAACATAATAATATATTAAAATACAATATAAAACAAAATAACACTAAGTCAGTCAAAATCAATAAGAGCACAGAGAGACAAGAATAGACAAGAAGGAGATGACATAATGGGAGAAGCTAATAACCAGGGAAAGCCTTCCTAAATAGCCATGTCTTAAGATATTTCTTAAAAACAGACAGTGAAGGGGCCAAACAAATCTCAGGAGGAAGTTGATTCCAAAGTCAGGGGTCTGCTACTGAGAAAGCCCAGTTCTGTGTCAATGATTTGCAAGCTTCCTTTAGCGATGACACCCTCAAGTGTCCTGCCTGAGACGACCGAGCATAATGGGCAGTACTCTGCCGTAAGAGCTGCTCTGACAGATAGCAAGGTCCCAAACTGTTTAGTGCTTTGTTGTCATCATTAGAACCTTTAAGTTGATGCGGTAATGGATCGGCAGCCAGTGCAGTGCAGTCAGAACGGGAGTAATATAATGGAATTTACTCAACCAAGTAACTAATCTGGATACCAAATTGTGTACCAGCTGGAGCCTCTGCATCGACTTCCAAGGCAGCCCCACATAGGGAGCATCGCAGTAGTCTAATCTTGAGACTATGAGTGCATAGACCAATGTAGTGAGAGCACTGGGTAGAAGCAGGCAAAGCTGTCTCATTGCTTGAGACAAGATGAACACTCCCTTCAGACACTTTCACAATGCAGCTACCTAAATAAATAAATAAATAATGAATAAAATAAATATTCACAGCTGTGTTTCCCTTTGAGGGGGTCAAAAGGGAGTGTTAAAAGGGAACACTTTGGTAGGGAAAAGGCCTACCAAGTTGCTTTCACCATGACATAGATCATTTTCCAGGTCAAACATCACATTGCATCAGGCATTCCGAGGGGGGGGGGCAGGATACCAGCAGATAGCTCTTTTAGACAACTGACATTAACAGCAGTTCTCATGGAGCAGAGATTTGGGAGTGAAAGAGTGTGAAAGTTGAAGTCCCTTGCACTTCACTATATGAAGAGAGCACCTTAATGTAATTAATGGTATAGACAGCTCCGGTTCCAATCCACACATTCATCCAACACATATATGATTTTAAAGAAGGTTTTTATTACTGTTTGATGATTTACTGATATTTTATTTATAACCATTTTAAATTGTTTTAATTCTTTGATTGTAAGCCGCCCAGAGACCTTTGGGTAGTGGGGGGCATATAAGTTGAATAAATAAATAAATAAATAAATAAATAAATAAATATCAAGAAAGTTCCTATGGAAATGCATAAATATCTTACTCCTAAGTCTGAACCAGGTTTATAACCACCCATGCCTAGACCTGGAATTTGCATTATGAGAACTAATCATGGAGTATGTTTTTCAGTCACCAAATGGCCAGCATGTCATCACATACTGATGTTTTGACCATGGACACATAAGAAGGTAAGTTTGGCTTTCAGGAATGTACAGGTCAAAATCAAAGATTTGAGATGTTACTTTTCTGGATATTAGCCCCCAGAATACTTCAGTTCACAGGGGAATGCTAGGTGATGTATTTCAAAAAGATAACTTTTCTCATCTTAAGAGTTAAGAAAAAAACATTACTTATAGAAAGTATACACCTCACATGAATTTGAGTCAATGGAATGAGCTTTCATGAAAGATGCAGTTTGGAATTCATTCCAGTTGTCATTGGAAAAAGTAATTAAGCAGTCATGCCATAAGTGTCCAGCACATTGGCAATATACCTAATATGTATTCATCTCAGTACATTGTTAATATAATGAGAACTGTATTTGGAGCCCCTGAGAGAGGCCAATATTTTTTCTGAGTGGATCACAACATCTGCTCATATATATTGCTATTATTTTTATATCTGCCAGCCCAATTTATACACCTGCTAGAAGTTTTGTTTATGTGTATGAAATTTTTGTGTACCACCTGTCTAATTCCATTTATCCTCACTGAGATGCTTGTCTTATCTTTTTCACTCAGACTTAACATATGCAAGCAGTAAACACAATTAGCAAAACACAACAAATTATTTATAATCGGACCATTTTGAAGGCTGCAGCCCAGAAAAGAGGGGGAAAACAAAACAAAATATAAAGCCATAAAACTTCCCCCCCTTTTTTTAACTTTCATATATCTCGATGTTGCAACAATTTCAGTGATTTTTCATGACTGTCAAGAGGGAAACACTGCAGGAAATTTATCATTCAGCTATGACAGGGAAGCAATAACTTACATACCTAGGTATTTTTTTTTTTTTTGGCCAAGTATCTGAATATCACAGGAGAGCAGGTGGGTGTTATAGTTCTGTTTCAAATTCCCCAGTGAGTTTATCACATGGAAACAGCCATGCTCTTAGAATATAATGGGTGATGCACAGTAGGTGGGGATCTACTGCTCCCCCCCAACTCTAGACTGGTTTCCTCATGACTATTTTTGAAAATACCACAAACCCACTATAGAAACTGGGATTGTCTTCCCACAACATTTCATTCAGGGGAAGGTGAGGAGAATACTGAAATTGCCTCTATAGTCCAGGGCCAGACAATCTTCAAATGACCACAGAGAACACATTATATAAATAAATAAATTTATGTCCTTAGGACTTGTACAGTCACACCTACTCTTTCAACCACAATTACAATTTTTTCTACAAAAAAAAATTAACTGAACCCCCTAATGTATAACAGTGCACAATGGAGGCATAGTGGCACTCTTGCTTCTGAAGACACTCAAAAAAGGACAAAATACTTCCTACCAAGGCCCAAGGGGAAGGGCAACAAATCACACAAAAATGGCACCATGCCACATTTCTGTTTTGGAAGTATGCCCTCCATCTTCAGAAACACCATCATAATTGTCATCTTTTCAGTGTCTTCTTGCCACAAGTCATATGCTTCTTGATCCTTCCAACTTAATTTCATTAATATGTTTCTCTATGGACTGCCATAGCACCTTTTATGCCTGTGGAGATCAAGATAGCAAATTTAATCTCTTGAAGACCTTTCAGTGTAATAGCCTGCATAGGTTAGTGAGGAGTGATTGGGAAAGTTACACCAGCAATTCCTGCATTAACATTGAGACCTCCCAGCGGACTATCAAATCTCCATCAAACAGTTTGCCATGAGGGAAAGTGTTCATATTGAACAGCATAACAGAAGCACACAAACATCTCATTACCTTTATCAGGCTTAAACAGCATAGAGAACAATAATTTGTTTTTAATGAAGAGATCTGAAGAGTGGAATATTTCGAATAGGAGATTATTCCACCAACAGTCTCACTATAGTCCAGAAATAATTGAGTTCTATTGGGTCTTTACTAGATCGACACCTGACAAATCCAAATGTGATTTTTCCAGGAGCCCAACTGGCATGGACATCTGCACATAGATAGCAGAATCTTTGCTGTTCTGACTGACTGCTGTCCTTGTGAAAGAGCATGGAAAAAACAAACAGAAGAAGAGTGGGACAATAGTCTTCTCTATATCTGATAATACAGTAATACTCACTTTAAAAAGACTTAATATGGTTTTGGTTCCACTTCTAGTTCAAGAGTAGAGATGGGCACGGAACGAACATTTTTTCAATTCCGTTATTCGTTAGTCATTCCATTACGTAACAAAATGACAAACGAAAATTGTGATGAAAATGCAACGAAACGAAAATAACCACGAAAATTGTGGTCGTTACATTTTGTTTCCGTTAATAGCGACGTGCAATGAAATGAGCTGTTTTAAATGTTAAAAAACGCCCTGGACATCCGTAAAAACACAGCAATAATTATTTATATTGTCTGACAATACCTACCAGGGGGGTTGGGGTCCTTAAAAGGTGCATTTATGTCTTTTCTCAGATCGCTGTATTTTTCCCTTTAAGGGGAGTTAGGGGACATCGACCCAAAATGGCTCCCAGATGCCTAATATTGATTGATTTCTTGGGTATTAAAACACCCTGGACATGTGTAAAAATGCAGCAATAATGTGATAATTATTTGAAATTATTACCTACCAGGGGGTTGGGGTCCTTAAAAAGTTTGTTTTTGTCTTCTCCCATCGCAATGTATTTTTCTTTTCCCTTTAAAATGGATGTTGCCACCAGCCACAAAATGGAGGCGAACCATGTGATGGGATCCTGTTCAACCAATAGCATGCCCAGGTGACAGACTGGGCAGATCTGGCAGCCACAGAGGGCATAAAAAGCTCTGGCAGCCCCCATCGTCCTTGCAGTCTCTGGTGGGAGTTAGGGTGGGATTGCTGTCTCTGCGACTCTAGCTTCAGTCCTGTAGCCTCCCTGTGTGCGTGTGTGCATACTTGTCAGTGAGTACCCTCCCTTGCCCCACAGTGCAGTCACTCTGCGGCTGCCTTGCACCCTGGGCAACGCCCGCCACTGCCTTTGCAGTCTTCCCTGCGTACCTAGTCTATACTGTGTCTCTGCCAGCATCCACTTTTTTTAGTGTTTTCCCTCTGGTCTGGGGCGTTGGGGGACGCCACCGCACGGAAATGCTTTAAAAATCACGCAAAAAGCGGGTAGAAACGACAAATGAAAAAATGAAAAACGGTAACGAAATTTTTCCAAAAATTCACAACAAACGGAAACAAACTGAAACAGACCTCTCAATGACAAATGAAAAACTGAAACACCATTTTTTTTTGTTTCGTGCCCATCTCTATTCAAGAATTTGCAAGCCATAAGACAGAATCAAATCTAAAATATTCATTGTAGTTTAAGGTTTGCTCTGCAATTTCTCTGAATGTGAGTCTCACTGTGAGTTGAGTTTTCAACATAACAAGAGAGTGCTAACATCCTAGAATAATCCGATGATGTATCCCTGTGGGCGAGCATTGTTATAAAAGTGTTTTCCAAAACAGGACACTGTAAAAAGTCCTAAATCAGAAAAGGGAATGAAAAGATGAGGATGAACTGATTCATATCTCTCTCTCTCCATGGCACTAGTTACTATTATAATCTTGAAAGTAATTTCCATTTCTGAAAAGTAACTGAAATAGTTTCCTTTTATTGCTTAAAATATCTACTTAAATGCATCAAGTTGCTTTTTAGTGATACAAAACCAACAATTTTCCCAGTGGACTCTATAATATGTTAAAAGATCATGAGATTGCAATGTAAGTTAGCATTTCAAACCATGGGATCATTCTTTGTCAATATTTAGTGAGGCCAAACTGCTGTATCTATGAAAGTAATTAGAAGTTACAATTGTAGAGCAAGGAGACTCAAGTTATCCCACATTACTGCTGCATGAGAACACAGTAATGAACTTGTCTTAGCACAACAAATAGACAATCTGTAAGGCAACTCTAAAAATGAGGTCAGCCCAAACAAAACATTCAAGATGGTCTACAGCAGTGATGGTGAACCTATGGCACAGGTGCCCAAGTTGGCACTCAGAGCCCTTTCTGTGGGCACCCAACATTGCCCCTTCATAGCTACCTGTATACAGGTTAAATTACTGTATTGGCACTTCGCAAAAAATGAGTGGGCTTTGAATTGCAGTTTGGGCACTCGGTCTCTAAAAGGTTCGCCACCACCAGTTTACAGGATAGAATTCTTGTGCTCACTACCATTCACAAAGAGACACCAAGTAGGAAAAGATCCCAGAAGCAGACTCCTTTTTTCATCAGTAAACCACTTCTCATCAAAACACAAAGGAATTGCCAGGGCTGTTTTTCAACAGCTTTCCCAGGTATCAAAATGCCTAGAATAAAAGACAGTGAGCCCAAGAGGATATTCTGCACATCATCTTTATTATTGGCATGGGGGTAATCAACATTCATGCTACCCTTTGCTATGTAAAGCTTGGTATCCTGTTTCCTGCTGGCAACGTGAGCATGAAACTGTGCAGCAGTATCAAGCCATTTCCTGGTAGTTTGAATCATGGATAAAGAAGCACAATATACCACATTCATAAACTGCATGCTTGCTTGCTTGCTTGCTTGCTTGTTTGTTTGTTTATTTATTTATTTATATTCCGCCTTTCTCCTTGGAAAAGGACTCAAGGTGGCTTAGAGTAACGAGACACAATATGCAGTCCATTACAATTAAGACACATTCAGTTTGAGAACAGGGAATTGAAGGGTATCCTACAGCATTAGAAGGCAGCATTAAAACTAACAATTGATAACACAGTGACAGTGAAATCACACAAGGAGGGATATAAACACAAAGTTATAATTTTTTTTGAAGAACGGAATTACAAACAGTGATGATATAATTTTGTCATATATGAATTACTCAGGGGGAGAACTGATTACAAGTTCCCAGTTATTTTTAAGGAGTTACTTTCAAGAGCTTGTTATAAAATAAACTAAACATGGGTACAATCTAGCCATGACTGGTGAGTAGACATGGGCACGACTTGGCAAAATTCTCGTTTCCGTTTCCGTTACGCAACGGAATGAAGAACGACAATTACTCTGCCAGAACTCGAACTCGAACCAATAAAAGAAAAATTGGGTCTGATTTGTCGTTGCGATGCCAAGCGGCACAGAATAAAAGTTTTAAAAATTAAAAAAAAACCGATTCCCGGCCAAAAAAGCAGGCAAAAATATGCCCGCCTGAGTGAGGGCACCTACCAGAGGGGTGGTTTCTGGGGGGGGGTCCCCGGTCTCCCCCCCTCTCCTCTCCTGGGCTGCTCTGGTGGGGGGCATCCTCGTCGTCTCGCCAACTCGCCATGTCATGCGGTGCGGGCGGGGGATCCAAAATGGGGTGATCGCAATATTTATTTTGAAATTGTGGTCCAAAAACACACCAAAGCACCACAGAAACATGCAAAAATAGCTATTTTAAAACTGCCTGAATGTTTACAGTAGCAGCAGTGGGTTTTTCTTGCAACAAAACGTCTCCATTGATTTTATTTTATTTTATTTTTATTTTTATTTTTTTACACCTGCACAATGATGGGCTGGCCATGGGAGTGGACCATGCAAATTTTTGGAACCATTCCACCAATTGCATGGCCACTTGGCCAGGTTTTGACTGAGGCTTCTGGGATGTGCCAGTTGGGCATAAAAAGCCCACTAACCCTAGCCTGAACCCGAACCCTAACCCTAAGCCTAACCCATACGCCAGTACACTGTCCTTCTTAGTGGGTCAGAGGCACCCAGAGGTGCACCCCACTAACTTACCCTAACCTTACCCGTAACCCTAAGCCTAGCCCTTACGCTAACCCTAACCCTAAGCCAGATCTGTGTACTCGCATTGCACTACACACAAGTACACTTCCCTTCTTAGTGAGCCGTAGGGCGCCCACAGGGGTCCTCTCTCACTTTGCTCCCCAGCACAACAAGTGCACCGCATGCCAGTATGCCAGTATGCTGTCGTTCTTAGTGAGTCAGAGTAGAGGCACCCAAAAGAGGTGCCTCTGCCTGCCACTGCAACTTGGTATGCATATCCAATTGGCTATGCGTACCCTTTTGTAGCGGGCCAGAGGAGGCACCCACCCCAGAGAGGTGCCTCCAGGAGCCCGCTTTCCCTTCATAGCGGGCCAGAGGAGGCACCCACCCCAGAGAGGTGCCTCCAGGAGCCCGCACCCCCCCAAACCAGTACTAGCGACAGACGAAAAAACGACAAATGAAATGACAATTTTTTTGAGAAATTTCGCGAAGAACGGAAACGAGCCAAAACGGGCCGGCTCCGACACATGACAACTCGAAACGTCATTTTTCCTGGTCATGCCCATCTCTACTGGTGAGTTTGCTGAAGTTGTCCTGAACCCAACTCCTTCCAGCTTTATATTGTTGGAAATTACTTAGAACTAACCTGACCTAACTTTGTGTTGTGACTCTGAGCTGAGAGGGGTTTAGATCTGGCATAACTTGGCACCTTCCCTGCCTCCACCTTTTAAAATATTTATTTATTCATTTATTTATTTGCCCACTCCTCTGATGACTGATCTCAGTTAACAGTTATGGAAGCAGCTCCAGTTCTGCAAGTTGATCTGAGATCAGTCCATGTTAGAGAAAAGGGCAGTTTTTGCTAGAACATACAAATATATATAAATATTACAATTAGGTGTTATTACTATAATTTAAATGGTAAGGTTTGGAGACATCATTGAGAGAGATATGGGATGTGTACCAAATAAGTAAAAATGAGACCTAATGTTCAATAACCCTCTGAAATGCCTTGTTTTGTTTTTTGTTAATTTGGTTTAGTTTGGTTAGTAGGCTGTGGGCTTTTTTGCAGCTTCTCAAGAATGAATCTAGGTAGAAACAAAACAAACAGAAGTTATTATAGTTTTGTGGCACTATCAAGCTAGGCAACAATAAGTTATTTTGGAGGCATGGTATGAACAGTACTTTCAGAATAGTCACTCTTGGGACTGACCTCATATCTGAAGTTCATCCATAATGGACATTCCATGTGATACCCTTCTTGGTATGCATCAGTAGTTATGTCTGCGTATGTGGCTTGTGTATTTTCTTATGAAATGACTGCGGCACCATCCATTTTACTTTAAAAATAATGTAAGATGGATCACTAGATGTTCTTACTAGTCCAAGTTTCTACTTTTCTTGTTTTCCCAGACAAACACCTGGAGGTGGCAGTGCATGCTTCACCAA
>JAHTLZ010000129.1:10183915-10207922 GCA_023846285.1 Phrynocephalus versicolor | reverse complement strand
AGAAGAAGAAGAAGAAGAAGAAGAAGAAGAAGAAGAAGAAGAAGAAGTCTTCTTCAAATAGAGAACTGTCATCTCTAAAGAAGACTATATGCCGTCCTACATACAGCCTGGCATTTTACTAAACTTCCTCTGGGGAAAAAAAACCTGTCAGCAGCATAATGTGCTGTACATTCTGTCATTGTGCGAGTAAAGATTTCCATGATGGAAACCTTGCCTCTTCAACCTCAGCACCTTCATATTCATGGGTGCATGAATGGATGACAAGAGAGAACAGGAGACAAAAGTCATGAGCCAGCTCTTATTGCAATCTCACATTGCTGTAAATATTTCTCTTTGCATCACAGTCACAATACGGGTTAAAAAAAAAACATGAGGGCGAAAACGACATGCCCACAGGTCAGTGACAAATATGGCTTTGACTAGTGATCCTGCTCTCAGTTCATTTAATTGGATGCTTATATCTTTTTCTTCTCATTAAAGTACTGAGACAGCCTCTGCTGTCATTGGCATGAGGCGTGCATTCCAGCAATTTCACATTAACTGGAGAGCATTCATTTACTATCTTAAACACATGAACTCCAGCAAATCTGACACCTCCTTCCTGGCCTCTGCCAAATCCATTTGATGAGTGTATTGAGTGTAGCCAATTTGGCTCCTTGTCGGAGCACTTGGGCAGGAGACCCTGACTTCCGAGAATAAACAAACATTTTAACTTTAAAAGGCTGCTGTGCATGCCAGGTTGATAAGATTTGTCACTCTCCTGTTTCCCATGGGGGGGGGGAGTGTGGGGAGGGGAGCTGATCCGGTCTGCTTCAGCCAATTTTCCCCATCTTTTGCCTGGATCAAAAGGAAAAGAAGAACCAACTCCAAAGATTAGGAAGGGGATGCAAATGTAGGACAAAGAAGCATCTCTGTTTTATGAAGCCACTGAGCACTGTTTCTCCTGTTGTCCTCTTTCTATTTGTGACATGGAGGGGAAAGGTCCAAGAAACACAGCAGCCTGTTAGATTTAAACTCTCTTTAATAATAGCACTGGAGACCATGTCCGATAACGATGCCAAGCAGTGTCCAAGGAGACAGGCATTGTTCTCTCCATAAAATGTCACTGTCGGAAATGATGCTAAAGCACTGTGCAGTCATATTCGTACAGCAGTTATTAAAGAGGTTTCTGTCTGAAGCAACTGGCTGCTGAGTGAAGCAGCTTGTATGAAGGGGAGAGGAAAAGAAAAGATTAAACAGTCCAAAAACCCATCTGGCTACATTCGTAGAAAGTAAATACTTCATTCACCCAGAAGCGTTCTGATCTTTTCCAGAGTCCCATGGATTCAGAAGTTGCAGACATCTTCTCTGTACTCTTGCCGAATGTGTACATGCACATTCTTAAAGAAATTGCCTACTATTCTGTGGCCAGAGGACATATTAGCAGTTTAGGTGCATAATGCAGTGGGTTGCAGCTAATTAACAAGGTGCTGGCTACATCCCTGATTGCATGCTTGGTCATGTGGCAGGCACAAAATCAGAAACACGGCTAGTATCCCTTTATTTCAATTTGTTGATGCGACCTACACAACTTTCCTTCCACACATATTTAATCAACAATCTGATCCGAAGCAATACAAAGATACTGTAGGCTATAGGGAGATTGCCAACCCTTAACCCACTCATATTTTTAAGAAGAAGACTAGAATATTTCATAGAAGCATTTTCTCAAATATAGTAAGCAAAAGTATGCATCTTCAGCAATTGATCAGATTTTTGGGGGGGAGGGGGCAGCACAGAATCCCTAATGGTCTCATAATCTGGAATCAACATAGTTCATTTTGAACTGTATCAAAGGGGCAGCAATGTGTGACTCTCCAAAGCTCGTCTCCGTCATATGAACTCACCAAGTTTTCAACTGGGGCTTACAGGAGAAAACCTTCCCAGTAGCCCCATCAAACCTGGAACCAGCACTCTAGCAAGACACACTCCAGAAGGAAGATTTAGTGACTAACAACAGGGGCAAGCACATTCAGCTTTCTTTCTCTCGCAGTTCTAAGGGGTTGCTTTCCCTCATGCTTGCCTCTTTTCATCCATTTTTTTCCTGGCAGACTTTTGATTTCCATGACATTTTGGTTAATGGCCTCTTCTGCCTTTTTCTCCTCTGTTATCTCCAGCAGCGATTTAGGTGAAGTTTCCCTTTAAACAAATATATTGCTAATGATTTCAGTCCCCATATTTGCTCGCTTTCTATTGCCCGGACCTGACCTACTGCCTGCTCTCCCAGAATGAGCTTCAAGTAATTACAGTAGGCTGGGTGCTGGGGAGAGAAACACCTGCTGTGAACTGAAAGTGTCTTGGACCAGAACTGCATTAAGCTTGCCATCTGCTATGTAAAGGTTAAACCACAAAAGCTGTGCTCATTTGGACCTCCATTAGATCAACTGTCCAGAGGCACTCAGTTTTCCACTCTTATCAAAATATTTACAGCCCAGATTTCTGCCTATGAAAAACAACCAACATTTTTGGTACATATAAGGAAGAGTTGTCAAACTCAAAAGATTTAAAAAATGTCTCTTCCAAAATTTATTTTTGACAATTTTGAACTGCAGTGTACTAAGGAAGAATATACATAATGATTCATTACACTTATACCCTGACTTTCCATTACAAAGTAGTCCTCACACCAGATTAATAGCAGAATAATAATAAATACTGTATATACCTGAATATAAGTCTAGTTTTTCAGCCCTAATTTTGGGTTGAAAAAAGGGGCCCTCGACTTATATTCGGGTCAATACTTTTAGCCACTGAGACAAGTGCTTGGGTTGGTGTCTAAGAGTCATTTTAAACATCGCACACCGCTTCTCCTGACCCCCCTCTGCATCACCGGGAAGCAGTGTGAGATGTTTAAAATGCACACCGCTTCTCCTGACCCCCCTGTGCATCACAGGGGAGCAATGTGCAATGTTTAAAATGACTTTTAGCCACCGACGCAAGCGCAAAGGATGAGCTGCCAGGCCCTGCTGCATTTCCCACCCTAGACTTATACTCTATTCAATACATTTCCTTAGTTTTTTAGGGGTCTCAATTTATTCTCAGGTTGACTTATACTCAAGTCTATATGGTAAGTCCAGATTTAACTATAACTCATAAAATCTCATAAAACCAACCCCATCATGAACTTAAAATCAACTAAATGCATTAAAAGCATTAATCACCTAAGTGTACAGTTAAAAAATCCCAACAGGGGAAATCATAGAAACAGCAAAGAGGGCTGCTCTTCCACCTGCTGGTTTAAGGGCTTTCACTCCCATAATTTAGCCTAAAGAGAAATTAGGGGAGTGGAAGTCTTTAAGATACAAAAGTCCCATCTTGAGTGCTGAACACCACTGAAAGGTCAAGGAGGACTAATAAGATTGTTTTCCCACAGTCAGCTCTGCAGCCCTTCTACCAAGGAGATCAAAATAGTCTCTCTGTTCTATACAAAAGAGTAAACGTAATGGCCCCAGATAATCTGGAGTGATTTCATTAAAAGAAAACTATTTCTTAAAATATAATTTTATTTTTCAGTTAAAATCCCAAGGAGAATGGACGAATCTGCCAAAGCTGGTACTTGTTAAGGGCCTCCTTTTTCTTCACCACCCAGCTGATGTCATCCAAGCTTCCCTCTGCCCACTCCATATTTCCTTTTGACCATTTCATACTCATATATGAGCACATATGTGTATGTGTGTACATTTGAAAACTGTGAGCAGGTTTTTCATATTTTAGAACTGTACGCTGTTTTCCTTGAGTATTTTCCAAGGCACTTTATGCTATCAAATACCTTTTAAAAGAAAATTGTGGGATGCATCACAAGCAAAATATGGATATCCCAACAGTAAACTGGGTTCAGTTCCAGGATTGAAAACAGATTGACATAGTCATTGCTGAGGAAAATTATGGAACAGAATTTGGTGTAAATTGATTAATCTTTGATTAAAACATAATAATATAGTTGCTGATGGATTTTGGATGTCTTTTATGTCACTTCCATATTTCCACCTCAAATGTTTTTTTACAGGGCATCTGCACCATGAATCTTAAAATCTGCCTTGGAATTTTTGTGATAATGAAATGAAAAGTTTATTCTATCTATCTATCTATCTATCTATCTATCTATCTATTGGATTTTTATAATGCCCACTCTGGGCAGTTAACAACAATCAATACAATACAATACAATATAAAAAACAAAACAAAACATATAACTTGTACAATAAAATAAAATCAACATAAAATGCAGTAAATATAATAAAATTAAAATTAAACAATATGAAATGACATATACATTCCATAAAACTATAATAATCAGCTGTGTCATTGAACTACAGAGGCCCAAGTGCATAAGAAAATTCTTTTACCAAATTGTCCTTGGAGTTTTTTGTTTTTTTTAACTTCTTCATTATTACCCACAATTCTGATAAAGTAATGTATGGGTAACCTAGGCATAAATAAGCATGTTTTTTTTTTTTAAAAGTATGCATTTTAGCTTTTGTTCTCTAACTTGAGTGCCGTCATTGAAAGAAAGGTAGAATATAAACAAATAGAATAAATATTGCTCATTTTACTACAGCTTTACACATTACATGGAATAAAATTATTAAGAAGGTATGGCACACATGGATTACATTGCTCCTACCTGCAGCCTTCCATTCATGAGGTAAATAGCCTGACAAATCCTCTGAGGTCAGTTATGACAACCATGCATAACAAAGGCATTACAATAGAAACCCCATACCCACGGTTTCCATGGTTTCAGTTATCTGCAATTAACCTTGCATTAATCATTCCAGTCATTATGATGCCACATATAGACTGCTCCTCCTTCTCTTTTTGTTGCTGTTGCCACTGCAGTTTGCAATGCCTCTGCTTACTCCTTCCCTCTGATGAGCTCATATTTCATCAACATATAAGCTACTATCCATGGTTTAAGGCATCCATGACAGATCTTATATAGCACATAAAGAGACAGGAGTGGGACTCTTGTATTTGCAACTGTTTAGCTGAATTGGAATATGAATTAAGCAGAGTATTTCATGGCAACCCTTCAGGATTTTCCAAGTAAAAATACTCAACAATGGTTTACCATTCCCGTCTACTGGGGTAATCCTGGGACTATGCAGCTTGTCCATGGCCACACAAGCTGGCTGTATTCATAGGGGGCACAGTGTGTATATGTGTGTGGGGGTTACCATGTTGAATCAAGCTCCCAGCCTATGGCTCTGCAGCTAGATACGTAAACGACTAAGGAGACTTTTACACGACCCCTAAAATCCGAGGCAAAGGGCTCCCAGATGCGGAGCTCAACATTGTTTTCCCACCCCCTCAGGACTTTAAAGAAAATTAAGTGCGACCACGCCCACCTAAGCACGTCCCAGCGCATTTACCAAGTACCTGGTCTCCGGAGGTGAAAATTTTCTGATGCGGATGTAAAGCAGTGAGTGCCAGGCTCTCCTC
This sequence comes from Phrynocephalus versicolor, assembly GCA_023846285.1. Taxonomy (NCBI): domain Eukaryota; kingdom Metazoa; phylum Chordata; class Lepidosauria; order Squamata; family Agamidae; genus Phrynocephalus; species Phrynocephalus versicolor. The sequence continues at coordinate 10,202,441 of JAHTLZ010000129.1, read as the reverse complement.
GCCTTGTGTTTGTTTGGTTTTTTTGTCCCTACCCCTTTAAGAGACTGAAAGAGACTGGAATGCTTGCTTCCAGGGCTGCGACCTGGCAGACGGAGGTGAGCCTGCATTTTTTCTCCTTTTTTTTCTCCCTCCCCTCACACAGACAGGAGCAAGGGAGTGCGGAGGGGTGGGAATGCAGGAAGAGCGACAAACCTCCAAGATCTCTGGTCCGAATTTAAGGTGCCAGTGGATCATAGGGGTCGTGTAAAAGCGCCCTAAGCTATCCAGAGCAGCAGGGAAGCAGAGCAAATCAACATTCTACAATGCATTTTCAAAAACCAGGCAGTCTACACACACAAAAATGGGCTTCAGATAAGCACCAAGTTTGGCACAGGTGTAGCTGAAAATCTTTGGGGATATTTGGACAAAGCTGTTTTGATGTACACTTTTAAAAAATTAAAACTGTTTACCCCTATTTAAAAATAGGGGCTCCCAACTGACTCAGATTTAAAACAGATTGAACATATTGAAAAGAGAGTGCTTGCTTGCCTGGAAAGATAATACTTGTCCCCACCCACTTTTTTATTTGAAAATAATGTGGGCTGCAGAGTAAAAACAAAAACAAAACAGTCCTCAAAAGAGGCCTTTCAAAAGGGAAAATTGTTCATGTTCTTTAGTTACTTGCATGAAAAGAGAGTAATAAACACTGTGCTATTGAGTTGCAGTATTGGTTGAACCCAAAAAGTAGGTAAATTGTAGGTGACAAAACAATTATGGGACATCTCAACAATTACTGCAAGAGTCAGTGAAAGATTGGCCATTCTTTTCAATGGAGTCAGGTGTGACCTCATTCCACCGTCATAATCACGGCTATATTTATATTCAGAATTATAGTCTTGCTGTACAACAACAACATGGAGTTTATTTTTCAGACATTTTTTATTTCACATTTCCTTCCCAAGGAACAATCCTAGCATCCCCCACTTTAGAACATGGTGCTGAGTCTCAAGAATCCACATAATTATATTTGAAACTTTAAAATATTTATTTACTGTCAGATTCAAAAAAAACACAGCCACAACATTAAGGAACTTTACATGGCACACCAGAAGAATAAATGTACTACTTAAGCAACTCGCTGATGCTTGATTACTGTTTCTGTTGAACAGCTTTAATTGAATCATGAAATGACTGAAAACCCTTCATGAATGACTAAATACATTTTGTTGTGATTCATTGAACTTGCAATGCCAGGACTGTAGAGAATGCCGCTATTTTTAACACCTTTATACATATTTACACATGACGGGCCACCTACTTTATTGAAAAAGAACATTGCAACCTACTCTCAGCACTGCAGCACTAATGAGGTTAAGCATGTAGACAGACTAATGGGAATGTTTCAATGCTAATATGAATACAGATTTACAGGGTGTTCCAAAACTGGAGTTTTCCATTCAAAAGTCAAATGTTCAGTGCCAGAAAAACTCAGGTTTATACAGTTACCGGAGTAACCTTGATTTCTCCACCTTGTCCAAAACCACGCAAAGATTTATGAAACTGAAATCTCATTGAAATTCATTGAGCAGTTTGTCTCCTGAAGGCTTCCTCAGGAGCCAATAATGGTGTAACGCATGGCATCTGAAGAGTGTTCCTTTTTGTGTCATTTTAAAAATCTGTGGGGGGGTGGCATTATGATTTTGCTACCTATGGACCTGGAAATTACAAATCTCACAAGACTACCTTCCACGGAAGCCACTGTTCTCACAAAGAATCTACCTTGCAGTAGACGCCACCAATTAGGTTTACAGAGAACACTCAAGATGTGGGGAAGACTCACTTTTCCCTTAAGGTCAAAATTGACATAAAACTGGCATAACATCTCAACTAAGCAACTGTCCCTGAGGATTATGAAAAATAAGGAAGGGAAAGGCTTCATGCCTTGCAGGAAAAGAAGAGGCAACTATAGAATTCATATAACCAAATTCCAGAGGATTTCTAGACTGGCCATCAACTAGAGATGAGAAAGTACATCAATTTTCTTTCCCCCTCATTCTCATTTTTGAAATCACCAATTCCTTCTATCCAAATGTAAAGGCTGTGGACTGGAAAATCTTCAAAAACAAAACAAGACCAGATTAGAGCAACCCAATTCAAGGGGTATCTGGAAGTTGAGTCATGGCTACTGGACTTCTTTCTTGAGAGACAGAAATGTTTCGCTGCTCATCCAAACAGCTTCATCAGTCTGAATACAGCTAGTGTGAGTCCTTCATCTTATAGTCAGCTTTGACCTCTTGTCACCCTGGTCTGAATTAGGCTCATAAGATACACAATGGCCTTAATAGGTTCGTTAGGGAGACAGACAATAGTATCCATAGCCTGAAGGTGAACAATGGCCTAAGGTGCTGAAACCTATCAAGAATGGGTTGTTAGCTATGGCCTTGGTGGTGAAGACTTTTTGATTTGTCTGGGTACTTTGGAAAGCACACCCTGATAGACTATGCCTGAGGCTGCCACCTCTGTTGAGGGAGGGGTTTTTGATGCTCACATGAATGGCTTCCCTTAATCCTCTCTCAAACCACCCATCTTCTTTGTCTAATATGTGTACATACTCATCTTTGAAAGAGTGCCCTTTGTCCTTCAATGATACCATGTAGAGATGGGCACGACTCAGAAAAAAATTTTCGTTTTCGTTTTCGTTTTCGGCTAGGGTCCGTTTTGTTTCATTTCCGTTTTTGTGAGCTAATTTCAAAATTTTTCATTTTCGTTTCGTTACGTAACGAAAACGAAAAACGAAAACGGAAACTAAAATTTTTTCGTTTCTCCCCATTTAGCTCCATTGAGTGCTTTTCCAGTAACGAAAAACGAAAACTGGCTCAAAATTAGTCGTTTCGTTTCTGTTTTCGGTCCATTTTTGAACCGTTTTTCATTTTCGTTTCGTTACGTAACGAAAAAGAAAAAACGAAAACGAAAACGAAAATTGCGCTAAGTCGTGCCCATCTCTAATACCATGGATACTATTGTCTTCTTATTGAGCCTATTTAGGACATTGTTCATCTTATGAGCCTAATTCAGATCAGGGTGACAAGACGTCAAAGCTGACTATAAGATGGAGGACTCACACTAGCTGTATTCAGACTGATGAAGCTTCTTTGGATGAGTAGCGAAACGTTTCTATCTCTCTCTCAAAAAAAGGCCAGTAGCCATAACTCAACTTCAACCGGGATGACTGAGAATCTTCACAGACAATTCAAGGGGTACAACTATTCTTAGCAGGAAGAGATCCATGGTCTATATTCCTCTCTTATAAGTGTTAAAGAAATGTGCATTTGGGTAAAATCTGATAAAGAACACATCTGCTGAAATCCTGTTATGCACTTATACAAATGGTGTAATGTTTAGATGCAAATTGCCATAAATTATGAAATCTCTGTAGGGACTGAACTGCCATGTCAAGATCTCCTTGGATATAATGGATGACTCAGTAGTTTCTCCAGAGCATCTTTGCTCGACTAGATGTTTACTGAAATGCTTCCATCTAAAAAAGGAAAAAGGCCTTGGCTACTCAGTTCTCATGTTGAATGTTCAACACATCCCCAGAGGAGGACACGACATATAAACATACACTTGGAAATTTGACAAATTAATGAACTCCAGAATTCAAGTCACAATTGAGAAGGTCTGGGCATGCTTGCATGTTTACAAAAGGCTTGTTGTTTGTTGATAAGACATGTAGCTGGCTTGATGTCTTTTGATATGGCACATGTCAAAATGCCTGCACAACAGTTTAATTGTTGGTGTTTAGCTTGCACATATACAAATATAGGTCTGAGATTCCACTACTCCAGGGTCTTTGTTTAATTAGATAGCCTAATTAGAGTTTCCCACCTTTATCTTATCAAACGGAATCAGAACAAATACAGCAATGCACTACATTCTATCAGCCATTTACTTAAGGGTATATATTCACTGAAGCTAACAATAGTTGTACTCCTGAGATCTGTGCTTACATATGATTTATTTTCCATTTGCTCAGTCAAACCAATATGCATGTATCAGAAGAGTAGCAAAATGCCAACCATGAGCCAGGAAGCATGCATCACATTCAGATGGGCAGGAATTTCTCCCCCCCCCACCAGATGTTTAGAGAAATAAAACCGCTAGATTTGCCCTAAGGTGTGGTGTTTAGAGTACTTTGCTCTTCAGTGCCTAAATGTAAATCTTTGTATCTACAATCATGCATATACCTCAATTTTCCTGGGAAAGAGATTATTTATTAAGGGAGATGTGAACAAATGAAAATTATAAATATAGGGAGATAACACAGAGAGAGATATAAATTTAAAGAGCAACAATTATCTAGCTGCCTAGCAACTTCTTTTCCAGAAGACAAAAACATAACATAGATTTTCCTCCATTGATTTAAACTAATTTGTCTGGGCAGGTACTTAGAATTATTTTGTGCATGTTCTTTATATGCCTGGAGACTAAGAAAGATATTTTCTTTTAGATATTATTACTTTTAATAACTTTGGTGATTTAGATATGTATTATTGGCCTTTTGCTGTTTCAGTGTGCATTGTTTTGCAATAACAAGCGCTTGCATTTTTTAAAAATGCAATTGAAAGATTCTAAATGTTGTTCTTTATTTTTAAAGGATATTTTACCATATTTTGGATTAATATTCACCTTAAGTATTAGGCTACAATTTAAGTTTGGTTTTCATATATTTTTAAACATTTGTGCCTACAGTTTTCTTCATAGCTCTAAGACTTTTGCATTTATACAACTCTGAAGTTTTTTCTCTCTCCATATGAAATGTAGATGCAAAGTAGATAAATAAAGCTTGAAGGCTTAGACAAGGTGATGTTGCATGGCATTATCACAACAATGAATTGATTTTCACCATGAATTGTGATATGATTGTTAATTATTGCTTAATTTCATTTTGGAACTAACTAGGGATGGGCACAAAACAGAAAAATGGTGTTTTGCTTGAATCTGTTTCATTTCATTTTGTCACAAAACAAATTTTAAACTACTTTTTGTTATGAAACAAAATGAAATGAAATTAAACACTATTTTTCCCAGGGGAGCAAGTGATTTTAGGTTACCCCCCTGAAATTTTGAAAGGTTTGGGTGTAAGGCAGCTAAGTTATGAAGCTGCAAAGGGGATGTGGGTAGTTAATTGGAGTGTATCTAACAATAGAGAGGGGAAGGTAGTAAATTAACCCTATATTGATATAGCACACCAAACACATTCCTTCAATTAACTACTGACACTCCCTTTGGAGCTTCATAACTTAGCTCCCTGACCCCAAACTGTTCAACATTTCGGGGGGTTACAGGGAATAGTCCAACCTTGGTCTGCAATGATTTTGGTGCTGATTCATGACTGATGCAATACTATTTTTGAGTATGTTTTTATGTATTCCAAAATAGCTTTGCAGCAGACATGAATTAGCACCAAAATTTCTGGGGACCAAGTTTGGGCTGTTCCCTGCAATTTCCCTGAAATTTGGAATGGTTTAGATTCAGGGAGCTGAGATATGAAGCTCCAAAGGGGGGTGTAGGGGTACTTAATTGAAGGAGTGTGTTCAGCACACTTTACCAATATAGGGTTAATTTACCAACTTCCCCTTTCTATTGTTAGACATACTCCTTCAATTAACTACCCACACACCCTTTGCAGCTTCATAACTCAGCTCCCTGACACCCAAACCTTTCCAAATTTGGGAGGGTTACAGGGAAGAGCTCAAGGAAGTTCCCTACCATTTTCTCTAGAACAAATTGTTTCATTTTAGAGGGGGAAATGGCATTTTGTTTCATTCCATAATAAAATGCTGGCTGGTCTTTTGTTTTGTTATGAAATGTTTTGTAACCTTATGACATGATGAAACAGTGTGTCATTTTTGTAAGGTGCCCATCCCTACAACTAACCCTTAATTAGGATAAAATGTCAGCTGTGACAAACTTCTCATTTGTCCCTCAAGGCATATGACGTTTTTCAGGGGTCTTAGGGACACATACAAGCACAAGTTTCCCCAACCTGATCCAGCACTATAAGGATGGTCTTGATTTCAGATGGCTGATACCAGAAGGCACCTCCTGGTACCGACTGGACCAGATTTAAAGGGGTCCAGCGATTGACAGCTCGGCAGGAGTCCTCAGAAAACAGGTGGGAAGGGCAGCGTGATCACTGCAACTTCCCTCCCAACCTGTTTTCTGAAGGCTCCTGCTGTCAGTCACTGGACCACTTTTAACCAGGCCCAGTTGGTACAAGGGGGAGCCCCTGGTAGCAACTGGGCCAGGTTTAAAGTGGTGCAGCCATTGACAGCTAGGCAGGAGCCCTCAGAAAATGGTGGAGGAAAGGGGCAGGCTTTTAAAATCCTTTCCTGCCAAAGCCAGTGCTACAGCTGATCGGTGGTGCTGGCTTCTGGTGGGAAAAAGCCTGCTGTTTCCCCACACCAATTGCATTCCTATGGGAAAATGAAACACGAAACAAAGAAAGTGGAAAATTCCATTTTGTTTTGTTTTGTTTTGTTTTTCTTTGATGGGTCAGTTTGTTATTCATTTCATTAGGTAACAAAACAAATAACGAATAATGAAACACATTAAAAATTCATTTTGTGCCCATCTCTAATGCTGTGTTGTCTGTGGAGATGCTCTATGGGAATCTGTTAATAAAAACCATGATGGACCAGATAAAGAGAAATGTGATGTGGCATTTCTCAAATTGTAACTTTTGGTTCTTGTACATTATGTGTCTCTGGTTAGCAGTAGAATTGCTGATGCAGGGAAACATTTGTACTAGGACATTCAACACACAGTAATATTTGTATCCACTCTTTTCCACTGCTTTTTCTTTAAATCTGAATAATATATATCTGCATGAAGACAGCTGCTTTTTTTGTACATTGGGAAAATGCCAACATTCAGTCTGGCATTAACTTTATCAAAATAAATGTCATAAAGCACTGAGCAAACTTTTGAGATTTCTAGAATGTCCTGTCAGTTTGGATTCAAAGAAATGAATAAGACCAGTTTTTTTTCCATTCTTCCTTGACTTTCCTTACTATTTATGAGATAGTTTGGTTGGTCCTTAATAAGAGCCCAGCATATATGTGGATTTTACAGGCATATGAGTTTGTTATGCCTCTTCACGCATGTATAATGATGAAACAGATAATTGTCATATATATCAGTTCATTTTTCTTTTCTTTGGCCGCTATCTCACCTGGGGGAAGATCCAGATGTTGTGAAAATCCGGCTTTTCTTCTTTCTTGGTCACATGACTGAAAATGTGGGATCTCCGTTCCCATGTACAAGTTTTTTTTAAAAGTGCCGACCAGCCCCAGGGCCAGCAGGTGGTGCTAGGATTTTTAAAAAAAAAAGAAAAGAAAAGAAAAGAAAAGAAAGAAAAAAAAAGCACTGACAGCCTGAAGGCCAGCTGCTCAGCCCTGGAGGGGAGGGAAAAATTTAAAAAAAATGCCAACCAGCCCCCAGATGAGCTGGTCGGCGCTGGGAAAATAATGAAAAAAAATCAGTGCTGACAGCCCAAAGGCCAGCTGCTCAGCACTGGGGGGAGTAAATATATATATATTTAAAAAGTGCTGACCAGCCCCAGAATGAGCTGTTCAGTACTGGGGGGGGGGGGAGAGCAGAAAACCGGATCATATGCGAGCTCCCATGGACTTCTGGCTCGCATTTTTTTACCAGAGGAAAAAATTCCCAATTTCTCTGGTAGGTCTTGGAAATTTGCTAAAGGGGGTATAACCATTTTTTTTTAAAAGTCCGGTGGCCTTGGGGACAAGATTTTGGGGAAATCTCGAAATTTAATCAGCATTTTAAAGGACATATTATAGAGCCCTTAGACTCATGTTTTGTGGTCATCAAAAAGGAGAGGTGGTACTGTGTGATGGATGAAGAGCTCAACGGTGTCATGAGAGGTCTGGGTTCCAGCTCCTATTGAGCCATTGCATATACTCACTGGTGACCTTGTGGTAACCCCTGTTTGCCAGCCTGACCTATATAACAGGATTGCTATGAATTGGTTAAAATGTGTGCCATCTTACTGGGGGAAGGGGGAGGGATATAAATGCAAAATAACACCAAATAAATATATCTGTCTATTGTTGCAACCGCAAGTGGTGAATATAGCTGAGTGTAATATGATATTCAGGTTTGCAAAAGCAATGTAGAACTCTGTGTTATACCGACAAGTTTCTATAAAGATATCCATTAGTATTCAGTGCAAAATTCCCAGGATATTGCAAGACTGTTTTCAAAGGCAGGATTTAACATAAAGTCAAATCTTGAAGGATCAAGGCCCAGCATTCACTGTTTTACTAATGTCTTTTTGAAGCAAAGATTAAAATTATGCTTTTATTGCTTCTTCTAATGCTACCCTAGCTTCTAGAAATAGCAAATGAAATAACTATGCAAAATACAGCCTCAGGTTGACTAAATCTGTAATACATGAATAAAATCTGCCTCTTGGCATTCTGGTAATTAAGTGGGGGGGGTAAAGAGATATAATAGGAATACATACAGGGTCATTAAAAAGGCTGAAGCCTCCGGGGAACAAATAAGGTTCAAAGTAGAATTAGAGAGCAGAAGAACCCCAAAAGCATTTCCCAAACTATTGATTATGTGTGTTTTTTTCCAATACAGATGAGATTTTTCCTGATACATATCCTAGGGCAATTGATGCCGCTGAATGTAATCACAGTTTCCCTCGAATCGTAGCTTGATTTTAAGACTTGCTAGAAAGATGCCTCTGCTTTATGCTTCACAATTTAGATTACAATCCATATAGAATTCCTACGGATCATTTTATTTCAGGTAGAAGCATGTTGTAATAAAATCACCATCACCATCAGGTCAAGATCTTCTTTTTCCAGTGGGGTTTTATAAGCAAGTACAGTGGTACCTTCTATAAAGGAATTAATTTGTTCCAAATGAAATTATGTTAAGCAAATTTTCCTTTACAAATTTCCCATAGGAATGCATTGAAAAGAGAGTGATCCCTAATTGCGACCATTTTTATGTTGTATGGGTTCGCCCCATAGACAATTCTGTTATGCAAATTTCCCCTACCTCTGGAATTTTTTATGTTGTACAGATTTTATGTTATACAGTTTGTTATATGAGGGTCCACTGTACTCTCTGTAATGCTGTATTTATTGTATTTAGAGATGATAAAATTGCTTTTTAATGTTTTAATACTGATAAACGTTTAACTGCTTTTAATATAATTTCTATGTTTGTTTTTTAAAAAACAGTTATTGCACGGTTTAATTTTTCTGAGCTCTTTGAATCCCCTATGGTGAAAAAGAAGCCCATAAATAATATTGTCCACTAGTTAGCTGTATTCATATTGAAACCCAGCACACCAAATCCTCAGCTTCTTGGCAGCACTGTCTCAGGGCTGCTATCAAATCTTTAAGCCCTCTGGCAGACAGCTAATGCAAAGGCAAGTCATTGTGCTGTTATTATGTGGTGTTGAGTTGCATCTGACTTTATGGCAGCTCTTATTTTTCATGGTACAGTGGTACGTTGTATAACATAATTAATTCATTCCAAATCAAATTACGTTATACAAGTTTTCCGTTGTACAAGCCCTAATTTCCCATAGGAATGCATTGGAAGTGGATTTAATCCATTCCAATGCATAGTCAAGTAATGAGGAGGAGCCCGAGAGAGAGAGAGAGAGAGAGAGAGAGAGAGAGAGAGACCCTCCCCCTTCTTGCCCCTCTGTGCGAAGGTGTGCGAGGCTCCTACCACCAAGGCAGTCCTGGTCCCATCCCTGAGGGGGCTCGGCGCCCACTGCGACTCAACCCCCTCCCCCACGCCCCACGCCTCCCTCAGCGCAGCCCACCACCCCAAAGCGCGCCGAACAAACCCAGCATTTACCTCAACCAGCCTCTTCGCCGCAGGTGGTGGGCAGAGGTGGCCGCGAGGGGGAGAGGGGGTGCATAGCATGGGGTGGGGGGCCATGCTGGGAATCCCCCCTTGGCCTCTTGCCGGAGCCCCGGAGGCAGCCGGCAGGCCAGAGGGCGCACCGGCGGCCCACCCCACCGGGACGAACCCCAGCATCGACATGCGCCTCCTCCTATCGGCGCGTGGAACTTGGAAGGCGGAGGTGGCGGATTGGAATGGCGCTAAATTTGAATTGGGCGACGAGGTTGAAGGGACGGGAGTGGGGGGTGGCGGCGGAGAAGGAGAAGAAGAAGGGATTTTTTCGCCCGTGTGGCATGAATGGGCGCAACCAATGCCTCTCCTTAAGTGGGGGTGCCCGGAACGAACCAAGGCAGCAGACGCGATGAGAGGAGTGGGAGGCTGAGGCGAGGCAAGGGAGTGGATGGGGCAGGGGCCGCCTTCTCCCCCTCCCGGAACCCCTCGCCTCTTGCGGATGCTGGGGGGAGGGGGTGCATGGCCTGGGGCGGGGGGCCGCGCTGGGAATTCCCCCCTGCTCGCCTCTTGCCAGAGCCCCGGAGGCAGCCGGCAAGTGGGGGAGCGCCACTTGGTATACAGTGGTACCTTGTATAACGGAGGGAGTGGGGTGTGCCGGGAATTCCCCCCCTCGCCTCTTGCCGGAGCCCCGGAGGACTTAGTTCCGAGGGGCTCATGGGGAGGAGGGGGGCAGAATTTTTTTCGTTGTATGGATTTTTCGTTAAACAAACCCTCCGTTATACGAGGTACCACTGTATGTGACAAGTTCATGATGTGGCACAGCACTGCCATTCCCTAGTGAGGTTCCATGGCAAAGATCCTGAACTGTAGCCCCCACTTTACCTATCACATCACCTTTGCTCTCAAATCATGTTTTAGCCAGGGCCGGCGCGTCCATTAAGGCGAACTAGGCAGTTGCCTTGGGCGCCAAAATGGAGAGGTGGTGCTGGCCAGCCTGCTGCCACCCCGCTTCCCCTGCCGCTGGCCACCACCGTCTGCCCCCCACCGCCCATCGCCGTCTGCCTGCCACCCCCTGCACCCATCACCGTCTGCCCCCATGCCCGTTGCCGTCCCCCGTCATCCACCCCCCCTGCTGCCCCACCCCCCCGCCGCTGCCTGCCCGTCGCTCCGCTGCTCCGGCACCTTCCCCCCACACCCACCCGCCTGCCTCAACCCCCTCCCCTTGCCTAGGGCGCAAAAAAACCTAGCACTGGCCCTGGTTTTAGCACAAAGTTCCACTTCCTGTTTTTGGCAACAAGCACCAGAGCTGGGTCATCTTAAACTGCTTCCTTATTACCAGAAAAGGAGGTTGGTACTATCCATGGGGCAAGCCATTTACCTAGACCACATAGACCACACACATTCATACAGAGAATAAACAGAGTTGAGATTGGCATCTGTTTCTCAAAGATTCTGGGCATTTGAACAGACAGGACAGAATTGCAGTGAAGAGGTGAACTTCCATGCTGTCCTCCTCATAGGCCTTGCTGGCAACAGAGACAGAAATTACTTCTCCTAACTTGCTTCTTCTTGATATCCCTCCAATTCCATTTAGCATTCAGAGTCTTAGAAGACTGGATTGACTTTTGCTGTCCTCTCTTCCATCTGTTCCTTTCTGCAGGATAAGTGGACTCCACATTTCCAGAACTCTTATCTTTCTCTGATACTTCCCTCCCAACTGTGCTACCTCCAGAAGTTTCTGGAATAACATTGACTATTGGGGCACTCAATTTCCCTTTTGCACCAACCTCCCCAGGTGGCACCATCTCTTCTTCATCTTCTGAAACTGACTCAACAAGGTGAGGCATGCCATCTCCCTTCTACAGGGCCATGAGGTGGAGTTTAGAAGATGATATACTCATCTTTACATCACTGTGTTGTCTGCAAAAAACTTCCAGTCCAGCTTTACCTATTCGACTGGGGGGGGGGGGTAATCTTCTATTGCTTCATGGCAAAACAGCTATCAAATCTTGGTAAGATGCTTTTTTGTTTTTAAAAAAAGTCTGTTTCTGTTTGGTAGTTCTAAGTAGAGTATGTCCATTAAATCACATAAGAGAATGATTTTGTAAAAAATGAATGTACTTATTTCCATTTCTATACTACCCCGTTAGTGCTGCCATTCTCTGGGCAGTTCACAATGTACAATAAAATCATATTCTAAAGCACTATATAATAAGTATGGAAAAAAGAGAGAGAGAGAGAGACAGACAATAAACCCAGTCACTAGATAAAACTACATTTAAATAAAAATACACATATTAAAACCCATATGAATATGTCAGGACAATATTCACACTAGCAGAAGGCAGTTTTATATAATTTGGTCTTAATTAGCTTCCTAAATCCAGAGAGGGATGGTGCCTGGGGAACCTCTATAGGAATTTTCTTCCAGTGGGAAGACAGCATTACCAAGAAAGAGCAGTTCTTAGTTTTGGCTTTTTCACCTCCTTTGGTGTTACAATTCTTAACATCAAAAATGGGCTATGTTGGATGTATACTAAGCACATTCGTGTTGCAGTGCTACCATTTCCTCTCTAGCAAGATCCTTGCCCATTATGGCTCTTAAAACCACAAAAGGCTATGGAATGGGCTACCCACATCACTAATGTGTCCCTATAGGAGGGTTATTTACCTTCCTAATGAAAGAAAACAATTATAAACTCCACCTGGAGTAGTTTTCTGAATTATAGTAAACTTGGTATAATGTATAGGTTCAGATTAGAGATGGGCACGACCAGAAAAAATTGCTTTTCGAGTTGTCGTTTGTTGGGACGGGTCCATTTCAGGTCGTTTCCGTTCGTCGTGAAATTTTTCAAAAATTTGTCGTTCCATTTGTCATTTGGTCGTTTGTCGTTTCCGCCACGATTTAGCGCAATTTGACTTCCCAGTGAGCATGGGGGCATCCCACAATCAGGGCCGGCGCTGGGTGTTTTTGTGCCCTAGGCGGCGGGCGGGGTGGGGGGGTGGGCGGCGGGCAGGGAGGTGCGGGTGGGCGGCAGTGGTGGGGGCCATGGGCGGGCGGTGACAGCGGCATGGGGGAGGCGCAGGTGGGAGAGCAGGTGGGCGGGGGCCGGGGGAGGGCGAGTGGGCGGGCAGCGGTGCGGGCGGGCGGGCGAAATCCAGCAGTGTCAGTCAAAACCTGGCCATGCCATTGGTGGAATGGTTGAAAAAAATTGCATGGTCCCATCCCATGCCCAGCCCACATGGGCAGGTCTAAAAATATAAGAAATAAAATAAAATAAAATAAAATCAGTGCGACCTTTTACTGCTATAAAAAACCCACTGCTGCTACTATAAAAATTCAGGCATTTAAAATACCTAATTTTCACATGTTTCTGTTGTGCTTTGGTGGGTTTTTGGACCACGATTTAAAAATAAATATTGCGGTCGCCATTTTGGATCCCCCCCCATCGCATGGCATGGAGACGACGAGGATGACCCCCCCCCCACAGCCTGGTGCAAGCAGCCCAGGACAGGAGGGGGGAGGCCGGGGACACCCCCCAGAAACCACCCCTCAGGTAGGTGTCCACAGGCAGGCATATTTTCGCCTGCTTTTTTGGCCGGGAGTTTTTTTTTTTTTTACTTTTTAAAACTTTTTCTGTGCTGCATGCCAATGGCATTGCGCGATCGCCGCAATGCCATGAACGACAATGAAAAACCCGACCAAATTTCTCTTTTGTCGGTTCGAGTTTGAGTTCTGACGGCTTAATTATCGTTACCGTTCTCGTTACGTAACGGAAACGACAACCGAAAACAGAAACGACAATTTCGCTGAGTCGTGCCCATGTCTAGTTCAGATTCAGTCTGTTAGGATTGGCTCATTCTACCACCAAGGCTAGGCAGCACTCAAGCACCCAAATTTCTTCCACTGCAAGAGATCAAAAGAAAAGCTAGAGTTGTGTGTCATCAGCATACTGCTATCAACACAAACCAAATCTCCAGATGGATTCTCACATTTTTTAAACAAAGATATTAAAAAACATGGGGACTGATGTCCACAGGGGCACCCCACATTGGGCATCTAAGGGGCCAAAAATTTTACATTTTGTGGACATGACCACTGAGGAAGAGCAAAGCCAGCTGAACATCAGCCTCCTGATTCCTGTACCTGACAGTTTATTTAGGAGGATACCATGGTCAACAGTATCAAAAGCTGCTGACAGATGCAAGAGCACCAATAAGGTCATTCATCACAGATAAATGATCTCCCTTAAACTTTCATTGTGCAGTACAGCCAGCCTGTACCTGGACTGGAATAGATCAAGTGTGACTGGAGTTACTTCGCCGCCATGGTGGCAGCCGGGTTCAGAAAGCCAGTATTTGCATGGGCTAAACAGGGCTCAAGGAAATCCAGGGTGAAACCATATCCAGAAATGTTCATTATGTCCTTCTGTCTTTATCCTTACAGAACCATGCAAAATCCTGAGCTGCTCTGGAGAATGGGTTGGATTATTTAATTTTAACAAACTGCATTAGATATCATTATATCCCTGCTTTTATGACCCCCAGAAGTAATCTAAAATCATCCCAAAGTGTTGTTGGAAGGAAGGAAGGAAGGAAGGAAGGAAGGAAGGAAGGAAGGAAGGAAGGAAGGAAGGAAGTGATAGATGTTCTGAAATTGCTTTTCTCACTTATCTATGTATAATATAAGTAAGAAGGTAGAATGGCAATTAATGCATGTACATGCTGATACAAAAGAAATGGCAAATTATATTCCTAAACTTCTTTACAGGTTGCATCCAGCAACAATACTCATTTTGACATGCTGAGGTTCTTGTAGGGATAAAGTGGTGATAGAATCATGCGGCCTCCATGTTGTTGGCCATTCATTTTTCAACCCCCTCTTATTATTAAACTGTCTGCATTGTTATAGCAGAGAAAAGAGAAAGACAAAAGAAAATATCTGACTTGTTTTCCTGAAACATGAGGAATTTATTGCTGAAGATATCTAATTTGAAATGTTTCCAGAAGCCGATAATGGTATTGTAATACTTTGGGCACAGTTTAGCCCAGCACTTAAATTTGATTTCTGTATCTACAGATCTTTAGCAGGTAATGTGAAGGACATCAAAACCCAACATAAACTAATTTAAGTTGTGGAAGGATTGAGCTAATAAAACCAACTGTGTGCTTTAATGGGGAAGCGCTGTTGAAGAACAATAACTACAGCAATCTTAACAACATTTGGGCATTATTGAATTTGTGTTTTCTCTCTTAAAAATCATTTTAAAAACACCAGTGCAATTGCTGCATTCAAATCCATATGTAAGAGTTTAATTTAAGCCTCTGATGATAATCAGGATCTATCAACACTGTGTATTGTCATTTAGGAGTGTAGGTCAAATTTCTTTAAGAAAGATATAGTAGTGGATGTTACTCACATAATCACATACATACTGCCATTTAAAGGATGGGATGAGCAAATCAATGAATTTCCACATTTCTCCTTAAGATAGCAGTTCATATGTTTCCAGTGTTGTGGTTAATCAAGGCAGGACAAGTAGAAAATGAAAAGAAGATAAATGCCTTAAAATAACTTTAAAGTCCCTCCCATTTGAAAAGTCCTGGGAATGCTCGAAGGCTGCAATAATGGTCAACAGACCTCTAGACCTTAATTATCCCAATTCCTATGCTTGGACATTATTCACAAGGGACTCTCCAAACTCTAGGGTTTGGGTGAATGACTGTGACTCTGACAATTATTTCCTCCTCACTGACCGCACAGTTCAGCATCTACCTCCCTCCTGAAACTTTTTTTTTTGGGGGGGGGGGGTGGAGGTAAGCTTTTTGGCCTTGGTGCATGTCTTAAGGTGATGCAGAAAATCTGTCAGTGTTGTCATCTGCCTCGCTTGGTCATTTTTCAAAGTTCACATGTTTTTTTTTACCCAAAATAAGTGAGGTTTGACTTGCGTAAATTCTCCCAAAACACATTGCCATAAAAGGGGTAAGTAGGCAATGGAGTAGGAACTAGCAAACCACTCCAGTATTCCTGCCAAGAAAACTCCATGGACATGGAGTCACGAATAGTCGGTCATGACTGTAATGACAGAACACACACGCACACACCGGCACAGGAAGTGAGCTACTCTTTTGGACATATTTCAGGATTTTTCACATAAACTGGTGCAGCTATCCTTGCAAAACTTGGCAGGTTAGTTACTCACGTCCATATCTCTGATGTCAGCCAGTTTTATAATAAACAGCTGCAAGGTACATACAGAAATTAAGCCTATTCATTTCTGGTAATTTCCAAACACTTCCTCCTACACACATTCACAAAGAGACAGCATCTATAAAGTAAAGTGCAAAGTCTGGTCATCTTCTTCTAATGTTGGTTCCGCGGCAGCACGTCCGCTGGCGGAGCTCCTTTGCCCCCTCCCCACAAGACAACGTGAGAGGAGAGGGGTGAGATTACCGGGGTCTGGGTGGGGCAGGCCTATAACGGCTGTGTCCGCCCAGGCCCAAGCCTCTTTCGCTGTCAGCACATCCCCCACCAACCCACTGCTTTATCAGTACTATCACAAGTCTAACTGGTCACAACTTGGGCCGGATAGGAATTTTTGACCCGTTCCAGAATTGGCATGTCGGAATGGGGATTTTTTGCCTATCCCGTGCTGGTGCTTGGGGGAGGGCAATTAGGGCAACCCAAGGATTATATGGTCACACTGGCAGTAGCGCTGAGAGTTTAGAGCCAGTGAGTCCAATTCTAAGATCCCCTGCAGGCGCATCCAACCCTGGGCACTGCGGATCCAGAGATTACAGCGTGGGGGAAGGATGCGCTAACAGGCCTTGCTTGGGCCGTGGGGGGTGAATAAAGTTCCCTGTGGATCTGGACAAGGGGTGGGAATTTGCCATCCGTAGGGATCTGCTGCGGCAGCAGACCTCCAGGGGGTGTGACTCACCCTAAGGGTCTCTAGTCGGAGGGGTCCCGGGAGACCCCTTGGTGCTGACTCTAACCTGCGCTGCTGCAGGCCCCTCAGAAAGCTATATTGTGGCTATGTGTCGATGTTGCAATGTTGAATAAAGTGTGGCCCCAGTTACAACCCACACTGTCTCGCATGGTCTCCCCCCGGGGGGGGGGCCCAAAGGGCAAACTGAAAAATATCATAGCTGCTGTTGTGTTTCCTCTGGTTGACAATGGGACAAATGAAATTTCAGATTTCCAAATCTGAATTGTTTGTGGTGGCAGCAGCAGACAATTTCCCAAAACATTTAGCCATAGTCTGAAGCAAACCTGGAGGGCCATGCACTGCTTATATCTAGAGCCACTGTTTAGATGTTTCTTCCTTTCCTGTAAACAGCATCTGTTACTAGGAACCATACATTCACTGATACACCATAATCAATCAGTCTAACCATGAGTCTCCAGAAAGTTTCATAGAGGTAAAACACACAAAGCGCCTGGGAGATTCTGCTAATTGTCTGACATAATCCAGCAAAAAGTCAGTGTGCCAAAAGTATTTAAGCATTAAATTGCACTGTTTGGCTCCAGCGAGGCTTAGATTTACCTTTTGCTAGACTGTACTGTGCCCTTGAGCTGTAATTTAAAAACATGGTTATATATGAAACATAAATTGCTTTGAAATGAATGGCATTACCAAAGTTCATAAGTTCTGGGCTTGGAACACATACATCAGTGAATTTGTCATGCTCACCTTGGTCCTAGGAAATAACCGTGACCTCAAGGCTACTGTCATAGTTTAAACAGCTCTCCTGTAATTCCACCAACTCCTGTTGCTACCCCTTACTCAAGTAACTACAGTTACAGGTCTCTTCCATCATTTATCTGTGGTGGATGTGAATCAGAACAAGCAACACCCTCCATCCTTGCTAAGGGGAAAGGAAGAGAAGATGTATGCGATGCCACAGTTGCTACAGCCAGATGAAGGGGAGAGGGTGGGGAGGCCCTACAGTTCAGCCTAAAGGGACAGTGGGATTGATTGGCTCCTGCAGTTGCTAGAGCAGTCCTCTGATAAGCCTTACAGCCCACTCGGTGCTTTTGCTGCCTTTATCACATGGGGAGGGGCGGTGGGAAGGTGCCTGGCCTGCCCCTTGCTTGCCTGAGCATGTTTGGATAGTGTGCTCGTTCATGTGTTTGTGTTTGAGGGAGTGCATGTAAAAGGGAACAGAGCAGGGTTCATTAAGCACAGGAGTGCATTGGCAGGAGGAAGAGGAAAAAGTAGAGAGAGGGTTGTGAAACACTAAATTGGAAGTTTTTATTTTCAGGGGAATTTTTTTTCATTTATCAAAGAAAAGGTGCCCCAGGGCCTGATCACACCTGCCAAAAGAACCCAAGTTATACCAATTTGGCCATTTTTAAAGATCATTTCATAAATACCTGAGCACATGATATACAGCCAAGATAATTTCCTTTGGCCATCTAGCAGTTTATTTTCCCCTCACCACAAGGGTTGTTTTATTTTGTTCTGATGATGAATCATTTCATTCCTTATTGTTTCAGCCTGTGTGAATGTTGCTGTCGATTTATTTCCTTTGCAAAGGGAGTTGCAAAGGGGGCTGCTGTCATGGCCACTGCACTTGTAAAGCAACAACAACAACAACAACAACAACAACAACAACAACAACAACAACA
>JAHTLZ010000129.1:10169959-10183905 GCA_023846285.1 Phrynocephalus versicolor | reverse complement strand
ATAATAATAATAATAATAATAATAATAATAATAATAATAATAATAATGCATCACCAGTGCCACTGATGGCACTGCCACAGTCACTACCACCACCACAAAGATGTGAATAGAGATGGGCATGACCAGAAAAAATTACGTTTCGAGTTGTCGTTTGTCGGGAAGGGCCCATTTCGGGTTGTTTCCATTCTTCGCGAAAATTTTCAAAAATTTGTCGTTCCGTTTGTCGTCTGTCGTTTGTACAGGTTTAGGGGGAGGGGTGGGCTCTGGGAGGCACCTATCTGGGTGCCTCCCTCTGAGTTGGCCCGGAAGGGAAGGGAAGGGTAACGCGTAGCCAGTAGCCACTGCAAATTATGTTGGGTTGTTAGTGTGACAGGAAACCTCTTTGGCACTTCGCTGTCTCACTAAGAACATTATAGACATTAATAGCTATAGCTCAGCCATATTTAGCCAGGGTTGGGGGTAGTGTGTCAGAGGCACCTCTCTCGGCGCTGACTCTGACTCACTAAGAAGGAAAGCATACTGGCGTACGGGTTACAAGGGAGGAAGTGGGTCTGGAGTTGGAGGCACCTTTCGATGCACCACCGTGACTCACTAAGAAGGGAAGTGTACTTGCGTACACTTGCGTACTTGCGTACGAATCTGGCTTAGGGTTGGGGTTAGGGTAAGGGTTAGGGTTAGGGTAACGGTTAAGGTTAGGGTGAGTTAGTGGGCTGCACCTCTGGGTGCCTCTGACCCACTAAGAAGACAGTGTACTGGCGTATGGGTTAGGGTTAGGGTTAGGCTTGGGCTTAGGGTTAGGGTTAGGGTTGGTGGGCTTTTAATGCCCTCTCTGGCACCTCCAGAAGTCTCAGCAAAACCTGGCCATGCGATTGGTGGAATGGCTCCAAAAATTTGCATGGTCCCATCCCATGGCCAGCCCATCATTGCGCGTGCGCAGGTGTAAAAAAAATAATAATAAAAAAAAAAAAATCAATGGAGACGTTTTGTTGCAAGAAAAACCCACTGCTGCTACTATAAAAAATCAGGCATTTAAAATACCTAATTTTCAAATGTTTCTGTGGTGCTTTGGTGGGTTTTTGGACCACGATTTAAAAATAAATATTGTGGTTGCCATTTTGGATCCCCCCCCCACTGCATGGCAAATGGAGAGAGACGGTGAGGAATCTTTTTTTTAAAAAAAAAAATTAAAACTTTTTTCTGTGCTGCGCCGCTTGGCATTGCGCGATCGCTGGTGCCGCGATGCCATGCATGACAACGACAAATCAGACCCAATTTATCTTTATCGGGTCGGGTTCGAGTTGCAGCGGAGTAATTGTCATTCTCTTTCCTCGTTACGTAATGAGAATGAAGAACGAGAACAGAAACGAGGATTTTGCCGAGTAGTGCCCATGTCTCGATGTGAATATATTATTCAGAAAGAGACAGCCTTTGAAAAAAGACTTCAGATATCCTGTTTTGAATTGTGAGAAAAGGAAGGTTGTGTTTATTTAAATCTGCTCTTGATAATACCTTGTAAGTATTTCAAAACCCAGGGAGGATTGAAGAAAAACCCAGGGAGGATTGAAGAAAAAAAAGGAAGGAGGGAAAAAGGCATACTGCTGTATATACAATTATATATTAATTGCATTAAGGGCTTCCGGAGTCCTGGGAACTCATTTTGTTTCATATCGTTTCATATGAATTTTTTTTTTAAAAAATGTAAGAAACGAAATGAAACAAAACGGGGGTGAGCATGAAATGAAACGAAATGAAACATTATTTTTCTGTTTTGTGCTGATCCCTAATCTATACATTCATGTTCATGGTCACATGATATATATACCAGTGGGAGCATTCACATTGTTTTTAACTGTATTGATTCATTTATTTCTATTTGAACCATTATAGTGAGCTACACTGTTCTTTATTTTTGTATCAGTTCATTTTCTCTACTCTTTTTTTTTGTGGGGGCAGTATGGGGTGGGGAATAAGGGTGCCCATGTCATTTTTGTTAACCAAATCTGTTTTTAAAGGGCTCCTGCTGAGCTGTCAATGTCTGGATCCCTTTAAATCTGGCCCAGTCAGTACCAGGTTGTTTTCAATCATTCAGTTGTGTCCAACTCTTTGTGACCCCATGGACCAGAGCTCTCCAGGCCTTCCTGTTTTCCACTGCCTCCCGGAGTTTGGTCAAATCCATATTGGTTGCATCAATGCCACCATCCAATCATCTCATTCTCTGCTGCCCCTTTTCCTTTTGCCTTCAATCTTTCTCAACATCAGGGACTTTTCCAAGGACTCCTCTCTCCTCATGAGGTGGCCAAAGTACTGGAGCCTCAGCTTCAAAGTCTGTCCTTCCAGTGCACATTCGGGGTTGAGTTTTTTTCAGGATGGATAGGCTTGATCTCCTTGCAGTCCAGAGACACTCAAGACTCTCCTCCAGCACCACAGCTCAAAAGTGTCAATTCTGCAGCAATCAGACTTCTCTATAGTCCAGCTCACTAGAGTGCATCACTACTGGAAAAACCATAGCTTTGACTATCCTGACCTTTGTCGGCAAATTGATGTCTCTGCTCTTTAAGATGCTGTCTAGGTTTGCCATTGCTTTCCTCCCAAGAAGCAGGCGTCTTTTAATTTCATTGCTGCAGTCGCCATCTGCAGTGATCAAGGAGCCCAAGAAAATAAACTCTGTCATTGCCTCCTTTTCTTCCCCTTCTGTTTGCCAGAAGGTGATGGGACCTGTGGCTGTGATCTAAGGTTGTTTTTTTATGTTGAGCTTCAGCCCATTTTTCCCACTCTCCTCTTTCACCCTCATGAAGAGGTTCTTTAATTCCTCCTCACTTTCTGCTATCAAAGTAGTATCATCTGCATATCTGAGGTTGTTGATATTTCTTCCGGCAATCTTAATTCTGGCTTGTGATTTATCCAGACCTGATGAATCACAAGCCAGTGATGTATGATGTGCTCTGCATATAAGTTAAATAGGCAAAGTGAAAGTATACAGACTTTTATACTCCTTTCCAAATTTTAAACCAGTCAGTTGTTCCATATCCAGTTCTGACTGTTCCTGCTTGTCCCACATATAGATTTCTTAGGAGAAAGATAAGGTGGTCAGGCACTCCCATTTCTTTAAGAACTTGCCAAAGTTTGTTATGGTCCACACAGTCAAAGGCTTTGGCATAATCAATGAAGCAGAAGTAGATGTTTTTCTGGAACGCTCTGGCTTTCTCCATAATCCAGCACAACTTGGCAATTTGATCTCTAGTTCCTCTGCCCCTTCAAAATCCAGCTTGCACTTCTGGGAGTTTTCTGTCCACATACTTCTGAAGACTCCCTTGTAGAATTTTGAGCATAACCTTGCTAGTGTGTGAAAAGAGTGCAATTGTACGATAGTTGGGAGCATTCTTTGGTGTTGCCCTTCTTTGGGTTTGTGATGTAGACCTATCTTTTCCAGTCCTCTGGCACCTTTACAGCATCCTCTTTTAAGACTATAAAGAGTTCAATTGGAATGCCATCACCTCCACTGGCCTTGTTGTTTGTGATGCTTTCTAAGGCTCACTTGACTTCACTTTCCAGCATGTCTGACTCCAGGTCAGCAACTACACTATCTTGGTTATCAGGGACATCAAGATCTTTCTGATATAGTTCCTCTGTATATTCTTGCCATGTCTTCCTGATGTCTTCTGCTTCTCTAAGGTCCCTACGATTTGTGTCCTTTATCATTATACATCTTTGCACAAAATGCCCCTTGAATATCTCCAATTTTCAGATCTCTGGTTTTTCCTTTTCTATTGTTTTCCTCTATTTCTTTGCACTGTTTATTCAAGAAGGCTGTTGTGTCTCTCCTTGCTATTCTTTGGAAGTCAGCAATTTTCTGTTTCTTCCCCTTTCTCACTTGCATTTTGGACCCATTCTCTCCTGTGCTATTTGTAGGGCCTTGTTGAACAGTCACTTTGTTTTCTTGCATTTTCTTTTCTTTGAAATTTTTTTCATTGCAGCTTCCTGTACAATGTTACGAGCCTCCATCCATGGTTCTTCAGGTGTCCTGTCCACCAAATCAGTAATAATTGATGTCTGATTTCATGGCATCATTGCCACCAAAATAGCTTCCATCTTGTTTTTGTTTTATGTGGTAAAAAGACACTTGAATTTGCTTCTTAGGTGGGTCTCCTGCAGTGCATGGTAAAAACCTACAGTAACTCCCAACCTCCTTGGCGACTAGCTGTTATGTTTCACTCAGTGTGTTTTCCAGTGCAGGAGAGAGAGGAAAAATGCATAACATAGGAAGAAAATTAAGACTTTTGCTCCCTTTTGTAGGACTCAAATGAAGTGTATGAATGCTTCTGCTCCTGCTGTTTGTTGTTAGCATTAGCATTTTTCATTCCACAACTGGAAATTTCCTAACTACAAAATCCTAGGTCCAATTTACAAATACCCGCTTCTCTTTTGATGTCTAAAACATTAGTACGGAGAAAGGACAGGGGATCTTTGTTCCGCTAAATATGTCAAACTTCATCCCCAAATCCATAATCAGAATGGTTGGTAGTGAGGGATTATCAGACCTGTCGTCCAAAGCAGGTTGAACAGCCAAAGGTTTACTAAACCTGTTGTAGAGAAAAATCTAAGGGGGCAAACAAAAGCCTATCCAATGTGTTGCTTTGTTTGAAGTGTGCCTTCCAACATACTGTAGCACACTCTATTTTTATTTTTATTTTTATTTCAAAATAAATCCATCCTTCCACTAGGTATTTCTTCCAATGTCTTAATTACTAAACTCCTCCATAAGTAGGAACACATCAAGTGTCACCTTTGCTTTCAAACTCTGCTTGCATTCTATGCTAAACAGCATATGTGGCTGTTTTTCTTTCCTCTTTAGTCTGTTTGATCTGTCACAGCAGTTCCTGGAAAATCTGGGTTTATGTATACAGATGATATAAACAAATATACACAACACAGAACTTAAAATGTGCTAAACCCCCCCCCAAAAAAAAAAGAGAGAAAAGATTTCTACAGGCCTGTTTGTAGAGATAGTCATAAACCCATCTGTTTCTAGAACACATGCTTTTCACGTACATTGATGTATATATTTACGGTGGGATTTTTTTAAAAAAAAAAATCTGCATCACAATCTGTACATGGGTTTTTTTTTTTAAAAAAAAGAGAGTTTCACATCATTTCAAAGACTAACAACTTTGATTTTTAGTCTTTCAGGATAGCTTAGTGAATGGGAAAACCGAGGTGCAGAGCCAAAGGAGTTTGATTCCCTACTGTGCCTTGTAGAATGAGCCTGTGTGGGCTTAAGAGAGTTTAGCAGTCCTAGAGTTCCCCAGAAGAAAAGACTGAGACACCACTTCTGTTACTAGGAAATCCTGTAAAGGGTCACCGTAAGCAAGAGTCAACTTGGCAGCATGTGATAAGTAAAGGTACCACCAGACTCCCTTTTATACATTTTATACATTTTATACACTTTTTGATGTTTTTATACCTTTGATGTTTTTATACCCATACTCTACTAAAACAGTAGTTTTTCTTTTATGGGTTGGTTTGTTATTCATTTTGTTAGCTAACGAAATGAATAATGAATAATGAAAAAAATTAAAAGTTCATTTTGTGCCCATCTCTAAAGCATAATCTTTTCTAGAAACATGTTTGTAAACCAAAACACTATTATATCAATGCCAATTTCTCCATAAAAAATAATGGAAATTGGAAACTCAGATGATTTGTTCTGGGGTCCCATAGACCATATAATGTACATACAAAATGCCAAAACTCACAAAAAAGTTGGCCAAGGTACAAATGCAACATTTTGATGTATTGTTATTTGTTTACATGACTAGGCATCTGGAGGAGCATCCACTGTTCCATTCAAAACAGGCAAACAAGACTTCCCTATCCTGATTTCACAGTTTAGCAATGTATGGTATGGCATGACTGGATGGAAACTAGTACGCATTGCACTGGTGGTTTGTCTAGACATGCTCTCTAGTAAACATTTAGTATCTATATCTAATGAAGCTGCTATAGGAAAATGTTTGCTCTTTTTATAGAACATCTACCAGGCTCCCACAAATAGCAATTCAGTAAGTGTTACTGGGAAGAAACCAAGAACTTGATGGAACATGAAAACAAATTATTTTTTTACATTTTTCTATGTGCTGGACCTTTAAACACGCATGGAAAAAGTCATCTGGAAATAGCCTC
Source organism: Phrynocephalus versicolor (assembly GCA_023846285.1). Taxonomy (NCBI): domain Eukaryota; kingdom Metazoa; phylum Chordata; class Lepidosauria; order Squamata; family Agamidae; genus Phrynocephalus; species Phrynocephalus versicolor. The sequence goes on along the minus strand of JAHTLZ010000129.1, from coordinate 10,177,725 downwards.
TTCAACACGTTCTTACTACCTCATTCTACTGTATCACTATCTTTGGGCTACTTCAAAAGAAAGATACCTCATCACATGTGTGGATGATCTTCAAACAGAGGACACAGATAGAGAACTGTAAAGCTTATCTTTGTGTGTTGAAACAGTCTTGAGAGAGAAATGTTATCTGCTGCTTCCAAAAGGTACACAGATTTTAGACCCAGAAAGGAGGCATTTCTTTTGATGCTAGATTGATCAAAGGGGATTAACCTATTAAGTGGTAGCAGGTGACAAATGGCTCATTCAAGTGCATAAAATAACGTGAGGAGAGAGTTCTGTCTGAGACTTTTTGGAAAATGAGAGATTGATTCCATGAAGAAGGCACCTCTCCCCTACTTTAGGGGTCCCACCTGATTCATTAGGAGGACTTTTCAGTTCTGTGAAGATGTGCCAGTTTTACCTTTGTTCTGGAGGGAAGTCCAGATTTATTCCATGTCTCTCCTTAGGTATAAGGTACAATATATTAGAGTTCATTATTTTCTGGAGTGTTTCTGCTTTTGAATACTATAATCCCGTAATTGCATTTATTCCTACTTTTTTGAATAATTGGTTTTTGCTGCCATGTGAAACTTTTATTCTTTTGAATTGTCTTCCTTGCCCCACTTTCTCTTCTTCTAATAAAAGACAAATATCATTTCAAACAATTGTTTGGATGGTGAGTGAGGGGGAAGTGAGGCACTGAAATCCAGTCCTAGCCTCATCCATGTAACCGGAATTTTAAATATTGTTTGGGAGCTGGTGGAGGCTTTTCATGTTGTATGCTTTGAATTCCCTGGAGCATGCACAATCTCAAATGCTAAAAGATTTTGGAAGAGAAATGTGTGATTGAGTGAATACCAAAGGAGTCTTTATGGGGAAACTGTGACCCCTCACAAGGTCCTCTGGTTCTATCATGTGAACCATTTTATTAAATAATCATTTCACAAATGCTTTATGGCTCTCAAGTTTTTGGTTATGCTAATTTATGACCTCTAGAAATTGTTCAGACCAAATTTGTGAGAGCTATCCCGGGAGTACCTCCCTGTACTTCCAATGTAGCTCTTTGCCCTTCCAGCCCAGAAATAAAGAGGCAAGGCACGTTTGTGGGATTAAAATTGGGCCACAATTTATTGATATGAAATTCACACAATTCAACTGTTAAACATCTCTTAACCTAGGGGGGCTGAATGTAGTGCAAGTTGGATCAGTTCACGATTCCTAATATTATTAGAAGAGCGCTGCCCACCTGTTCAGGACTCTCCCAAAACCTGCAGTCTGGGCAGCCTTCATTTCTAACTTTTGAACCGATTTATACCTAACACCTAATGTTCCTAATGTTCCTAATTCATTTCCTAATTCATATTGAGGGCTACCGGCTCACTAGGGAATATTATGCAATACATTTCACCTTACTTAAATTTTCTGCTTGCACCACCCACCACAGAAAGGGGGCTACATAGTATGCTTCTTTTCCCACACTGAACCCCTAGCTCAGACCGAAGGCCCTTTAGATCAGATTTTTTTTAAATAAATCTTGACCTAACCCTCAATTAATAGTTGCACATTTCCCTATTTACAACTTTGGGGGCCTATCTATCTATCTATCTATCTATCTATCTATCTATCTATCTATCTATCTATCTATCTATCTATCTATCTATCTATCTGATAAATTTTGGTGGTTCTCAGGAAACTGCCACGCAAGGGGTTAGTTCATTCAGTTTAATAGACAGATATAAGAACAGATATAAGTACAGAATTTATAACCAGTTTAGAGTTATAGTCAGTACAGCATTATAGACACACAAGCACATATAACACACAACAAAGGTATTAGTGGGAATCACAGCATGAACTGGGCCATAGACCCAAGATTCTGCTGCTCCCTTCTCCCAGAGTGGTCTCCTTTTTATACCTTTTTTGTAACCGCAGTTTACGTATTTCGTGCGCATGTCTTACGTAATCATACCTGGTAAGTTATCATAATTCTCAGAAATGGCTTTTGCCTATTTTTAGTTCGAGATTATTTTCCCAGAAAATGGCGCTTCTGGCGTCACGAGATGGTGCCCACGTTATCTGTTTCATCTTCGCCTCTCCTATCTTGGTTAACCACAAGAATTTGCTACTTCTACAGGCTGGCACCTGGGTTTTATCTTTTTTGTGTTTCTGCCAGCATGACCTAATACCTTCAGTCAGGTTTAACTCTTTATAATAGTTTTTGGCTTTATTCTCATATTGAGTTAATTCTATTAATTCTTATTAATTCTTATTAATTAATTCTCATCAGTCCCCCGTTTTTTTTTTTTGAGAAAGTTGAAAAAAGCTAAATAAAAACTATTTTTGAAACTAATGCTAAGAAGTATAACACTCAATTGCTTAAGCCTTTTGTCTGCTGGATGATTTAAGACCTTCCAGCGGCCATTTTACTTTAACTGTGTTGCTTTATTATGTTTTATTTGTCATGGACCTGATTGTATAGTTATAACAGTATAGGTATTGTCTATATTCATGAATGAGTAAATGCAGGGACTTTACTATTCTGACATATATCTAGGTGTATCTATTTTCTTTGAGGGTAGGTGTAATCTAATAGCTAATTTACTTGGGGTGACATAATGCTTTTTGTTAACAGTAAGGAGGTCTTGTTTGCCTAGGGCCTAAGATTCTGTGAAATTGTGATTTGTGTAATCACAACTTCCCGGATCCTTGAGCTAACAACATTTTCTGTACTGTTTATGTCCTGTGCTGTACCTCTATCTGTCTTTAATAAACCTTTTTGCTATATAACTAATTCGGCGTGGCAGCTTTGATGAACCACCAATGATGTATTGACAACTTATATAGGTGCATTGGCAACTCACAAAGAAGAACAACCAACACCCAATTTCTTTAGCTTAAATTTATCCTTATCAGATGGTGCTATCGGCCGGGAACCTACGTTACACTGGAGAGTCTTCTGCCAGCGGCGAGGGTGAACGGGTCTCAGCTTGACTCCCACGGGAGAGTTTGCTTTTCTTTTTAAATGCAATCTCTAACCTCTGCCCTAACCTTTCCCCTTTCCCTTCTTGGATCGCCTTCGTTGCAGCCTATTTGCAGCTTATGGTAAGTCAAAAAAAATTTTTGCTTGGTTAATAGGGGAGAAATAGTTTTTTTTTTTTTTTTTTTGACTGCAGAACTTGGTCCCTGACTTATTTTTTTATATTAATTGGCTTAAAAGTCCCAAGTAGCGGCTGCATTGCCTTGTGTGGCAGATTCAGTTAACAAATCAAGTGTCTACCTTATTCTGCACTGCTTAAGCGTTCATTTTAAAAAGGCCCCCACCTTTCCTCTGAAAGCCGAACTCTGTATCTATTTTCTAAGAAAGTAAACTAGACAGTAAAAGTCCTTTCTTATCAGCCAGCAACTCTTCAAGGACTTATTGCTTGTGTTTTGCCATTCCTCTGTTGCATATTGTTGAGTTAAAAGCCGAAACAGCAGACTGGATTTTTTTACAAGACAGAAGCAATTCCTGTCAGTTCATGATTTGTCAGACATGGCTCAAAATACTTATCAAACACTAATTGATGCCATGAAGAGTCTGTCTGTAGCCCTCCGAGACCTTTTAAAGGTGATAAATTATATTACGTCATCACCAGAGTTCCAGTTTCCCTCACCACAGCCTTCCACATCTCAATCTTCCGTGTTTAAACTTCCAAGATCAAAGAGACCCCCATGTAGATTATGCTACTCCTGCAGAAGCCCCCAACATAAAGCCCAGGAATGCCCCTTCAATCTGCATAATGATTGCAGCCCAGTTTGGCCATCTCCTTATGAATTTTGAACTTTCGACAGCAGAGCCATGCCTTTTTCCACAACATAATTTGTTTTTCTTTCAGATGTTGTTTAAAATGTAAGCTGAGAAAAGACCTTGAGTGCGATTCCACGTCCCCCTCCCTTGTATGTGTGTGCAAAAATAAAGGTCTGAAGAGGGGCTTGTGTAGCCTGTAATAATTGTTTATGTAATTCAGTTGTTTAAATATGAGAATTTTGTTTTGGGTTTATTTTATGGGAAAAGTGTTTAGGGACATTTTTATAGAAATTTTTAGGGAATTTGCTTTGTTTTGGGGTTAAGTGAAATATGGGAATTTTGTTCTAAGATTTTATGAGAGAAGAATTTGGCTTGTGTAGCCTGGGATGAATTAAGGACAGGAATTCCGTTCCTGATTCCTGCATTGGATTTCATAATTCTGTTGTGGAAACTGGACATTTCTGCTTGGCTGATTTTGACAGCACCAAACCAATATAATATGATTTTTTAGGTTAACAGTAACTATTTCTTTTCCATTTTAATTCATCTAAACTCTGTGCCTTTGGCTCATACTGCATTTGTCCTCCAACCTATGTTGTGTATTGTTCAAGGCTGGCATTCATGTCGTGTCTAAATGTCCTATGTGTCTTTTGTCCTCCAAATATCTGTCATTGTATTGTCTAACATTTGTGTTGACCCTTGTAATAGAATAAAAATTGGAAGTCACTGAAATTTAAACCCATGACAATTTAATTCATGAATGAACACTGATCCATGAATTAGATCTTGATATTTAACAACACTGATATGTTGCTAATTTGAATTTAGACTGACAGACTACATGAAGGAAAAGTGGTCACTAAAGAATTAAGGAGAAATGGAAAGGATAAAATATATGTAAAAATATATGAAGGGAGGTTGTATAAAGGAAAGTGTTATAAGTATTAGTTACTTTAAAGGGCATGATAGATTTATAGAAAGGAAAATATAGGATATATTTAAAGTTGTAGAAGGTTAGTGTAAGTGAAAATGATGGTGTTGTGAAATGATGTTGTGTTTTTGATAAACTTTTAAGTGGGAAGACAAGTTAGCAAGATACCATGAATTGTTAATATATATATATATAGTCCACACTAGCTTTTAATTAATTGCCCTATGCTCATCAATTAGTGTTGTTCTATCAAAAACATATTTGGTGTGTGAATTTGTGCACTTAAATTTGGACTACATCCCTCTAGGAAGATCTGTATAAGAGAAAATTTGCTTAACACAATTTCCCTATATATTTTAACACAATTTCACATTGATTCCTTTGTGCAAGGTACCACTGCATTTTAAAAATTTAACTTGTATAAGGCCTTAGTTCTGATATGCCCTAGAAATGGAAGAAGTTCATTTGAGTACTGATTTTTAGTAGAAACCTTTGTTAGGATGACATCCTGAAGATTTAAAACTTAGTAACAATATTAAAATCAAATACTGACATTTTAGGAAAACTGGGGAATAGATATGTTTTTTTTGCCCTGTTTTTGTGCTTAGAAATTAGGAAATTCAGAGATTTTATACAAAGCAATATATGTAATCAAAGTAAGACAGATGAGAAGATGAGTACATTTTAATCTAACAACCTATTTTAGTCATTAGAAAGACACCGCTGGCCGTCATCACGGGTGAATCGTGCTAGATATGCTCAACTCAGACAAAATACATATTTGAAAGTTACCACAAGAGTTGTAATGATGAACGTTATTTATTTCTCACAAACACTAATCTACTTAATGTATCTTTATGTTAGGTAAAGAACCGAGCTGCAGATGTGGAGAAGTGTTATTGCCACGGCTTGTTGAATGTTTATTAAATTCCTCACAGAAACAATATATTCTTCCTCCCATATTTTCCATCGTATTTCCTCCCACTAGCTTATGTTTTATTTCACTATTGTATCATTTCTGTATTGTATCCAATCGAAAAGTTACCCAAAATTATTAAGAAATCACATTAGTAAAGCATAATGAATTGGTGCTCCCAGAAATCTCCCCCCGTTGTTTTACTGAGCCTACCCTGTAACTCATTTTTGCCCTTTACACAGATAATGCCCTTTGCAATGTAAAAAGGGGGGCCTCACGCCGCTAACATGAGATGTTTTGGGAAGGATTTTGTAAGATTCCTTGAACTGCATTCTGATACTAAGGTTTTGAAATGAAAAACATTTGTCCTGGTATGTTTCAGACTGAAAGGCAAAAGTGAAAGAAGGGAGGAAGAGAGGAAATCCAAAACATGAAAGAGACTTAGACTCAATAAAGTAAACCACGGCCTCGAATTTGGAACTGCTGAGCAAAACTCTCAATAACAAAGTAACACAGTAAAGGTTTATAGTTCCGTAAGCTAGATGCAAAATAACAGGCTAACATCACATTTAAAGGCAAGGTTTGACTGTCTAATACGGTAAATAATAATAGCTTGTATTTCCAAAACATTTCCACTTGGCAATAATTTTAAATCTCACAACCTCTACAGCTGTGCTAGTCATCTCTCCTAGGTCCACCCTCTCATTGCAAAGCTGTACAGAAACACCTTTTGGTTTTTGGCTGCTCCAACTTCTGAGACTCTGTCTACTCCTGATGAGTCCTGCCTGAGTCCAACTGTTGATCCAGTTAACCCTGCCATCTCAATCTACAATCCTGTTCCTCCTGTGGACACTGAGTCATTCCTGTCTCTTCTGATGTGCCGCTTCCTAATCTACACCTTCCAAGGAACGTCAAAGGCTGGTCTGCTGCTTCGCGTGGGTCCTTCTCATCCCGACAGCCCCTGGTCTCACCGTTCCTGCCCGTTCCTGTGGCCGTATCAGCCCCATCCTTCAAATGGAGTGGTACCGAAGGCCTTTATCATCACCTGCAGCCATCTAGCTGTCTCAGCTGAAGCAATACAACAGACTGGTTGCAGAGCCATGGAAGCAAAAAGGCACTTTAAAGAGACTGTTTTGTTCCAACCATGGCAGTGTTTTCTCCTTTCAAGAATCATCCTGAACTGTTATAATGGCACCAAGCTTTACCACCGTTACCACAGACTGTCAGTGTGCCTTTTGCACATCCTTTTAGTACATCTACCTGTTTATTTTGCAGCCAAATCAGCTCAGCACCTTTGCAGCCATCTACAGCTGATGTTTAGAAGCAATTACTGTTTGTTCTGTATGTTCATAATTCTGTATACTGTATGCTCATAATTCTAGTAGCCTTACTGATTGCTGTTATGTGTTACCTTACCTTTGTATTGTATAAGATACTTTCCCTGTGTCAACTGAACTTCTGTCATTCACAGAAAGGGCATCCACATACATATTCATTTTGTTTAGCAATCAAAGGAACAAAAAGTAATGGGCCCTAGAACACATCATGAATGGTGTCAATCAACATATTTCACAGAATAGTTGTTCCCCAAATTCAGTTTGCCAAAGCTTCATTTTAACTGATGTCTATAGCCCTTCTATTCAGCCTTATGGTATATATGTATTATCCATGCCCTCCTGATTCCCTTATGCCAATCTATTATACAGTTTAAAATGGTTTGCAGAAATAAGCCACTCCAGTTATTTGAATACACAATAGTTTAGTTTATCCCCCTGGTTTGATCCCAATACAGAATACCCTTGATACTATCCTGGGTCTCTGCTTTACCTAACATTCAAACAGCAGAGCACCCCACTGTCAGTCAAATGAGACTTTAAATGAATTTTGTGTTATGGTTTTAATGTATGCGAAAAAAAATGGGGGAAGTTGTGATTAAACAAATTACAATTTCACAGAATCTTAGGCCCTAGGCAAACAAGACCTCCTTACTGTTAACAAAAAGCATTATGTCACCCCAAGTAAATTAGCTATTAGATTACACCTACCCTCAAAGAAAATAGATACACTTAGATATATGTCAGAATAGTAAAGTCCCTGCATTTACTCATTCATGA
>JAHTLZ010000129.1:10110366-10159151 GCA_023846285.1 Phrynocephalus versicolor | reverse complement strand
TATTTATTTATTTATTTATTTATTTATTTATTTATTTATTTATTTATTTATTTATATTTCTATCCTGACTTTCTTCACAAAAGGACCCAATGCGGCTTACACCATAAAACGGTATTTAAAAGTGAAACATAAAAATACACAAACATTTAAAAAGAATCAAGCAAGTATTACATTAAAATATTAATAAGATCAGTATTAAAACAAACTTAAAATGAAGCACAATGATCCATTTAAAAACCTTCTCAGATTGCCAGTCTTTAAGGAAAAGCCTTCCTCAAGAGAAAGCTGTGTGCCTGTGTTTTCAGGGGAGTGTAACCCTCATCCAGAACAAGCTGCAACCCTATCTTTATGTGGTTTTCGACTTACCAGGAGCACCTCTGTCTCTTATTTATTAAGTTATAGTCTATAAGCCAGACACTGATTTAGAACCAAGACAGTTTCCTTGGTGTTAAATAGAAAGGAGAGATACAGTTGGGTGTTATCAGCATACTGATGACACTGAACCACAAAACTCTGGAAAACATCTCCCAGTGGTTTCATAAAAATGTTAAATAGCATAGGGGACAAAACAGAACCCTGAGGGATGCCACAGGCCAATAGAGATGGGCACGAAACAAAAAAAAAATCATTCCGTTATTCGTTATTCATTTCATTATGTAACAAAACAAATAACAAAAATTGTGATGAAATTGGAATGAAACGAACAGAATCATGAAAATCAGGTTCATTACATTTCGTTTTTTGTTAATGGTGATGCACAATGAAATGAGCTGTTTTTAAATGTTAAAAAAGTCCTGAATATCTGTAAAAAACCCCCAGCAATAATTATTTATTCTGCCTAATAATACCTACCAGGGGTGGGGTGGGGGTCCTTCAAAGGTGCATTTATGTCTTTTCTCAGATCTCTGTATTTTTTTCCTTTAAGGGGGGCTAGGGGACATTGACCCAAAATGGCTCCTAGATGCCTAATATTGATTTCTTGGGTATTAAAACACCCTGGACATTCGTAAAAAGGCTGTGATAATTATTTGAAATTATTACCTACCAGGGGGTTGCGGTCCTTAAAACGTCTGTTTTTGTCTTTCTCCCATCATGATGTATTTTTTCTTTTCCCTTTAAAGATGACAGAAAATGGATTCCAGCCACAAGATGGATGCAAGCCATATGATGGGATCATGTCAATTCTTGGACAATTTCAACCAATAGCATACCCAGGTTGCAGACTGGGTAGGTGTGGCAGCCACAGAGGGCATAAAAAGCTTTGGCAGCCCCCGTCCTCCTTGCAGTCTGCGGTGGGAGTTAGGGTGGGATTGCTGTCTCTGCGACTTGTTACTTTAGGCCAGCCAGGCAGGTGTGTGTCTCTGTGTTCCTGCTGGCTGCAGCCTGGCTGTTAGGGGAGAGAAAGAAGAGATTTCTCTTGCAGCCTCCCTGTGTGCGTGCATACCTCTCGGTGAGTACCCTCCCATGCCCCGCAGTACAGTCACTCTGCGGCTGCCTTACGCCCAAGGCAACACCCACCACTGCCTTTGCACCCTCCCTGCGTACCTAGTCTATACTGTGTCTCTGCCAGCATCATTTTTTTAGTGTTTTCCCTCTGGTCTGGGGCATTGGGGGACATACACATGGGGAAATGCTTTAAGTCGCGCAAAAAGCGGATAAAAATGAAAAATGAAAAATGAAAAAATGAAACATTTTTTTTTCAAAAAATTCACAAAAATGAAAACGAACCAAAATGGACCTGCAATGAAAAATGAAAAACTGAAACACCATTTTTTTTATTCATGCCCATTTCTACAGGTCAATGATCAGGGTGTCAAACAAGAGTGCTCCAGCACCATCCTCTTACTTTTCCCATCCAGGAAGGACCAGAGACACTGTAAATCAGTTCTCCAAGTCCAATCCCAGAGATGGAATACACAGTTCCACCAACAGGATTTCAGCCAGTATCACTACTTTGATAGTGAATAATTTGGAGTTCCTGTTCTATAAAAGGAGTATTTTCCTTGGAGATTTGTTCAGCAAAACTGTATACACTCCTTTTGGGGAAAACATCTGCATTAACAAATATCTGACAAAAACCCTAATTCTGTCAAATATAAGTAAATAAAGAAAATAAAAGTCCTTTGAGAACCTAAGTCCTTCAGCCCTACTAAATTTGCCTTTCAAGACAGGAATCACTAGCATTCAGTAAAGTCATGCAGCAAAGCCCACATATACAGCAGCCGGTAAAATTTATCTCATTAAACAAAGGAGAATGTCATCTCCAGATGAGTGTAAAATTAATCACATTTCCTTCCCATTATGACTATTCAGACAGAACTGCATTTTTGCAATATGAGCAAATAAACTACCGCAGGTAGCTTGCAAGGCACACTTTGTTTTAATATTCTCAAACAATTACCGTATGCAAATATTACTTTTGAGTACATTTGCTTTGTGCTGCTGTGTGTGACACAGATTTGCCCTGTTTGACTTTACCAACTCGCTACAGTCAATTTTTGAAGGCACTAAAGTCAGGTGTTTAACACCCACCCACACAGTACATACTAACAAGAAGAATGAAAAGTGTGGGCAAAACCGGGAAATTAAACTGCTTGGACTCTAAGTGGAACAAATGGGAGGGCGAAAGGACAATCTAAAAGGTCAAGAGTTGGAGCACCTTTTTGAAACATTGAAAAATGTCAAGTTCTCTCTTGCTCTCTATCATGCAAACACACACACACACACACACACACAGAGAGAGAGAGAGAGAGAGAGAGGGAGAGAGAGAGAGGGGAGGGGAGAGAGAGAGGAGGAAAATGAGATTTTACCAACATTTTAATTAACCATCTTGAAATATATTTGTCCTGCCTTATAGTGCTTGACTATATCAGAATGTAAATTTGTCTAGTTTATGTGTGATGACGTTTTCCTGAATGGTTTTTGACTGATTTGAATGTCCATGCATATTCTGCACATTTATGGCAGTAAGCCAGGAAGACCACACTACTTTTCAAATGCATAAACTCAAGTCCTTCAATGTGGCTATTGATTGCTGTGAACCCTGTGCCTGTATCTAACTTGGTGAGTATTGCTACTGATTTTGATAGCATCCAAGATTGTTTGTTGAAAATATCTAATAAAATGGCTGTCTTTCATACCTATTTGCAATCCTTCATTGTTCCTAATCATGCTTTTTTGCTTGTGGTAGAGGACCACTACACTCACCACTACTCTACCCATCCAATTCCTACTTTTTGGCATACTGATGTTGAGCTGATTATGCTATTTTGAACAAACCAGGGAACATATCACCATTGGGGCAACTTTTTAACATTCTTGTTGCAAAAACTAAAGCAGCAGGGCACCTCATCCTCGGGGAGGAGAAACAATTGGTTTCTGGCCTTTCCCTACACTGCCTCTATGATGTCATAAGGGCATACGTCATGGCACTGAAAGTCTCCACCCCATGCTTTCAGGTTTTGGTTGGGACCCAGCAACCCTACTTTCAGAAAACTGGGGGGGGGGGGAATTCCTCACTCTTTATGAATTAACTCCAAGGAGAAGACAATGAAGGTCTTAACTCATAGGAGAGACACCAGGTTATCAGGCTGTTTATCTTCAGAGTTGTTGCCCTCACCCTGTAGGAAGATGCCAAAACCAAAAGTAATGGGCATGAAGTTTGAATACTCCACTATACAAATGATAATTATATACAATTAAATGACAAATGAATGAGTTAGAATCATCCCGTGAAATGAATATGGTGGAGAAGAGACAAAAGAGGGAACTCCTCACTTAATGCATTGTTGGAGGATTTCATTAACTCCTGGAAGATGTGAGTCTTGCCACTAGCCTACAATTTTCTTTTACAAGTGATCAGACACAGCTGTGGTGACTTGGTAAATAAATGACATGGAGGCACGAGAAGCCAAAAGAAGGTGACAAGAGAATTAGGAACTGGGACGAATAAAAAAATGAGTTGCTTTGCAATATTCAACATCAACATATATTGCTGATGCATTAAATATTTGTCTCTGAATATTCAATGGGTCCTCTGATGGACAAAGGGATGAATATTTCCTTGTTTTAGTCATCCATTTATTTTTACTCACAGGCACTAGAGATGGGCACGACTCAAAAAAATAATTTTTCATTTTTCGTTTTTCGTTAAGGGGTCTGTTTCGGTTCGTTTTCGTTTTTCGGGGTTTTTTGCACTTTTTTGTTTTCGTTTTGTTACAAAACAAAATGAAAAAACAAAACGAAAACGAACAATTTTCATTTTCATTAGCATTCTTTTCATTGTGATGTGTCTGTCATAACAAAAACGAAAAACACGGCAAAATTTTTCATTTCGTTTTCGTTTTTGTTTTGTTTTCTGGAAAATTTTCATTTTTGTTTTCGTTGTGTAACGAAAATGAAAACGAAAATGAAAACGAAAATTTCACTGAGTTGTGCCCATCTCTAACAGGCACACCATTTTGGTGGTGTCTTTAGGTACCTGGGGACATTTCCCTTGGGGGGTGTCCCACCTTGAGGTGCATAACTCAAAAGTCCAAATCCCAATCTTGACCAATCTTAGATAGATTGTAGTACAGAATCAGGGAAAGTGAATCAGCAATTTTGGTGTTTCTGAGTACAAGACAGTTGTTTTATAGCATTTTATAGAGCAGTTGAATATTGGTTCATTAAAAACATTATGAATTCACGACACATGGTTCGTCAACCTTGACAAATCATGAATTGTGACACATTTCCATTTCCCAATTTATTCCCTAATCATCAACATTCAGGCTGAAAGCTGGAAGAAGTACGGAAATGAGACGTCAATTGAATCTTAAACTGCATTTTGATATGATTTAGCTGAAGATCATGCAAAATTCAGATAACATCTCTTTCTCTCTCCCTCTCCCTACCTCTGAATTTGATTTTGCAAGGTGGTTTACCCTTCCTGTTGCCATAAGGAAAAAAGGTAGAAATAGAAGACCTGTGAAATGAAACATGTTTTCTTATTTCTATTCTTAGCCATTTTTGCAGATTTCTGATAAAGACCTGTTTGGATTAGGCAAGATAAATACCTCAAAGCATTCCGGATGTGTTTCTATGCTGACCTAACTTGGAATCTTTTCCAAGATTCAAGTGCCTCATCAAAGTAATATTATACAACAAGCACCCACTGAACTTTTATTCTATGTTGTTTCTGCAAAACTAGATGGAAGAGACAAGATGGGATAAAAGATCTTGATTGGATAAGAAATAGCTTGATTTAATGGATGCTGATTCAGAGGCCATCTGTTTCAGTTTGGGTCCTGAACACAAGTTTAGATTTACCAATCCAATGGTTCTACCTCACACTGACTCTCACGGGAAAAGCAAAAGAGTTTCTGGTTTTTTGTTGTTTTGTTAGTTTGGTTGTTGTTGTTGTTGGAATTAAATGTTCAGGCACTGCAGTATAAAAGAATGTCACTGGATGCCAATGTGCTACATTCCTTTTACACATGGAACAGCCAATGACTTTTAGGAAGAATCAGACATGAGTCACATGACATGTATGCAAATAAAGACACAGACTAAATCTGTTTGGATGCATAGGGGAAAATACTGTACAAGCAAATGTTGTTTGTTTGTTTGTTTGTTTGTTGTTGTTGTTTTGCTAGCTGCACAAAATAAAAGGAAAGGGGTTAGAAGCTCTTCTTAGCCATGGAGATGAGTGGCACGACCACTCTGTATTTTCTAGCCAATGAGCGCTCCGCGACGTGGCTACGGCCCACGGGGCACCTTTGCCATCCTGCCGAATTGAGGCAGGTGTAGCCTGCGCACTTGGTGTAGGCTGCGTCGGGGGCATGCCTATATAAGGCTCATGTGCACTTCCCCGGCACAGCCTCGCCGACCATCGAGCCCCCACCCGCCCATCCTATGGCTTCGGATGGTGATGCTCGGCTGGTTGCTTCGGAGCTGGATGGGAATTTTTGACTGTCACTCTGATTGGCCGTGATTGACAGTGTTTTTCCGCCCATCCCGCCATCCTTCAAGCCTTTAATCCTGATGTCACCTCCTAATCCGTCACAATAGGTGGGTAGCGCAAGCCTTAACATCATGTTAGGTAGGCCCCTCCTCGTGAGGGCACCTGTAAGGTGCCTGGCAGCCCTAAATAAATTAGGTAGGACAGCAAACAGATACAGGCTCTACTAGATTAACCCTGCCAATATAAGAAGGGCTGCCAATTCTTTTAAAACTTGGGGAGAAGGATGCCCTGGCATAGGGTGGGTATCCCACCATCGGCATCATCGTATATACTCCTGGAATGTATCTCAAGGAGGAGGGACCTAGAATTTATAACATCCCAAATTATACTTATGCTACGGCATAGGCCCTCTCTTAGTTCCTGTTATAATAACAAAGTTATGAGTTGTAGTTTAAATAAATTGTGGTCCATATTTAATCCAAAAGTAAGCTGTGTTGCCTCTTTATTTCAGCGTGGGTGGGCAAATTCACCACAGTTTTCTGCAGGGTGAGGGCAATGTACTGTGGCAGTCTGGCTGGTTCCGCCTGGAGCCATCTCAAAGCATCATTGTCACAGAGGTTCATCCTCCATAGGCAAGACTCCTGAGCAAGGAAGTTTGGATTCAAATTCCCAGTCATTGCCAGGTGACTCCACAGCCAATCATTGTCCATCAGCCTGTCTCATAAGGTTGTTATGAGGATAAAAATGGAAAAGCAGGCCTGTGAAGGAAAGGCCAGAGGTGCATGAAACAAATAATTCAGAACTGAAAAGTCCGGAGCATATTTGGATGAGGATATGAGAAGGAAATGAAGGAATAAGGGGAACAAAATAGAAGCTAGATCCTCCAAAGTGTTGGTGTTTTAACAAACTTTCATGCTGCCTGTAGTTTATTTGATTTTAGGATAGACCTTTCTGGGCAAGGGTGACTATCATTCTATCCTTCATCAACCAATTCTTCCTCAACAACTCAAAATTCAAAGAGAGACACATCTCTTTGTTGTTCTATTGCCCCTTTCTTTTGTCTGCTCGAAGCAGACAGTTTGCTGAGTTTTTTGATGTCATATGTTCACAACTGGAAGTAATGGGACACTTTTATTTTTTTCTACCAATAATATCTCAGAGTTGGTTACTGAGACTATAAGTGCAAGTTAATGAGAAAAGGGTGAACTATCTGAGTAAAAGGAATGTAAAGCTGAAATTCAGAAGTCTGCAACACAAACTGTGACACATATGCAAGAAGGAGAAATCTACTTCTGATTTTCATCATTTCCCACAGTCAGGTTTTCAACTCAGAGGCTTCCAAGGACCTAGATTTCTGGACCCCCAAACATAACTTCATTTCTAACTTCAAAGAAGCAGCATATGGAATCAAGTCACACCAGCTTCATTCTGCATCTGAAAATAATTTGAACTAAAAGCATTACTTAACAAAGAAAACTGAAGTGGAAGCAGAAGCTTTTTAATGCCTTGTAATATGAAATTACTAAAAAAAGAAAGAAAGACACATTTACTGCTCTGCTGAACAAACTCTTCATTATCCTGATAGATTTTTCAGCTTGATGGTACCAAACGCTGGTACAGGGAGCTCTCCCAGCCAGCTGCTTGTCGAAAGTATGTAAAAGTTATGAGCCATGCAATTAAAAGGGAGTACTCATGCAGCTACAGCTTTAGTGTGTTTACTCAAAAGTAAGCCTGTCTGTGTTCAGTAAGACTAAAGTCCTAGAAACATGTTTAGAAATGTAGTCTAAATAGAACAGAAATCGTTAGAGAGATGAATTCAACTGGACCAACATCAGGATTGAGAGATCTTCTTGGAACATTGCCATTGGCACTTCCTTCTTGGTGGCACTTCTGGTAACTGCCCATCACCTAGCAGT
The DNA here is from genome assembly GCA_023846285.1 of Phrynocephalus versicolor. Taxonomy (NCBI): domain Eukaryota; kingdom Metazoa; phylum Chordata; class Lepidosauria; order Squamata; family Agamidae; genus Phrynocephalus; species Phrynocephalus versicolor. The sequence continues at coordinate 10,151,291 of JAHTLZ010000129.1, read as the reverse complement.
GCCACTCCACCCTATCTCCATATGAAGCATGCCGGTCAGGCATACACTGGCAGCCTGCTGGAAGTGGTGATCCATTTGACACACACCATACGGGAAAGGAAATGTCACTCTGACAGGGAAGGTGTGCTGCTGGCCTTTGGTCTCTCTTGGCACAAGCTGCTCAACTTTGTATGTATGTATGTATGTATGTATGTATGTATGTATGTATGTATGTATGTATGTATGTATGTATGTATGTATGTATGTATGTATGTATGTATGTATGTATGTATGCATGACTCCATAATGGCTCTGCTTTGAAAATGAGCTCCAGTATATCATTCTTTGAGTTCTAACCAGGTGCTTTGAATGTGTACTAGAATAACAAATAAAACTGCATTGTGAAAATTTGGGTACTGAGGGAAAGCATATGCCCAAAGGAATTCTTGTGTGTGGAGAACTCCACTCAAAATCTCCAAGAAAGAATGAAAGCAAAACGAATCAGATAATAAAAGGTCAAACAAAATCAAATAAAAATAAAAGGAAAATTTGCTCTTTTTATATTGTGGTGTATTTCCTGATTCAAATGAATTTAAGAATCTCTCAATAAAAAAAGCCTGTTTACTGACAAATTAGATCAGCTTTGCAACCTCATTATTGACACATACAAAAAAGCCAAAGCAAGAGAAGACCCAGCAAGGGACAGCTTTGAACCCATTACATTATACTGCCTGGATGAGAACATAGAAGAATGGCAGAAATCAATAGCAATGTTCATTCCAGTCTGTTTATTTCTTGAGGCAAATAACTAAAATCTGAAGTACTGTTTACAGGAGTGCAGGTAACAATATTCTTGATGACCTACATTGGAAGTTTATGGTTTATGTACAGTCTGCAACAAAATGGAAAGTAAAGTATAGCACCCCTGTACATGGAAGAGTCAATGGAAATAACTGTCATTAAAGTAAGACTTTAGGCAGTTGTCAAGTCAAGAGGATTGTCTCTCTTCATCAAGGTGGGTTTTGGGTCAGTGATAAAACACACCAGCATCTCAGCCCTTAACACAGACTTATTTCAGCCTGATGGAGTTCACCTATCTGACCTGGGCCTAGAGATCTTTATTAAAAACTAGAGATGGGCACGACCAGGAAAATTTTTTTTCCGAGTTGTCGTTTTTCGGGATGGGTCTGTTTCGGCTCGTTTCCGTTTTTTGTGAAATTTTCCAAAAATTTGTCGTTTCATCATGTCGTTTTTTCATCTGTCGTTAGTACTGATTTGGGGGGGTAGCGAGCTCCTGGAGGCACCTCTGTGGGGTGGGTGCCTCCTCTGGCCCGCTATGAAGGTAAAGCGGGCTCCTGGAGGCACCTCTCTGGGGGGGGTGCCTCCTCTCCTCACCCACTAGGAAGGAAGGGAAAGCAGGCTCCTGGAGGCACCTCGTGAGTGCCTCCTCTCCTCGCCCGCTACAAAAGGGCATGCATAGCCATATGGATATGCATACCAAGTTGCAGACTTGCTTGCAGCAGTGGACTGCCAGAGGCACCCCTCTTTGGGGTGCCTCCACTGCAACAGTCAGTGAGAGAGAATGCAGGCTCTCTGTGACTCACCAAGAAGGGAAGCGTACTTGCATGTAGTGCAACGCAAGTACACAGATCTGGCTTAGGGTTAGGGTTAGTGCAAGGGCTAGGGTTAGGCTAGTTACGGGTGAGGTTAGGGTGAGTAGTGGGGTGCACCTCTGGGTGCCTCTCTGACCCACTTAGAAGGACAGTGTACTGGCATATGGGTTAGGGTTCGGGTTCGGGTTCGGGTTTGGGCTAGGGTTAGTGGGCTTTTTATGCCCCACTGGCACATCCCAGAAGTCTCTCTGGTCAAAACCTGGCCAAGTGGCCATGCGATTGGTGGATTGGCTCCAAAAAATTGCATGGTCCACTCCCATGGCCAGCCCATCATTGTGCAGGTGTAAAAAATATATATAAATAAAATAAAATAAAATCAATGGAGAGGAGGACATTTTGTTGCAAGAAAAACCCACTGCTGCTACTGCTACTGTAAAAATTTTCTGGCAGTTTTAAAATAGTAGCAGGCAGCAGCAATTTTCGCATGTTTCTGGGTGCTTTGGTGTGTTTTTGGACCACGATTTCAAAATAAATTGCGGTCGCCCCATTTTGGATTCTGCATGGCATGGCGAGTTGGCGAGGTGACGAGGATGCCCCCCACCAGAGCAGCCCACTGCCCAGGACAGGAGAGGGGGGAGGCCGGGGACCCCCCCCGAAACCACCCCTCTGGTAGGTGCACTCTCAGAGGCAGGCATATTTTCGCCTGTTTTTTGCCCGGGAATCAGGTTTTTTTTTTACTTTTAAAAACTTTTTTTTCGGTGCCGGCGAGGCGGCGACTTTGGCGGGACGACGAGGATGCCATTTCCTGCCACCAGAGCAGCCCAGGAAGGACAGGAGGATAGGGGGGAGGCCGGGGACCCCCCATAAACCACCCCTCTGGTAGGTGCCCTCACTCAGGCAGGCATATTTTCGCCTGCTTTTTTGGCCGGGATTCCTGGGAATCAATCGGGGGGGGGGTATTTTTAAAACTTTTTTTCTGTGCCACGCCGCTTGGCGAGTTGGCGACTGCGAGACGACGAGGATGCGCAGCCCAGGACAGGAGAGGGGGGAGGCCGGGGATACCCCCCCCAAAACCACTCCTCTGGTAGGTGCACTCTAAGACAGGCAGGCATATTTTCGCATGCTTTTTTGGCCGGGAATCGGGCTTTTAAAAACTTTTTTTCTGTGCCGCTTGGCATCGCACGTTCGTGCGATGCCAGGAACGACAACACGACAAATCAGACCCAATTTTTCTTTAGTCGGTTCGAGTTCGAGTTCTGGTGGGGTAATTGTCGTTACCGTTTCTGTTGCGTAACGGAAACAAGGAACGGAAATGAAAATTTCGCCAAGTCGTGCCCATGTCTATTAAAAACTTATGAGAGGTCCTGTGGTCCGAGCTACTCGGCTTGATGGGGTAAAGAGACATACCTCGTAGTCTCTTTTGTGTGGTGGGAAGTGAAGTGGTATCATAATTTAGCTATGCCCCTCAATTAATTGGCACCTTTAAGGTGCTTGGTAGTCCTCATTTACAATTAATAGAAGCAGATTGAGGATAGATAGTTTAGCCCATAATGTAAATTTAGGTAAATGAGGGCTGCACAGTTATAAGGAGATTCAGCAGGAAAGATAGATATTTAGTTTGCCAATATCCTTCTTGCTGCAATTAGAGTCTCACTCAAGGCATCGAGGGGCACTTAGTAATAACACCCAAATATGATAACCACTTACAATATGGCATGGTTCCTCTCTGTTGAGTTTACAGTTTAAGATCAATAGTTAATATTATTATCAATAAATTGTGGCCTATATTTAATCCAAGAACCATTGTCTCGTCTCATTATTTCGGTCTGGGTTGGCAAAGTGTCTTGGGCTGGTTCTGCCTTATCTCTATATAATTTCTTCCATGTTTCCAGTCCCCCTGCCTGGTGAAAGCAACAGGGAAGCCCACAGAGCTTCTGCACCCTACCGTATTGAGATGCAGCAGTAATAACTACACAAATTACAACAAATTTCCAAAAGCCGATTCACAAAAAAATGCAGGGGAAATTTATGAGTGCCAGTGGACTGAAATGCAGATATGGCCTTTCAGCTAAACACTTTTCTATGAAGTTTGCTTTTTTTAAAAAAAAACAAAAAACAACAACCTTCAGCTCCTCTCTTGCTCTTCACAAGAATAAGTTTACCAGAAAGGCTGTGGCATTTCTTAAATCGCAAGGGCAAAATAAAAAAATTAATAAAAATAAAAAATAGAGAGGGGACTCAAAACAAGCGAAACAAGACCCTCTTTCATCCTCACTGGCATTTACAGCATTCATATAATAACTAACCACCTTACCTCTACATGGATTGAAGCCAGGCTGTTTCAGCCAAGAATGAAAATGTCATCTCTAAAAATTCACAGCCTTGCTGCAACTAAGGGGAAAAAAAGACACACCACCTGTTTTTTTACAGTGTGCAGTTGCTGACCTTACACAATAGGTTACAGATGCAGACACATGTTGGTGCTATTGACAATGGAAAAAGGGTTTTATGGCATTTTGAAAACTAACAAATTCTATGTGGCATAAGCTTACGTATTTGCATATTTCTTTATCATGTCTATTCTTTCTTTATTCTTCTCCAAAAGGAGATTTCAAAGCAGCTAGCAAAGTGTCCAATGCGTACAATTGAACTGAATTCCATAGAGCAAATGATGCATCAAATTTTAGAATGCCTTTAAAATACCAAGAGAGTGGGTTTTTTTTAAGCGGCATACTAAAATCAAAGTAAAATATGCATCTCTTGAAATGCTAATAAGACACAATGGAGTGTATAATTTAAGTTGGGGTGGGCAACATAGCACCCTCCCCCTCGACACTATTTTTCCAACACCAGGAGTGAGGATATATACTGCATATATTACAAGTTGTCCTCATGAAAGCCATCACAGAAGCAGCATCTGTAAAATTTCAAAATATCTAGGTCCAAGAAAAACAATCGGAAGTGGATTCACAGCCATTTCTGGTATTGTTTGGCTGATTGTTGCCTCTTTCATAGGGTGGCACAGCTTTTGAACTTGTCTCGTGGTATTTACCTACTAATGGACATGGGGTATCCAGTGTGGCACGAGAAGGTCCAGGTATCAACTCTATTGCAGCAATGAAATTCACTAGCATTCACCCTTACAACTTAATCAATAGAGATGGGCACGACTCAGAAAAATTGTTCATTTTCGTTTTCGTTTTCATCTAGGGGTCCGTTTCGGCTCGTTTCCGTTTTCGTGAGCTAATTTCAAAATTTTTCATTTTTGTTTCGTTACGTAACGAAAACGAAAAAATGAAAACGAAAACAAAATTTTTTTCGTTTCTTCCCATTTAGCTCCATTAAGTGCTTTCCCAGTAACGAAAAACGAAAATTGGCTCAAAATTAGTCGTTTCGTTTCCGTTTTCATTCCAGTTCTGAGCCGTTTTTCGTTTTTCGTTTCGTTACGTAACGGAAACGAAAAACGGAAACGGAAACGAAAATACCGCTAAGTCGTGCCCATCTCTATTAATCAATTTTACAAGATAGTGGCAAAAATTAACAAATGAGACTGTGTGTACCACCTTGAGCTCTTTTGAAAGCTATATCTGTGCCTCTCCGTATGCAATTGGCATAAAAACTAGCTAACTTGTAGTCTCCACACTGGAGAGAAGAACCTAGGGATTCGTTTTCAAGTGACTGTCTCATAATTTAGTTTTTAGTACTAAATGGAACACAAATTAGTCAGCAAATGGAAACAGATTAGAGCTGGGTTCAAGGCCAGTAATACCAAAAAAAAAAGAAAGAAAGAAAAAAGAAAAAAAGAAAGAGAAAGAGAAAGAGAAAGAGAAAGAGAAAGAAAAGAAAAGAAAACACAGTGTCTAGAGGACTTAGAGGACAAGATTCCTGTATCTTAAATGCTTGGGTATAAAAAAAGTATTTCTCCGGGATCAATATTTTTTTCAAGCCAAACCCCAGGTATTTTGCTGTCTGAGGAGAATTGTCAAATGATGCCCCCAGACATTCAATAAAAGTGCTTAGCATTCAAAGCCAGTCACATATCAAGTACAAAACTGTACAAACATCTCTCCTTATCATTGGCAGCACAAATCAATAAATATTTAGAAATTGGCCACCCCCAAATTTGCTACCCAGCTCCTTAAGTGGCATTGGTACTTCTCACAGTCGCCCTGTTCCTATCTCCTCTCAAATGGGCTTGAAAATGTGCAGCTGCTTCCATGTTCTCCTCCAGGGGATTAAAGAAGGTGCAGAACTTATTTTTAGGCATTGTCCTTTCATTTTGGAATGGGTACAGTTACAAAACGAAGCACAGCAGCACAGTTGCTGTTTGGACCCACCGTGTGATACGAAATCAGCCATTGAGTTACGTTGCCTTAACTCATGCAGGGCACACCTCCAACCAGAAAGAAGCCTCCAATGCATCATTGTTCCTTCTGCCTGATGCTGGCCAATCAGAAGCTGTGCATGGACATGCATCATCCCATCTCCCTGTCTGATTGGCCAGCAACAGGAAGACGGAATGATGATGATGCATTGGAGGCTTCTTCCTGTTTGGAGGTGCACGCCACGCAAAGTAAGGCAAGGTAAGTCAATGGGTGATTTCATTTCGCAGGGTGGGTTCAAGTTCTGAACAGCAGCTGTGCTGCCTTGCTTCATTTGGGAACAGAACCCATTCCAAAATGAGAGGCCCATGACTACTTATTATTAGAAATGGGCACAAATTGAAAAAAAAATATGTTTTGGTTTTTCATTTTTTGTTGCAGGTCCGTTTTAGTTCATTTTCATTTTTCGTGAATTTTTTGAATTTTTTTGTTGTGTTGTTTCATTTTTTATTTTTTGTTTTTACCCGCTTTTTGCGCGACTTAAAGCATTTCCACGCATGGACAACCCCCAACGCCCCAGACCAGAGGGAAAACACTAAAAAAATGATGCTGGCAGAGACACAGTATAGATAAGGTAAGCAGGTAGGCTGCAAAGGCAGCGGCGGGCATTGCCCAGGGCGTAAGGCAGCCGCACAGTGACTGCACTGTGGGGCAGGGGAGGGTACTCACTGAGAGGTACACACACACAGGGAGGCTGCAAGAGAAATCTCTTCTTTCTCTCCCATAAGAGCCAGGCTGCAGTCAGCAGGAACACAGACACACACACCTGCCTGGCTGGCCTAAAGTAACGTTGCAGAGACAGCAATCCCACCCTAACTCCCACTGCAGACTGCAAGGAGGACGGGGGCTGCCAAATCTTTTTATGCCCTCTGTGGCTGCCACACCTACCCAGTCTGCAACCTGGGCATGCTATTGGTTAAAATTGTCCAAGAATTTGTATGATCCCATCACATGGCTTGCATCCATCTTGTGGCTGGAATCCATTTTGTGTCATCCTTAAAGGGAAAAGAAAAAATACATCACGATGGGAGAAAGACAAAAAGAAATATTTTAAGGACTGCAAGCTCCTGGTAGGTAATAATTTCAAATAATTATCACTGTGTTTTTACGGATGTTCAGGGCATTTTAATACCCAAGAAATCAATATTAGGCATCTGGGAGCCATTTTGGGTCGATGTCTCCTAACTCCCCTTAAAGGAAAAAAAAATACAGCAATCTGAGTAAAGACAAAAATGCACGTTTTAAGGACCCCAACCCCCCTGGTAGGTATTATCAGGCAGAATAAATAATTATAGCTGGGTTTTTACGGATATTCAGGACGTTTTTTAACATTTAAATACAGCTCATTTCATTGCACGTCGCCATTAACCAAAAAAACGTAATGAACCTAATTTTCGTGGTTCTGTTCGGTTCGTTCCAATTTCATCACAATTTTCGTTATTCGTTTCATTACGTAACAAAACAAATAACGAATAACGGAACAAAAAATTTTCTGTTTCGTGCCCATCTCTACTTATTATGCTTTCTCTTTAGCCACCTTCTGTCTAGGTTAGATGACTTTTTCCATAATACCATGGAGAAACCCATCTGTCTTTACCACACTCCAGGGCTTCTGAAAAAAAAGAAGGCTCTGATCTAAGGTCTCTCACATTCACTGTGAGACTGGGATATGTGTATCCATATGATTATGTTCATCATCTGTTTGAACTTGCACTCCAGAAAAGAGAATAGAGGTAATCTATTAGGCATCTTAACTAAGCACCTTTCTATGTTTTTGATCATCGGCTCACCAATGCCACCAATACGTGTTTTGAAACTGCCTAAATAATCACATAAGATTTGTAACAGTGTTAATAAATAGATGGGTCATTTAATTTGCTGCTACTTTTGAGGGTGATTGCACAAATAATTATCATTGCTAGCTTTTATGGCACCTGCAAGTTTTTAGAGAATATTCACAGATCTCAGTGGTCAGAATCACACCTATATGGGAGATTCACTGTTTCTTTCTCTTTCTTTTATCCCCCCCCCCATTAATAAGTCCTTCCTGCTGCTTTTATAACATGAGTAGGCAGTAGGGTGCAATATAATTAACACCAAGGTGTAAAATCTGTGTGTGGGGGACAGCAAAGAGGAATTAACCACAAGCAGAATAACATATAGGCAAACTGTTTTGTATGTTTTCCTAAAGAATGAATACCTTTGTTGATATGTAAAATGGTGCCAATAAAAACTGTTTTAAAAATAAAAAATATTTAAAAGTAAACAGAAGACAAAAAAGTATTTCAGTCTCTTCAATATATTTCTAATATCTTACAATATTTTTCCATCTTTTCCTCTTTTCCTTTAACAAGGATTTCATAATCTCCTATATTTAGGGTTTAATAATCCATCTGTATTATATTTTCTATTTTGCCCATTTTAGAAGATTATGGATGTACTTCACCCAATTATCTAGGCATAAGTCCCACTGAAATGAGTAGCTCTTAAATTCTGAGTAAAGAAGCTTAGGATATTAAGGTAGAATTAATTTATTGCATCCAAGAAGAACCTAATATACTTTGTAAGATTTGGAACCAGATTTAGCCATGTTTAGAGCATACCCAATGAAATTAGATGGACATTTAGTTAGTAATGATATGATGATATTCAGTCCATCCATTGGCAGACAGACATTAAATAACTCATTAGGAGTGTTTTTCTTTATAAGGGAAGTCCAACACCATTCATGTACAACCAAGCCTGTATTGCGGAACTATTTACAAGGAGATTAGATGCATGATCTCAACTTTTCTCCATCCTATAATCTTCTCCGTTTGTCACTTTCAGGTGGTTCCACTTTGTCAACATTTGATTTTAAGCTTCAAGCACAAATAGAAAAGGGAATAGCAGATGATATCATATTTTCTTCCTCCATGTATGTTGCCACCAGAAGCAATCTTTTAAACTCTCTCTGATGGCCCCACCAGCTCAGTTAGGTTGGGCTTGGTATGATTATTGCCACTAAAGTCTCACCAGATGCTGCAGGATAAAACTCCCATTGATCTATTGAAGGCTTGCTATTTTTGGATGTGAATCAAAGCACTTGGCTGTACTGCCTTGAGGCATGCTAGGCTCAGATGGAGAAGGTCACAAGTTTTTTTTAAAAAAAGTAGGCATACACATGTGAACTGATGATCCCACCTATCCACTCAGGTGCATCAGTTCATACCTTGGCAGTAGACATGGGCACGACTTGGCGAAATTCTCGTTTCCGTTTCCGTTCCGCGTTTCCGTTACGTAACGGAAACGGTAACGACAATTACTCCGCCAGAACTCGAACTCGAACCGATAAAAGAAAAATTGGGTCTGATTTGTCGTTGTTGTTCATGCCATCGCAGCGATCGCGCGATGCCAAGCAGCACAGAAAAAAAGTTTTAAAAATAAAAAAAACCCTGATTCCCGGCCAAAAAAGCAGGCGAAAATATGCCTGCCTGAGTGAGGGCACCTACCAGAGGGGTGGTTTCTGGGGGGGGGTCCCCGGCCACCCCCCCTCCTGTCCTGGGCTGCTCTGGTGGGGGGCATCCTTGTCGTCTCGCCAACTCGCCATGCCATGTGGTGCAGGCGGGGGATCCAAAATGGGGCGACCGCAATATTTATTTTGAAATCGTGGTCCAAAAACACACCAAAGCACCACAGAAACATGCAAAAATAGCTATTTTAAAACTGCCTGAATGTTTACAGTATCAGCAGTGGGTTTTTCTTGCAACAAAACGTCTCCATTGATTTTATTTTATTTTATTTTATTTTATTTTTATTTTTATTTTTTTACACCTGCACAATGATGGGCTGGCCATGGGAGTGGACCATGCAAATTTTTGGAGCCATTCCACTAATTGCATGGCCACTTGGCCAGGTTTTGACCGAGACTTCTGGGATGTGCCAGCCGGGCATAAAAAGCCCACTAACCCTAGCCCGAACCCGAACCCTAACCCTAAGCCTAACCCATACGCCAGTACACTGTCCTTCTTAGTGGGTCAGAGAGGCACCCAGAGGTGCACCCCACTAACTTACCCTAATCTTACCCGTAACCCTAAGCCTAGCCCTTGCGCTAACCCTATCCCTAAGCCAGATCTCTGTACTCGCATTGCACTACACGCAAGTACACTTCCCTTCTTGGTGAGCCATAGAGCACCCAGAGGGCTTTGCTCCCCAGCACAACAAGTGCACCATATGCCAGTATGCCAGTATGCTTTCCTTCTTAGTGAGTCAGAGTAGAGTCACCCAAAAGAGGTGCCTCTGCCTGCCACTGCAACTTGGTATGCATATCCAATTGGCTATGTGTACCCTTTTGTAGCGGGCCAGAGGAGGCACCCACCCCAGAGAGGTGCCTCCAGGAGCCCGCTTTCCCTTCATAGCAGGCCAGAGGAGGCACCCACCCGAGGTGCCTCCAGGAGCCCGCTTTCCCTTCATAGCGGGCCAGAGGAGGCACCCACCCAAGGTGCCTCCAGGAGCCCGCTTTCCCTTTGTAGTGGGCCAGAGGAGGCACCCACCCCAGAGAGGTGCCTCCAGGAGCCCGCTACCCCCCCAAACCAGTACTAACGACAGACAAAAAAACAACAAACGAAACGACAAATTTTTGAGAAATTTCACGACAAACGGAAACGAGCCAAAACAGGCCGGCTCCGACACATGACAACTCAAAACATCATTTTTCCTGGTCGTGCCCATCTCTACTTGGCAGCACTCTTCTCTGTCTTCGTTATGCTCTCCCTCTATCCATTTCTCTCTGTATCTTCCTTTCTGGGTTTTCCCGGATCCCCAGTGGCTGCCCCTTTCATAGCTTCTGCTAGCCAGGAAGAAATTCCTCCATGTGGAGGAACATTCATGGTCTTATCCTCCCGTCTATTGCCCAAACAGCTGGGGCAAATGACACAATTCCCAGTAGTAGTCAAGGGAAGGGAGCCATTCATAGCCTTTCATTGACCTTTGGCTGGGAGCCCAGAAGGATCAGGAAGACAAGAGGTTGACCCCAACTATGAGTCTGAACCTACTGTACCCCCTGAGACTTGGTTAATTGCAGTCCAACTGATCTCAGCAAAAAGAATTGTAAACAATTGGAAGAAATAGTTATGAATGATAAAAAAAAATGGTGAGTCATCATGATTCATTATTTGTCAGGACACACACATTTATGAAACAATTAATCAATAGATTTCCAGTGACAAATTGTCAAATTTTTCTCTGCTTCAAATGGTACAAAAAGCTTCCCTCTGGCATCTAGAGCCCCCGATTTTTAGGGATGCTTCATCTGCCTCTCCTCTACAAACCCGGCAAGTTTAGTTAATATTGGAGTTTTAAAGTTTGAATTGTGCACCATCAAAGCACCGCCTCCAGCAAAGTGTCCCCAGGTACCTAGAGACACCAAACTTGTAGAAAGTCTTTTTCTAACTCTCTTCTACAACCTCTCTAAGTTGGTGAATATTGGATTTCAAAGTGGGGGCTATGAAAGTGTCCTTTAGCAAATGGGTTGGGAAACCAAATCTTCACGAAACCCTGCTCTTTATCTCTAGGTGCCTTGGGGAGATTTTATAGCCAGATGAATTAACATAAAAAAACTCACTAAAATTTTATCGATTCATATTCATTGGGGGAATCACACAATTTATGATGAATACAAATTGACAAATTTTAACAAATTGGCCAAACTCAACAGAAAACAGTGGTAGGCCTCACCACCACCTCCAGAGCTGCACCGGGCAGCAGTGGACCACCCCACCACTGCCTCCAGAGGCCCAGAAGGGGCCACACCAGGCAGTGGGAGGCCTCACCACTGCCTCTGGAGCCCTGGCTGTGGCCGTACCAGGTGGTGGTGGATTGCCCCACCACAGCCTCTAGAGGTCCAGCAACTTATTCTTGTGGAAAATCATAGAGGTCTATGCTATGAACCTTGTCATACAATCTACAGTGCAAGTATTATGTGGGGAAACATTTATACATTTTAACCAAGCTGCCTCAGGAGGCAAAGAAAGGCAGCCCCAATTCTCCCGTGAACTCGCACGCCACTGGGAAAGGTGGACACTGATGGTATCCCAATGAAAGTGAGTAGACATCCTGGGTGTGGGCAAGGGGGAAGGACAAACTTTGGCACACTTTGTACCCCTATCTAGAGCTGTCCATTCTTCTCTGCTGATCTGACTGCTGATCCTGAAGAGGGCAGATGCAACTCAGTTTGGTATTTCAGCTTAAACCAGCTTGGAAGATCCTGCTACTAGTCCAGATCAATAATGGCCTCATGGTGACAAAGCTTTCAGATTCTCTCTCTCTCTCTCTCATTCTCCCTCCCTCCCTCCTTTCCCCCCCCCTCTCTCTCTCTCTGTCTCTGTGTCTCTCTCTCAAACACACACATGCACACACATGCACACACACACACACACACACACACACACACACACACACACCAGAAAAAGAGACTTTGGTGGTTAGACCTTAATCACTCTCCCCAAATCTGATCAACAAATAACCATTTGTTGCTTCACTGTGCCTCTGATTAGTGACATATGAAGCAGATTTTATTGCAAAGTAACACTTACTTTCAAATTATGCGGAGACTGCAGCATAATCAGTTTTCAGTACAAAACAAGCATGTGAGTGTGTGTGAAAAATACCCTAGGTTTGTCAGAAGGTATAGTCGACATTGGTTAAAAATGTGGCTGGTAAAGATAATCAAGTTTTTTAGGAATAATGCCCAATGCTTAAAACAACAACAAACTTCCCCCCTGAAATGTGGCTACTGTCTGTTTAGAGACATTCGATCAAGAAAAATGATACTGTCCTTATCTTATCAGCAGCATTAAATAATATGAAATCAGGTGAGGGATTAGGAAACAACATTTTTATGTGATAAGTTTATCTAACACCATTCACATGAGGAGCACTTGAGAAAGAAAAAGGTGGGACATATATTGATATATACACATTAAAATCTACAGAACATGGTTACCATAGTAACTAGTATTGCACAGTATTGTTTACACAGTGGATTCCTCAAAGATAAATCATTTTCATTAGGGTTAGGTGGGAATTTAGACCCCACTGCTGGTACAAATAAGCCTACTGACACTTCTGGCAAATATTTATGCCATTATGTTTCCATATCTGGACAAATGCATATACAAACAAACATCATAAAATGTCAAGTCCTAGAAAATGAGGAGGATAGATGATTCTAACATGCACAAAGTTGTATATTAGCTATGATACCTTAACAGACAGCAGGAAATTGAAGGATAATGCTGCCATGATGCCATCTTCAGCTTACAATGAATCCAACTGAGGATTTATACTGCCAATGTACATTAGTTTACAAAGATTTCAATTATATTGTATAATTGTTTTATGTTAAATGTTCTTATTAATGTTATATGTTTTATTAATATTAATATTAATATGAAGCATATTGAATTTTTGGAAATTTGCAAAGCATTATTTTTGTTGGCATGATTTGTCTAAGGACCATAAACTTGATTGACTGACTGAGATTATGCATCTATGCCACAAATCTATTTTATAAATCTATGCTAGGCAATCAAAGGGGAAAACCAACTGGGGCTAAAATTCAGTGTGTAGATGCAGAACAATGTCTCTCTCTTATATTTATTGAGAAGGATGACACTAAGCAGTTGTTTCATTTTCATGTTCCCCAGGCAGCCTGAAACTCTCATACTATGGATGTTCTCAGATCTAGAATTGAAACAAACTTCAAAATATTGAAAATGCGTCCATATATATTTCATTTGACTTACTGATAGAATCAATATCATACTATTGGCTATGTGTCCTGAGGAATACTGCTTATTCTAATTGCATGGGAGAGACTTTGCAGGCTCTGGGTATCAAATATGAATCATTTTCCTACCAGAATCCTGACTTATTTTAGATTGTTGTGCCCAAATCAACTGTTTATTTAATTTGTATTTATTATATTTATTTATATACCAGAAGAGTGTGCAGCATAACAAAATAGCCATTACATATAGAACAAAATGTAGCAAATCAATAGGAAAATTCTCCACCATAAAAGTGATAATGATACAAATGAAGTTAGCAGCCACCAAACTCTATCTAGCAACTGGAGCTTGAACTGTTTATCACAAAATAATACTTCATGTAAGAAATGATTTGGATTGGGATTAAACTCCCAAGGACAATTCTGTCTTTTCATGTCCCTGCCTTGCTAGGTTTCTTTCTGAATGCCATATTCTTGTTGATTTATGTTTTCTTGATTAGGGATGGACGGGAAACCAAAAACGAAATGCTGCTTCATATTTTGTTATGGATGTAACAAAAAACAAAAAAACAAAAAAAAAAAACAAAGAAGCAGCATTTCATTATGTGTAAAAATTGTTATTTTTTCATTGAAACAAACTGTTCTGTTCTGTTATCATCTGAGGGCTCCTGCTGAGCTGTCAATGGCTGGAGGAGCCCTTTAAACCTGGCCAAGTCGGCACCAGGGGGACCCTCTGGTACCGACTGGGCCAGGTTTAAAGGGGTCCAGCAATTGATAGCTCAGCGGGAGCCCTCAGAAAATGGTGGGGAGGGCAGCACAATTGCCCAAATTGCCCTCCCCACCATTTTATGAGGGTTCCTGCCGAGCTTTGAATGGCTTGGCCCCTTTAAGCTTGGTTCAAAGCCAGGATCCCCCTGGTGCTGTCTGGGCCAGTTTTAAAGGGGTCCAGCTGATAACAGCTCAACAGGACCCCTTTAAAAATGGCTCCCAGAGTCCCGGGCACCAAATCTGGTGCCTCTAGGACACAGGGTAGCTGTTCAATTTGTTTCATTTCATTTTGTATGATTTTTCAAAAATTTTCTAAGAAACTAAACAAAACGCAATGGGGTGAGCATGAAACAAAACATTATTTTTCCGTTTCATGCCCACCCCTAGTCTTGACATGACAAGACACATCCATGAGGAACTGTAAAACCCCATGAGAATCCTTGCCTCCAGCAGATACTAAAACAACATCCTACAAGATCTCTGCCATTTCTTGAATATATCTCTAGAATCCTTTCTTTTGAGAAGGAAAGCCCATAGCTCCCACAAACACAGAAAGTCTAAGGGACCATTCAGAAAGAGTCAAATAATTTATCAGATGGATCAAAGTTTTTAAACAAAGCAACAGCCATCTTACTTTTGAGCAATTCATAAAATTTATATACTACTGCCATTGCATGGATTAGGATGTTTTGTACAAAAATTGTCATTTTTTTCCAGGAATGGCCACTTTTGCCCCAAATATTGTGTAGACCATCTTGGCTACTGCCATTGTTGTTGATGATGGCTGGCATACCTCTTCTTGCTGGCAATGCAGGCACAACTTTAAGCAGCAATATCCAGCCATTTCCTGGGGTTTTGAATTGTGGGTACAGAAGCACACTTATACACTCATAAACCAGAGCTTGGGGAGGAGATTGTTCCCTTTGATTGAAATATATTTTACACGTTGGTTTAAAAATCCATGTTGCAATTGTGTATCCTGGAATAAAATTCCAGCGAATTAGCAAGACTATTTTAATTATTTATTTATTTATTTATTTATTTATTTACCACCCATCTTCCAAAGGAACTCCAGGCGGTTAACAATAACAGTCAAGGAACAATTAAAAAACAAAACAAAAAACAGTGTGGGATCTAAATGTACATTCTTGTTCTCCTACTGGTGCCTGTTCAAATTATTAATAAATAAGTTGCACTCTCTGAAGTAGCAGTGCGAATGGCTGCAAAGTTGCCCTCCTCAGTTACATTTGCCTGGCTCTTTTGAAGTGATTTTTTGTTGGGTGAGGTGAACATTTTGATGCCAGCTACAGGTCCATTTTTTTATTTTACACTCTTAGGCAGGCACTAGGGGAAACTGGGAACAGAGTGAACTCAGTTCCACCTTCGCTAGCTGAAAGCTCTAAAATACCTCATTAAAATTTGCTCAGGCTACTTCAGTAATCCTTGAAGAGAAGGATTATTCTGACTTCTGCCTGGCTCAATGAAAACAAGGTCCTTATGTTCCCATAATGTAATAAAGCATGTCACAATGCCTAGGCCTTTATCATACGGCGAGATTCTCTGAACACTCACAAGATCTCTGCTTCTTATAGACGGTCCTTTGATGTGTATCATTGCAGTGACCTGGGGGAATACATTATCAGATTTAACTCTCCTCATGTTTTTATTTATATGGGTATTTTTTAAAAAAAAAATCACATCCCCTTTCAAGTTCTCAAAATAGGCCTGTCTGTCTGTACAGACATGTATACAAGAATCTGATACTCAAATATGTGGTGGGTGTGGGGGTGGTGCCAAATAATGGAAAACAATTCACAGCAGGGATAATTCCCACCAAGGGCATTTTTGTCTGAGGCAAAAAACAAAAAACCTCTGTGGCATTTTACAAGGGAGAATTGGCATGCTTCACCTTTCATGCACTGAAGCCAACAGGACATCAGCATCTTCAGCAGCTCAGGGCAGGAGGCTACTTTAGCGAGCATAGGGTAGATTTCATGATGTGCAAAGCATGAATAAGTCCCAGAGGGTGTCTACATGGTTAATGAATGGTGTTAGAGATGCTTTAAAGGGCAAGGAGAGGTCCTTCTGCAAATAGAAATCCTTCCCAAATGAGGAAAATAAAAAGGAACATAAATTCTGGTAAAAGAAAAGAAGTAGAAGATATGAAAAGCAAAAAAAAAGGACTTTAAGAAATGTATGGCCAGCGATATAAAGGGGAACAATAAAAGCTTTTTTAAATATGCTAGAAGCAGGAAACCTTGCAGAAACGTGGTTGGCCCTCTGGGTGATGAGGGAGGAAAGGTACTTGGAGATTGCAGAGAAATTAGTAAATGAGTTCTTTGCATATTTCCTCATGGCAGACCTTGGGCAGATTCTGATACCCAAACAGCCCCTCCTGATTAAAAAAATTAAATCAAATACAGGTTAAAAGAGTAGATGTCACCGGGCCCAGATGGCATCCATTCAAGAGTTTTTAAGGAACTGAGAAATCACGTTGCAGACTATTAATGAAAATATGCAAATTGTCCCTAAAAATGGTCGTAGTGCTAGAGGACTGGAGGATTTTCACACCAATCTTTAAAACAAGTGGGGGGACCTGGGAAACTACAGGACAGTTAGCCCAATAAAGTCTTAAAACACAGAAGAACAAGCCTTGCTGAGGGAAAACCGGCATGGATTCTGTAAGGGCCAGTCTTGCCTTGCAAACCTTTTAGAATTCTTTGAAAAGATCAACAGGCATGTGGATATAGGAGAACCAGTAGATTTTCTGGATTTTCTGGATTTTCAGAAGGCATTTGACACATGCCCTCACCAGAGGCTGCTGAGAAAACTCCACAGTCAGGACAGGTCATGCTATGGATAGAGAACTGGTTCAGAACCAGGAAACAGAGATTGTGTGTTAATGGGTGGTGAAGACCAGAAGGGATGGGAAAGAACCCCAGAAAGATCTTTCCAAACTCAGAAAATGGGTGGCAAATGTGTTTCAATGTAAGAAAATGTGATCACATTGGGTCAAAAAAATTCAAAATTTATTTATCAGCTAATGGGTTCTGAGCTGACCATGATGAATTAGGAAACAGACCTTGGTGTACTGGTGGACAGCTCAATGAAAGTGTCAACCCACTGTGTGGCAGTAATAAATAATGTTGGTTCCATGCTAGGGGGTTTCAAAAGGAGCAGCAAAAATAAATCAGCCATTATTATAATAGCAATGTACAAAACAATGATAACACTGCAACTGGAGTATTGCATACAGTCCTCATTGCCAGATCTCAAAACAGAAATAGTGGAACTGGAAAAGGCACAGAAGAGAGCAACTGAAACAATTACTGGGTTGGGACACCTCCCTTATGCGGAAAGGCTACAGGGTTTAGGACTTGTTATTCTGGGGGGGGGGGGGTGCCTGAGCGGAGACATGATTTAGATGTACAAAAATATGCAGGGGCTGGATAGAGTAGATAGAAGGAAGTTCTTTTCCCTCTCATGCAATACCAGAACCAGGAGTCATCCACTCAAACTGAGAGTAGGGAGAATAAGAGCAAAAGAAAATATTTATTTACCCTATATGTTGTTTGTCTGTGGAATGCCTTGCATCAGGATGTGATGATGGCATCTCGCCTAGATGCCTTTAAAAGGGGATTAAACCAATTTCTGGAGGAAAAGTCCACCATAGGTTACAAGCCATGACCAGGGATACATGAAACCAGCTAGCTTCAAAGGAGGGTGCCTCAAAATGCCAGACATAGGGGGTGGTACCAGGAGACAGGTATCTAGTTGTCTTATGTGATCCCAGAGGCATCTGGTGGGGCCACTGTAAGATACAGGAAGCTGGACTAGATGGACACTCGGTCTGATTCTGCAGAGCTCTTCTTATGTTCTTATGTTCTATGCTGTGCAACACCTTAAAGCTACCACATCTTTCCTACATCTGCCACCAAGGTACCTACTTTATTTTATGGGTTGATAGAGCCAGTCCATATCCCACTTCTCATTAGGTGCATGACAAACTGGTCTACAAAAGCCCATTAAACAAAACAGGTTAGATCCACACTCTGAGGTTGTTCTTGTTTATAAAAACAGAACTTGTAAATATTTTATTGGATTCCTTCATCTGTTTCAAGAGTGTGGTTTCCTCAGAAACCCTTTGAAGACTTAAAGTACACAAGTGAAAAACAAAACATTTCAGCTCCAACAGGAAGCACCCCAAAATCAATCTGTACAATTTTAGTTCTACTGAAAATATTTTGTCCCCTAGCCTCTATGGAAGGGGCAATGTTTTCATAATTTTTGCTTCTTAAATGTTTCAGGCCCAGGAAAGGTCTTTAATCAAAACTGGAGATGAATCCTACTTACTTCCAGTTTGAACAAGATCCACAAAACAGTTTGAGAAGGGTGAAACTGCCCCATGTAACTCATAAAAGGAGTGAGGGTTTTGTATTTTTTTAAAAAAGGTGCTAATTTAATTAACTGCAGAGGAATCATATTTGGGGCCTCTGTGAACTGGTAACTAGACATGGGCACGGAGCGGCGAAATTATCATTTCCGTTACCATTTGTCGTTTCCGTTACGTAACGATAACGGTAACGAGAATTATTCCGCTCCAGCTCGAACCCGACCCGATAAAGATAAATTGGGTCTGATTTTTCATTGTCATTCATGGCATCACGGTTCGCGGCGATCGCGCGATGCCAAGCAGCACAGAAAAAAAAAGTTTTAAAAATAAAAAAACCCCGATTCCCAGCCAAAAAGGCAGGCGAAAATATGCCTGCCTGAGTGAGGGCACCTACCAGAGAGGGGTGGTTTCTGGGGGGGTCCCCGGCCTCCCCCCCTCCTGTCCTGGGCTGCTTGCACCAGGCTGGGGGGGTCATCCTTGTCGTATCCCATGCGGTGGGGGGGATCCAAAATGGCAACCACAATATTTATTTTTAAATCGTGGTCCTAAAATCCACCAAAGCACCACAGAAACATTTGAAAATTAGGTATTTTAAATGCCTGATTTTTTATAGTAGCAGCAGTGGGTTTTTCTTGCAACAAAACGTCTCCATTGGTTTTATTTTATTTTATTTTATTTTTATTTTTTTACACCTGTGCAATGATGGGCTGGCCATGGGATGGGACCATGCAAATTTTTGACCCATTCCACCAATCACATGGTCAGGTTTTGACTGAGACTTCTGGATGTGCCAGAGGGAATAAAAAGCCCACTAACCCTAACCCAAACCCTAACCCTAACCCTAACCCTAACCCTAACCGTAACCCTAACCCTAACCCTAACCCATACACCAGTACACTGTCCTTCTTAGTGGGTCAGAGGCACCCAGAGGTGCAGCCCACTAACCCACCCTAACCTTAACCGTAACCCTAAGCCTAGCCCTTACCCTAACCCCAACCCTAAGCCAGATCCGTACGCAAGTATACTTCCCTTATTAGTGGGTCAGAGGCACCCAGAGAGGTGCCTCCCACAGCCCACTATCCCCTACCCCTATCCCATTCCCTAACCTGTACGTCAGTACGCTAGTGCGCTCCCCTTCTTAGTGAGTCAGAGGCACCCAGAGAGGTGCCTCTGCCACTTACCCCCCAACCCTAACATAATGTAATGTATGGTACGCGGCGGCTACGCGTTACACTTCCTTTCCCTTCTTAGTGGATCAACTCAGAGGCACCCAGAGAGGTGCCTCCCAGAGCCCACTTACCCCAACCCCAAGCCAAACAACAAACGGAAACGATAATTTTTTGAAAATTTCTGCGACAAACGGAAATGACCCGAAACGGGCTCATCCCGACAAACGACAACTCGAAACGTCATTTTTTCTGGTTGTGCCCATCTCTACTGGTAACACTTAGACCAGATCTATAGTAAAGCTTCCATGAGAAGGGAAATCTTCCTTGCTATGCAACCATTGTTCTTTTTCCCAGTAAGGAGTGGTGCAATCATTTCTTATGTAAAAAGGCTCATAACAATGACCTGAATATGCTCTTTAGGTCCACCCAAAGGACCCGATACCAAAACACAAAAGGAGCAATATAGTATATGTAGTCCAGTGCAGCGAGGAGTGTACGGACCTCTACATTGGAGAAACTAAACAGACATCAAACAGAAGGATGGCCCAACATAGGAGAGATAACATATCAGGACCAGAACCAGCAGTACACCTTCATTTGAAGGACAAAGGGCACTCATTCAAATATGAGGATGTAGACATATTAGAGAAGAGAGGTTGTTTGAGAGAGGGGTCAGGGAAGCCATTCATGTGAGCATTGAAAAACCCTCTCTCAACAGAGGTGGGGGCTCAGGCATAGTCTATCTGCCACTTATCAGGCTGTGATTCTATCAATACCTAGACAAATAAAAAAGCCATAGCTAACAACACATACATTATAGATTTCAGCACTTTAGACCATTGTTCACCTTAAGGATATTGAGTCTGTAGTCTACCTAACAAGACATTGTTCATCATTGTTCATTGTTCATAATATGCATGGCTAACCACTTCTCCTTCCAGACATTCTGGACATGCACCACCTGCAAGACCAGTGGTTTCCCCTCCCAAATCATCAAATCATTACCTTCCAAGTATACAACCAACATGTCAAGAAGCTGTCAGACAGTCCCCTGCAGTACCAGGGCATAGTTTGTGGACATCATTTCATATTTTAGGCAGCAAAGCACGTTGCAGAGATGGTTTGGGGGGGTCAAATTTGGGTCTGCCTCTTTTAGCAAACCACTCAGTATAAGCCCACAGCCTCACACCCAACCCCACTGTCCAAAGTTCTCACCTTAATTGGACTGAGGCCATTTTGGATGGTTAAAGGAATTGGGGGCTTTTAGCCCTGAGTCTGGTTACCTCCCTTCCATCCCTTCCCAGGATGTCTTTTAAGTCAAATCCTGAATGAGTGTGCTCCTCCACAGATAGAGCACTCATGCCTAAACTCTGGAGTTCCCTGCTACAATCTCCCTATGCACTTAACTCTCAGCCACGGAGGTGAGGTTTAATTGCCTGCCCCACCAAGTCTGAACCAAGTGCCCACTGTCATATTTTTCCCCAGTGATTGCCTAGGTGGCATCATGAGCTGCAGCCACAGGTGTGGTTACTGTTTGTGGCTGGATGGCCATTCTCATGCAAAATGCTTCATCAGAAATAATGGAGTCCTTTCCATTAAACAAAAAGGAAGAACAACTTCCTTTTTGCACTGACCATTCCTTCCTTAAAAATCTCCATAACTGTTTAGACTACAGAGGGGTTCAAACTGGATCAGGCTATTTAATAGAGGGAAATATATACATAAACTAGTGAGGTGTCCTTTTAAGGAGACCATTGGGTTCAAGTTTGCAACGATTTTTGCAAAGTATTCTTTCAGTTGCCTGAACATCTTTCCTTTGTCATTTGGAAAAGATGAAACGAACATTAAAACGACAAAACCTTTGAAGAGCAAAACAAGAAAGCAAGAAGAGAGAAAAGTGTCCCATTTTATGCATAACACAACCTCAGCTGTAATTGGTTGGGGACTCTTGAAGGCAACAAAGAAGCATCTTGTGGCACAAGACATCAAAAGATTCTAAGAGTGGTGCAAAACAGTTTTCCTAGTTAGAGGAGGCATGTGGTCACACACACAAAAAGGAGAAAAGAAAATACTCTGCTCCACATTTAAACAAAGCCAAACAGCCCAAAAAACACACAACAGCTATAAAGAGAATAAGAGTTATCAGGAAGCAGCCATTTCACATAGGCTGTGGTTCCCTTGGGAGGATTAACACACCTCCATAGCTATCATGATGTGTTCTCTTGGCATCTGACAGCATTTATGACCACTTCAGTCCTGCTGTCAGGTTCACAAACAGCTCGGCTTTCGTCTTCCTCTCCCTTAATACAGCACACAGCCTTCCTTGATAATAAAGATGTTAACTGTGCCTGCTTGGGAGGAAGAAAATGGATTCCTGCCTAGAGACCTTTTATCTCTCCCCCAGCAAACTTTGATTAGATTCCCCCACCCCCATTTGTTTTCTTTCTAAAGGCAACTGAAAAGGTAGCTAAAGGAGGATTAAACAGCACCTTTGCTATCCTTAAGTATTATTAGACACACATGTGCTTGGGAGCATTCACACACACACATGCGCACGCACACACACATACACACACAGGCAGCACAGGTGGTAGTGTTCTTTAATGGAGAAGTAGGAATCCAAATGGGATCACTGACATAATACCTTTATTATGAATGATGACATCATGTAGCGTTTGACTGCCAGAGAGTTAGTTTCTGAATTCTATCACATGGTTCTTCCAATACAATGTTCAATAGGGAATTCTCTCTCTCTCTCTCTCTCTCTCTCTCTCTCTCTCTCTCTCACACACACACACACACACACACACACACACACACACACACACACATTTTGTACCTCATGCCTAAGAAGAGTGTTGTGACTGTCAAGTTTCTGGCTATTCAGTTTTCAGTTGGCCCTCATAAAGACTTTGTGACAGCAAAGGGTATAATGTAGAGATGTCCAGAAGTCCCTTCATCTTCTCTGACCATCTAGTTTGTTTCTCAGGTCAGTGCTGTTATCTGTGCTTTTTTGAATCTCATAAATTGGGGCAAAACTCACCAAAAAAGTCTCACAAATTGAGGTGAAAATGCGAATGACTGCCATCTTCAAAGGATTCAAATGCCAAGAGCTAAGTACAAAGAGGTGATAAGGATGGACAGCACATATTTGACTGAAACTAGACACAAAGGGAAGTGGTACAGAAGGAGTTGTAAAAAAAATAATCATAAACTTACCATCTGCCTAGAAATGAAACTTATTAGCATCAGAGAAATGAAATTAACTTCTGCTTGGAAAGTTATAAAGGGGGCAAGAGAAGGATTTGTACCCTTGTACCTTGTTCCTGTTCAGTAGTGCCCTGTCAAGGTATCCAACTTCTTGCAGAGAACCAAAGTTGAGAAACAGCACTCTTGGCCACAACCAATATTTGAACTTCCACAGAAAGTACAAAGTCCAGGAGTACTCCCAAACTGTCAACCTGATCCTTCAGGGGGAGTGTAATCCCATCAGGGCCAAATATATTTCTCTCTAACCAATGTTACAATCCTCCAGACAGTAGAATATCTGTCTTAACTGATTCCAGGTTATTCACAATTTAACAGTGCATTATGCCCTACGCACATCTGATCCCGCCTGATTTTGGAAGCTAAGCAGGGTTGGCTCTGGTTAGTACTTGGATGGGAGACCACCAGAGAATACCAGGTGCTTGGAGTAGGGACTGGCAAACCACTCCAGTATTCCTGTCAAGAAGACTCCATGGGCAAGGAGTCACAAAGAGTCGGTCACAACTGTAATGACACAACACACATACACACACACATCAATGCTAGGAAGTGCTCAAGGACCTGTAAAGCATCACCTGCATATAAAACAAGGAGAGAAAGAATTGTATACCATTCTTGGTGATAGGAACCCCCCAATCTCTGTATGACTTCTCCCAGAGACTTCATGTGATTACTAAAAGCATTGGGGAAATTGCCAACCCTTTGGGACTCTGTATTATGCCTGTAGGTCCCAAGGAATGGAGACAGCATCTCCAAGCCATACTATCTAGGATTAGCCATCAAGAAAGGACCAGAACTAGTTGAGAATGGAACCCCAAATCTTAAACTCAATATACTTCACAGAAGGGCATCATGGTTGATGGCATCAAAAGCTATAGAAAGGTACTGTGTTACTTTATACTTCCTCTTTTCCCAGCTCAGATTGCTAGCCATTTTTTTTATCCCTATGAATGTCAAATGGGGGTACTAATGACCCATGGTGGTAGAATTCTGTCCCATTGTCCTATTGGCTCCCACCCAATAGTTGCTCCAAAATGACACAAATGCGCCACCTTCAGTCAATTTTTCAGTGTTTGTCCTAGGAAGTGTACATACCTAGCATTATGATAGTCTTAGTGTTTAACACTATTGTTGCATTGCAATATTATCTCTTTCTAATGGTGTGCATGGTAGATATTTTAAAAGATTTTAAATACTGAACATTCCACTTGCTTACATATTCTTTAATCGCTACTAGTTATAACGAGAGGTAATGAGAAGCTAGTAATAGATAAGGCAAAATCATTGCAGGCAGATATAACTAACTACTATCAATGACAAACTTCCTGTGGTGTAGATTTTTTAAAAGGGAAGACATGGAAAAAATATGAGTAGGACAGAAAGCTGTCTTGGGCCTACTATCTGCTCCAATCCTTCCTGAGAGGCTTAGGCTGCTGTGAGAAGTCTAGTTATGCAGTCTGTTTGACTGTATATAGGGAACCAAGAAAAGGGCCTGAGGCAAATGAAACTGGTTCATTTTTTAAAAAATTCACTATTGTGTCAGTTTGTGCGCATCTCTTGTTTTCAAAGATGTCCAGAAGGCTATTGTGTTATGAACAACCACTTACAAAGTTTGAAAGTACAGTGGCACCTCTACAGGTGAATTTGGTTTATGATAAAGTTGTCCTACAGAACACGGTTTCCCATAGGAATGAATGGGAAACTGATTAATCAATTCCGGAGGTCTGAAAAAACTCCAAAGAAGCCACAT
This sequence comes from Phrynocephalus versicolor, assembly GCA_023846285.1. Classification (NCBI taxonomy): domain Eukaryota; kingdom Metazoa; phylum Chordata; class Lepidosauria; order Squamata; family Agamidae; genus Phrynocephalus; species Phrynocephalus versicolor. The sequence goes on along the minus strand of JAHTLZ010000129.1, from coordinate 10,126,202 downwards.
TTTTTTTTGTTCAGACCATTTTATAAAGCATACTTTAAAGGCATGCAGAGGCAGAACTCCCTCCCCCCCGAACCCACCTCCCCAGTGCAATGCAAAAGAAAAACTCAAAGACAAACCCCTGGTCATTCCTGCAAAAAGTACAATGAAAACCAATGCTGAGATGATCAAAAGCAAGCATCAAGACAAACTCCAGGTTGTTCCTGCCAAAAGTTCAATGAAGACCAATGCAAAGATGATCAAAACCAAGCTCCAAGACAAATCCCAGGTTGTTCCCATGAAAAGTGCAATGAAAACCAATGCAAAAACAGAAAAGAAAGGAAGGAAGCCTCAGCTCCCTACCTTTCCAAGTTCTAAAAGTCCAAAAACTGCTGCAAAACAATGACCTGAATGGCTCCAAACCTTGATGAAAAAAGCTCCTTCCACTCCTCCACAAACGATGGGGGGGGTTCAATGTATCCTGGGTTACTTGTTTCAAAATGTGCAATGGATTTTCGTCTTGCAAGGCATCCCATAGCGAATTTTTAGCTTGTGAAGCATGCCTATTCCCAGACATTTCATTGTTTTATGAGTTTTTCATCTTATGGGGCATTTGTCTTGCAAGGCACCACTGTATCAGAGACTAGCCACACCAGGCAAACACGTATTGAGGCACGAGGTCACAGCAAGCCAGGTGATATTCCTTGCTTATTAGGGACCTTCAAAATATTTTGCAAAGGAGAAGATAGTACCAATTGCCCGTTTGTAAATATCAAACCTAACTGGACTGGCAAATGAATTTTGGCAGAAATAAACTCTCTGATATCCTTGAGGGCAGCAGGATAGCTGAAGGGGTTTGGGAGATGTTTTGTGCCATGTACCGTTCAGCCTTTCATGGCAGAGAAATGGCCATGGCCTTTGAAGGAAAGTGTGGTAGTGGGGAGATAGCCATTGAAGTCTCCTACCATCTCCCATCTGAGGAACTTGTGTGATTCTACTTAGTGAATAGCAAGCCTTCCTGACTTACATACAAACTGGCCACAGCTACTCACTGATCAGAGTGGCGAGCAGCCTTGTATTGGTGATTCCACCCCTCCCCTCACTTCAGCTGCCTCAGGGCGAGGGCTGATCGTTAAGGATGAACACAAAATGGAAAAATACAGTTTTGTTTCATTTAGTTTCTACTAGTGGTTTGTTTCATTTCATTTTTAAATGATTTTTTTTTTTGTAAAAGAAATTGTAATGGCACAAAACAATAATGAAATGATTTGTTACACTATAAAATGACACCCCTGGGTCCTAGAAGCACTAAATTTGGTGGGTAGCTTTTTGCAAGGGAGTCATTTTAGAGTAACAAAACATTTTGTTTTCAAGGGGAAAAAGAAGCATTTTATTTTGTTTTGTAACAAAATGCTCTTTCCTATTTTGTTTCATTTTGTAACATTTCAAAAGCTTACAAAATGACAAAACATTGTGTCATTTTTGTAATGTGCCCATCTCTAGTGATAGCAGTTTCTCCATGAGAAGAAAGCATGTCATAAGGCCAGTTGTATTAACTCTGGCCGTCAAATGGAAACATATGCTTACAATATTGTTATCTCATCTGCCCAACTAACCTTGGATGCCTTTCTCAGTTGAGAAACTATCATAATTCAGGGGGGATTTGATAGCAATGGCTGTGAAAACCCATCTGCTGTTGCCATGGGGAAAGGGAAAAAGGTGAAAATGTTATGGTCATTGAATCTTTAATATTCTCGCTCTTACATTAGCATGCGAAGTGTTGGTATTTTTTTATCATGTAAAATAATCTCCATAACATTTTGATAATGAATGTGAAAATACCAGTGTATCAAAACAAAGACAACAAATGACACTTTCTATGGGCGTTTATACACGACCCCTAAACTCCGCTGCAAATGGCTCCCAGCTCCAGAGCTTTAAAATGTTTCCCCACCAGCTCCGGAGCTAACAGAAAATTAAGTGCGACCCCGCCCACCTAAGCACGACCCAGTGCACCTTTCAAGTACCTGCTCTGGGAGAGTGAAAAATTTTGATGAGGAGAGTGACGGGCTCTCCTTGCTTCTTTTTGTTGTTGTTTTTTGCCTCCCACCCCTTTAAGAGGAACCAGGAAGTGACGGGGGGGTTGGAGCAACTTCCACCGGCACTCCTAAGAGCGCATTTTTTCCTCCCTTTTTTTCTCCCTCCCCTCACGCAGACAGAACAAGGAAGTGTGGAGGGGGTGGGAACGCAGGGAGAGCGACAAACCCTCAAGATCTCTAATCCGAATTTAAGGGACCAGCAGATCTTAGGGGTCATGTAAAAAGGCCCTATGTGAATCCAGACAAATGAAACTTGGTTTCATCCCAATAGCATTCTGTCAATCATTGTCTGAAGTACCTTTAGTTGTATTTACTTCCCTTCTTCCTAAGCCACAAAAAGAGGTATGTATTGCTGAAATAAAGGTAACTTACAAGACTGTAGAAAAGGTAAAACCTGACTGAAGCAACAGTAATAAACAGGAAGGTTTTGAATGGAGCAGAGGCATAAGGATGCATACACTATTATTTGCCTCTCATCCATATTGACTTTGAGCGTCCAGGTCAGTTCACAAGTGCAGACATTAGCTTGCTTCCTCTAATTTCAAGGATGCATAATTAAAGATGGGCACAGTGCAAAATTTCATATTTTTTTCCTTTTATAGGTTTGATCGGTGGGGAGGTATGCTTTTTGGGTTTTGTATTTTTTTCTGGCACTTCATCATTTTTGAGTTTTTTCCATTAATATTATCTGAATTTAAAATCACTAAAGAATATTTGAAAACTGCTCTTAAAAAGCACAGGCAGGGCAACAGAGACTGTAGTCCACAAGAAAAATCAGCAGTAACCAGTCACAGAGCCCAGTGGCATACTGGAACAATTTCAAACATGTGTTGCAGAACAGGACTGAGATGGAGCAAGCACCATTTAAAAGGAAGCCCTCATCCTGCACCCTTTAAGTCACCATCCCCGTATGACCTGCATTTGCCTCCTCTCAGCAGCTGGGCAAAATGCTCCTGCCTCCACAGCAGTGGCCATGGAAGGTCTCTTGGAGCCTGCTGCTGTCTCTTCCTAGTGGGTGAGGATAGGAGGCACCCACGGGTGCCTCCAGGAGCCCACTTTCCCTTTATAGCGGGCCAGAGGAGGCACCCACCCCACAGAGGTGCCTCCAGGAGCCCGCTACCCCCCAAAAAAACCAGTATAACGACAACGAAAAAACGAAAAAATGAACCAACTAATTTTTGCAAAGTTTCGCGAAAAACGGAAACGAGCCGACATGGGCTGCCTCCGACACACGACAACTCGAAAACGTCATTTTCCCGAGTCGTGCCCATCTCTAGTCCTGAATAAAATCAAGCCTGAACTATTACTGGAGGCAAAAAATGATTCGGGGCACATCATGAGACGGCAGGATTCTCTGGAAAAGACAATAATGTTAGGAAACGTTGAAGGCAACGGGAAAAGCAGAAGTCCAAATATGAGATGGACTGACACACTAAAAGAAACCACAGGCCTGAGTTTACAAGACCTGAGCAGAGCACTGGAGGACGGGACATCATAGAGCTTGCCCCTTCCTAGGGTTGCCATAAGTTAGAGGTGACTTGAGAACAAGTAAAAACAATCATGTTTGAATGTCAGGGAGAGGAACACTGACTTGCATGGGGAAGCCCACTGAGACAGTTTATCCTAGGCTTACACTTACAACAGGACCCCCGTATCCACTGATTCATTTATCCATGGTTGGCAGAGGAAAAAATTAAATAAACAATTCATCAGCTGCAAAGCAAGCTAGTGTCACAAACAGCAGCTGTACAGTAAGCTACTGCCACAAAATAGCAGGTGGTTTTTTTTTGGGGGGGTGGAGTTCTCTCTTATCTATGGTTTTCATTATCCACAGGAAGGCTGGGAACTGATCCTCAGAGGATACTGGGATCCTACTGTACAGCCCCCTATGCACAGCTATGAACTTTGTAAAAGCTTTGCTCATTTCAAGAAATGCCCTTATGTTACTATTGACCATGAGTAGAATTTGTTCAGACATTCCACTCAATGGGTAGTGGTCAAATAGGAGGATCATGCTGGATATGAACTTGTACTTTGTGTGTTTATTTATGTATTGCAATATTTACCGAGCATGCATGAAACTTACTTATTATAATGTTGGGTCTGTAAGAAGATTCAGTGAGCAATGCAAGTTAGAAAGTCAGATTGTAACAGACTTCCCATACTCATGTTTATGAGAAACAAATTGACTATAAGAAAAAAACAGACTTGTGGCATTTTTAATATATCTAAAAATTGTCTCTCAGGCAAATCTGCCAGCCTGTTCTGTAATGTATTCCACTTTCTACCTCTCTCTCCTAGTTGCCTCCTAGGAACTATTATCTAGTCCAAGAAAAAATGTTATACATTGTATTATCTCTAAAATTATACTTTTATGAATTATTTAGGGTTTGCTTTTATTTTCCCAATGCAGTGGGGAGACAAGAATAAGAATAAGAATCATCATTTATCACAATTTTTCCACTACGTACGAATAGCATAGCCGACTCATTTAAAAATACAGTGGTACCTGTACTTAAGCATTTAATCCATTTCGATGGCATGCTCATAAGTAGAGATAGGCACAAAATGAATTTTTATTTGTTTCGTTATTTGTTATTCATTTCATTACATAACAAAATGAATAACAAACCGCCCCCTCAAATTAAAATGAAACAAAAGAAAAAAATCATTTCATTTGTTTCATTTTTCATTCCCCTGCCACTTCCGCTAACCAGCCCCCACAGTGGTGTTTTCCAAAGTGGCAGTGCCGATCAGCTGTAGCGAGGCCAGTGCTTGTTTTAAAAAAGGTACCCTCAGTCAGCTGCACTACAGCTGATCAGTGCTTTGGGTTCAGCCAAAAGAAATAATAAAAATTCTGCTTTCCCCCCACACCTGATGGAGTGGGGGGGGGAGGAGGGATTTTAAATTCTTTTTTTTTTGCCAGTCCCAAGCCCACTCTACAGCACTTGGGGATCAGCAAAAAAATAAAAAATAAAAATAAAAATCCCTCCTTTTCCCCACCCCATCGGTAGGGGGAAGGAGCAATTATTTTTTTAGCTGAGCCCCAAGCACTAATAAGCTATAGTGTGGGCTTGAGGATAGCAAAAATAAAGTTTAAAAATCCCTTCTTTCCCCCCACCCGGTAGGGGGAAATGAGTGATTTTTAACCCCCCCCCCTTTTTTTTTGGCCAGCCCCAAGGCGCTACAGTTGATCAGCACTTAGGAGCAAATAAATGTTTAAAAATCCCACCTTTTCCCCCACCTGATTGGGCATGGGGAAACTGGGAGACTTTTACATTTTTTTGCCAGCAATAAATAAATAAATAAATAAATAAATAAATAAATAAATAAATAAATAAATAAATAAAGTTTAAAAATAGCTCTTTTCCCCCCAACCCAATTCTTAAACATTTTTCCCAGCTGCAAGCCTGTGCTGCAGCTGATCTGTGCTTGGGGCTCAACATAAATAAATAAATAAATAAATAAATAAATAAATAAATAAATAAATATCCTCTGGTTTCCCCATGTTTGATCGGATGGGGGGAAAGTGGGAATTTTTGACTTTTTTTTGCTGCCCCAAGTACATACTACAGCTGATTAGCACTTGGAGCAGCAAAAAGTGTTTACAAATCTCGACTTTTTCAGTGCTCAGTTAGCACAAACTGTGCCACACCGTCATTTGCTTCACTTCATTTGTCTTGTGGGGTGGGTGCAGAGCTAATGAAATGTGACATTAAGTCAGCATTTTACCTCTTGCCAGTTCACCCAAAGGATTTGGACTTGCTAGGATTTCAATTTAAGGGCTATTTTTATTTGCAGGACCTGGCAACAGCTTGCGGTGGATGAGAATCCTATTGCTGGGACAAAGTTTCATTTATTGGATGGCAAATCATGCTTCCAGGTGATTTGGGGGATCTAATTTGGGTCTGGGCAGTGTGGCTCAGTTATTGTGGCATGGCAAGTGCAGAATGCTCTGGTATGAATTCTGTTCAGCGATGGGACAGGCAATGGAAGTGGGCCATCCGGACATTATGCTGGTGCCTTTGGGCAGTAACAACATGGCTAGCATGAGCAGGAAGGCTCTGATCCTGAATGTCATACGGGACCTGGAGACATTTCAGCAGAGCTACCCAGACACCAAGATAGTGTGACCCACCACCATCCCCACCTTAGTTGGAGAGCTAACTGTCATCCATCCTGCTAGAACAAAGTGAGGCAGCAAGTGTGTAGATATGTTTGTGCCAATTCAGGAGCAGTTATTGGCCACCACAATACAGTGGTGGGCTGGCCAAAGCTATTTCATGGTGATGGGGTGCATTTATCCCCAGTGGGGATGGAGATTTTCTTGGCAGGCCTATATAAGGGGCAGGAGTTGGAAATATCTAGTGGGGGGGGAGCAAGGCACATAGCTGAGCTAGCCTCGTTGCTGTGGTGGGTAGTGCAGAGTGTGGGCTATTGGTGAGTCCACTCTATAAATGTCATCCTGGTTGCTGTGGATCTGGAGATCACAGTAGCAGGAAAGGATGCACTGGGATTACCCCTCAGGTGATGGGTTGATAAATAACAGAGATTTGACACCCAGAAGGGGGTCTTGGAGACATTTACTGCCCCCTGCATGCTGTCTATTAGAAGGCACAAGATGGAGAGGTATCACCCAGATTAATGGCATGGAATTTGGGGAAGTCAGATGTGACCTCAGTGGCCCAACCATGGCTCCACACTACTGCAGCCTCTCCCCCAGTTTTCCATTAATTCATTTGTCAATAAACAATGGCCCATGTTTCTTCCATCACCTCTGTCTCAGCTCTTATTTGGCATGGGAGGGCAAGGCTCTGCTCCGCTGCCGGACTTGCTCCAGCTGGCAGTGTGGCTTGCCTCCCGACCGATGGAACCCAAGACTCTGGGAGAGTTTTGCTCCTGATGGGAGGGGGAGGAGTGGTGGCTTTATAAGCATGCTCCTTCCCAACATCACCCTTTCCAGGTCAGGACCCCACCTTGCCCCCCCCCCAGTAACCAGTGTGAGTCTGACTGGCTGCCCATAGTGGGCTGGATAGGAATTTTTTACCCTCAGCAACAAATCTGGCCTAGTAAGTTGTCAGGGTTGGGTTTTTGTTTTCATGTATCTCTCACTGGTTGGGGGATGTTTGCCCAAGGCTGAATCAAGGATGGGTCATGTGGAGGGTAGGCTGTTGGTGATTCCACTCTATAAATTTCATCCTTGCCCATCTGAGTTCACGTTGCTGCAGATCTGGAGATCACAGTAGATGGAAAGTATGCTCTGGGATTACCCCTCGGGTGATGGGTTGATAAATAATGGGGATTTGACACCCCGGGTTGGTCTTGGAGACATTTACTGCCCCCTGCAAGCTGTCTATTAGACAGCACAAGGGGGGGTATTGGACTTGCCCAGATTAATGGCATGGAGGTTGGGGAGGCAGAGGTGACCTCAATGGCCCAATCATGGCTCCACACTACTGCAGCCCCTCTCTTAGTTTTCTGTGAGTTCATTTGTTAATAAAGTGTGGCCCGTGTTTAGCCCATCACCTGTGTCTCAGTTCTTATTCAGCATGGGAGGGCAAAGGCAATTGTGGAGTAATAAGGAAACTGACTGTTGAATCATTCTGGAACAAATGTGCCTTTATAAGTAATTAGTAATAGAACCTTATACACCGCACCGCACTAATTTTCAGAACTAAGGATTTAAGCAATGCATTTACCTAGGTAATTCAGCATATTAAATGTTTTGAATTTTAAATGTTAAGACCAAAATATATATTTTTCCAATTTCTATTATTAGACATAAACTAATTAATATTCCAACCCAACTTTCCAGGCTTTAATGAAATATGGACTTTGGAAATATAGTAGAACATTTGTTTTATAGTATATCTCTTTTTGTAGAGTCTAATTTTAGTTCTTCTCTTGATAGAATCCACTTTAGGATACTCAGTCTTATATCTGATGTTTGCTACTTCTTGCTGCAAAAACTTTGGATGCTGAACCTTGATTCTCAACTTTTGAGCTGAGCACGAAATAGAAATATAGCATTTTGTTTCATTTTGTTTCATATCAGTCTTAATTTTGTTTTGTTTTGTTAATAGATTTTTAAAAGATTTTTTGTCATAAAACAAAAAGCTTTGTAAGGCAATAAATAATGGGGAGCTTTCCTTTTTGTTATTTAACAGGGAGCCTACTGCCCTAAATCAAAGACCCTCAAGTCTTCCAATCAATTTGCTTTTAAGCAAAGAACCCTCTGAAAACAAACTAGAAACCTAATGGTTAGCTGCTGCAGGGAGAGATCAAAGAAATAAGCTCAAGAGCTGATCTGCGGTGCAGTGAGGGTAGGAAGGAAATATTTTATAAAATTAACCTCAATAGTCCTACTTAATCAGGAAAGAAAAACTATCAGCAGACAGTGCTAGCTTCAGGCAGATCAAGATTGGAGCTAAGCTATCTCAGCAGCTAAGGCATGAGAAGGAAGGCAAACAAATCAATCAGTTTAAAAATAAACTCTGTTCTCTAGATGGCTCGATCGAGAGGCTAGGAAAAATCATTTCATTTCCAAAATAAAACATGGTGATCCATTTCATTCCTTGACAACACACAGTTTGCTGTTTCATTTCATTTCGTAAGGTTTCATAAGCTTATGAAATGATGAAACAGTGTGTCATTTTTCATAAAGTGTCCATCCGTACTCAGCATCTAAAAGTTACTGCATATTCACATATCCAGAGATTATTCACAAGGGGTTTCAGGAAGGGGCATTATCTCTGCTGCAAACCAGTTTAAAACAGAAAATGAAATCCTATGTCAACGTCAAGAAGCATGAAATGAAACTGCAACATTTTTGCACACCTGTTCATTGCCTTCCTGAGTGACATCACCACCCATCAGGGCTGCTGTTTTAAGTTCTGTGCTTATAATAACTCTGTACAGTTTTTAAAACAATGTCTAGCTAGATGCCTGCAAGAGAGAAATCTGACAAGGAACAAAATTTAGGTTCTGGAAGAAGCTTTGGCATGACCAGTGTAGTTAACACATCAGCTTGTTAACTAAAGCTGTTGTAACACTTTCAAGGAAGGAAATACATATCTTAAAGCCAGCTTTCATCACCATTCCATGCCATTTCATACAAATACAACTATTTAAAGCCCTGACTAACTTCCCAGAGAAATTACATTCCTTGTTTGTTTGCTTTTATTTGAAACAGCATTCATTTCTATTTTACGCTTTGTACCATACATCCACAATCTGGCTCATACATTTTATCAGAAATTAAAACATGGGCAACATTACTGTTTGGTCAAATAATTTGGGGAGCTCTTAAATAAAGCTCAGGTTACCCACAGGTGAAGCTTTCATCCTTCTATGAACCAATCTGAAACAAAGAAGATTAAAAGGAGTCTTGTTCTTTTGTTTTACACAAATTTGGGGTGTGTGTGTTGGCTGGCTATGTGTGTGTGTTTTTCTTGTTGGGATTAAAACTCATTATGAAAGAACACAAGAGCAGATGCACATGAGGTGCTAGGAAACACCAATAAAAGAGATGGCCACTCTGAACATGTAGCAATTAGAAAGATGTTTCATCTACGGATGCCCCCTCCAAAAATGATGCCAGTCCATGGGCAGAGGTTCTCTGCCCAACTAACTGAAAAGGTGTGAAAAGGCAGCACTACAGGGTGGCAGGCAGGCTATGTAAGGGGCTACCCAAACCTGCTCCAGCCTCTTTCTCAGTGGCAAAGTGATAATCCCCCCCCTCTCACACTTTAGGTTGAGGAGAGTAGTTGGTCACATATGGGCTGGATGGGAATTTTTAACAGTCATATGGCTTATCTGGTCACAGCAGTGGGTAGTACAAAATGTATGTAGATGCAGATGAGGTCCTGGAGAAGGCACCCAATTGGTGCATAGCAGCTCTCTTATCAGAAGAAAGAGATTAGTAAATTTAATATAGATAGGAAAATATGGTTATTGACAAGGACGGAGAGGTAGTCACTCATCAAGAATGTGGAGGCATGCTGAACAGGTGGGCAGCATGCTTCTTAGTAAAAACAGAGCAAAGTGTTCTGCTTATATACCACCCCACAGCACTCCAAGCACTCTTTGGGCGGTCTGCAATTAAATTATGCAGGCTACACATTACCTACCCCAGCAAGCTGGGTACTCATTTGACCAATCTTGGAAGGATAGAAGGCTGAGTCAACCATGAGCTGGCTACCTGTGATTGAACCCCAGGTCATGATCACAGCGTTAGCTGCTGTACAGGCATTTAACCACTGTGCCACAAGGCTCCTCGCAGATCTCCCTGAAGTCTTGTTTGCATTGGAGGTCTAGCTGACTCCCAGTCCCAAACCAAGCCCCCCTTGTTATAGGGGAAAATTTGAATTTAAATAGGTTAATAAAGCTATGACTCTATTTTAACCCAAGCAATGTTGTCTCATCTTTTATTTTGGGCTGGGTGGGAAAAGCTCTGTTTGTGGTGTTGACGACACCAGAGCTTATAGGGTTATGATACATGGCAGGGCTTTCTTGATAACTCCACTTGTAAGCATACATGACTATGACATAAACCAGTTGAACATTTATTTGTAAGTAGATTATGACGCTTGCATCCTAATCAATTAAAGGGTGTTCTCATTTGTTTTCTGCTAATTGTTTAGACAGGCTGTAAAACAACCTAACTCTTGTAAAACTGAATATATTTGGGAGAATACCTATATTTACATGGATTAGGACTACTGGATAGGTTAGTGGTTGAGGCATCAGACTGTGTAGCCAGAAGTTGGGAGTTTGATTCCCCACTGTGCCTCCTTGACAGGGGCTGGACTTGATTATTAATAGCAGACCTGCACAATGTGTGGATCATAGGTGACCGATAGACTGCAGGGCCATCAGAAGTTGCCTGCCAGGTCACCACCAGTCTTCCAACCTGCCTCCAGTGGTGCTTACCTGTCAAGTTTTCACTGCTGCCACCCAGAGTGGGAGGAGAGAGGCATAATGTAGGTGTGTGCCCCTCCCACCCTCCCGCCCTCCCAAGTCACCAGCACACCAGCTCATCCCCTCTATCCCAGCCTTTGACAGCCAGTCCCCCACAGTCCTGGCAGCTCCCCCTTGACACGCAAGGTGGCAGTGGTGGCTGTTAAGATGGCAGGCTGCTGATGGGGCTGTGAGTGCTCATCTGGGCATGATGGTGGGAGGGAAGGGAAGGGAGTGCTGCCGAGGCTCCTACGCATCAAAACTACAATTCTTATGATGGCGTGCAAGTGGTGTGCCCATGCCATGCTGCCACAGAGAGAGAAAGGGGCAGAGCCAAGTGGGAGGTGTGTGAGTGTGGGGTTGTCGGGTCCATCTTTTCCCTGCTGTGTCCCCTTTTCTTAGCTCAGTGCAACTGGCCATGCTCCCTGCCAGTTGCCAGAGCCCTAGTGGCTAGCATGGCCACTGACCAGAGTGACTCACTCCTCCCAGCACAGGTCTGGTCAGGAATACCGCTAATGTGTGTGTGTGTGCACCTCTGAAATTAGACCACAGGGACATGCAACACTTCTGAAAGCGAACCATGGGGACGTGCGGTGGCTGAAGGTAGACCCCGGGCTGTTCAAAGTTGAACAGCCCTGATTTATAGGGTCCCTTCCCGCTCTGTAGTTCTAAAATTGTGACAATTTATATACAGTATATTATGCAGCAGCAGAATCAAAACTTGCTAAAAGCCTAACTTGGCTAGCAGAGAAGGTAACAGTAAACATTCAACAAAAAAGACATAGAATAGAAGACATTTATTGCTAGCAAGACAGCTCTGTGCAGGATGAACCTTTAATCTGAAAGCTCCTTATATTCTGCTTTGAGCTGGCCTGACCAGATCCATAGAGAATGGCCACATGACAGCTTTATAAAATGCCATTATGACCCTAGCTGCTTCATTTCGAGACTCCTGAAATATCTCCGGAGGGGCAAGTAAAGACTGTTTAACATCTAGCTTTTTTTTTCTCAGACAGAAGATTATTATGTCAAAGAGTCCATGTCTTTCCCCACTGCTAAATCAGGGATTAAATAACTGCACTGGTATATGGAATGTCATGGTTTTAAGCACAGAACCAAATTTTCTGACATAGATGTCCATTTTCTGATGAAGAAATCTGCTCAGATATATATGTTAAAGACTCCCACTGCATCTTGTGTGAGGGCAAAGAAATACTGGGTTAAAATACATATATGGCTCAAAGAAATAGCAAAGCTGAATATAGAATTTAAGCCAGAAATGTTTTTACTAGATATTATGCCAGAAAATGTTAATATACGGGTTAGATATATTATATTACATATCTTGACTGCCGCTAGGATAGTGTGGGCCCAAATGTGGAAAAAATGAAAACATACCTAGTGAGGAAATAATTATACAAAAAAATTTAGACTGTGCTGAAATGGACAGAATGACATTAAGAATCAAATAAAAAGAGGACTCTGTGTACTACACAACTTGGAATAGATTTTATAACTGGTTGGAGAGAAGAAATAATGCATTAAGTGGTACTAAGACATGATGTAATTAATATTAAGCGCACCCAGACAATATGATGGAACTGTTTGTAGAAATTAATTTGGAAATATCAGTTGTTAAGAATAGATGATGGAATATTAATAAACTTATTTATAAAAAGACTCCCACTGCCCCCAAGTATTGATTTGAAAGATGTAGTCCCATTGTATCAGTAACCTATTTTAGGCAGACTTCTGTAATGATCCAACTAGTGTTCTTAATCACAAGTAAAATCTCATTCAGCAAATATCATTTTCAACTTTAGTTCACCATTAAATGAAATTTTCCTCTTCAGAGATTATTTTTATTTCTTCTTTTAACATATCTTGTGACCGAATAGTGATCAACTTTCATCTTAGCCAATGATAAAATATTACAAAGGCAGTAGTTTTAAACAGAAGCAAAGACAACAAGAAGAATAGAAGCTGAGGCAGGCCAGAGGAATTAACAGTTAACCATTTAGACAAGGACCAGTCTTGTTATGATCCTGGATGAAACAGTCACCTCAAATTAAATGGTGCAGGGGGAGAAAATTTACTGCTACTCTCACCACAGCCCTCCCGTTGCTGCATTTGCACGCTTCTCCAAAGATGTCCACTTTGTAAATAGATCCGGAGGGATCAACTGCATAGATCTAGGCTCTTCCTGAATGTCTAGCTCTAACATCTTCAATCTGCACCATGGGTGAATTTCTGTTATTCCTTCCATAGAACCTATGTCTGTGAAGATTCTCAGACATCCAAGCGAGGTTGTCTGGAAGTTGAGCAACAGGACTTCTTTTCTTGTGAGATCAAAAGGTTTCATTATTCATCCAAATACCTTCATTAGTCTATGGAAAGTTGGTGTGGACAGTGGCCTGAATAGGCTCATTAGATGGACAATGGCCTGAATAGGCTTGTTAGATGTACAATGGTCTGGTATGTGAAAGTCCTACCTATTCCACTCTTCCCAACACCCATTAAGTATGGACATTGTCCACCTAACAAGCCTATTCAGACAAGGGTGGCATGAAACCAAGGTGAACTATAAATTGGAGGCCTCACGCCAACTTTCCTTAGCCTGGCAAATAGAGATGGGCACGAAACAAAAAAAAAATCATTCATTTTGTTACGTCACGAAATGAATAACGAAAATGGCAATGAAATTGGAATTATTTATTCTGCCTGATAATACCTACCTGGGGGGGGTGGAGTCCTTAAAATGTGCATTTATGTCTTTTCTCAGATTGCTGTATTTTTTCCCTTTAAGGGGAATTGGGGGACATCGACCCAAAATGGCTCCCAGATGCCTAATATTGATTTCTTGGGTATTAAAATGCCCTGGACATCCATAAAAACACAGTGATAATTGTTTAAAATTATTACCTACCAGGGGGTTCGGGTCCTTAAAATGTTTGTTTTTGTCTTTCTCCCATTGTGATGTATTTTTCTTTTCCCTTTAAGGATGACACAAAATGGACTCTAGCCACAAGACGGATGCAAGCCATGTGATGGGATCATGTAAATTCTTGGACCATTTCAACCAATAGCATGCCCAGGTTACAGACTGGGCAGGTGTGGCAGCCCCCGTCCTCCTTCCAGTCTGCAGTGGGAGTTAGGGTGGGATTGCTGTCTCTTCGACTCATTACTTTAGGCCAGCCAGGCAGGTGTGTGTCTCTGTGTTCCTGCTGGCTGCAGCCTGGCTCTTAGAGGAGAGAAAGAAGAGATTTCTCTTGCAACCTCCCTGTGTGCATGCATACCTCTTGGTGAGTACCCTCCCATGCCCCGCAGTGCAGTCACTCTGCGGCTGCCTTATGCCCTGGGCAACGCCCGCTGCTGCCTGTGCAGCCTCGCTGCGTACCTAGTCTATACTGTGTCTCTGCCAGCATCATTTTTTTTTAGTGTTTTCCCTCTGGTCACACGCAGAAATGCTTTAAATCGCGCAAAAAGCGGGTAAAAATGAAAAACAAAAAAGAGTTCCCATAGGGAAGATGGGCGGGGTATAAATTCAATAAATAAATAAATAAAAACCAACAAAATGAAATTTTTCAAAAAATCCATGAAAAACGAAAATGAACTGAAACGGGACCCGCAATGAAAAATGAAAAACGAAAACATAATTTTTTCGATTCGTGCAGTGACAAAAGTACTTGGATAAATAGTGAAACATTTTGATCTCGCAAGAAAATAAGTCCAGCTGTCATGACTGAACTTCTGGTTCCATGGTACCTAGTTTTGAAAAACCTTTTCCTATCTGTGGGAAAGGGTGCCAATACTGTTCCCCCACCTCTACTCCTATGACCATCACCGCTACTCCCACAGTGATATCTTCCCTGATCCTCTGGAGGTAGGTAAGCACTCTTGCCATTACTGCCTTCCCTCTTTTAAGTGGATGGAACCACAAGTGTCATGTCCTTCTTTGGTTGGGCAAATGGCAAGGCTAATATAAAATAACATTGCCTCACAAAGGATCTCTTTCATACTACACTAACATCTGAGTGAGTAAACATTTATAGTATAAGGAAAATAAAAGCATATTCATTCAGTGGCAATTTGGTCTCCTGTCAGTTTATTCTCTTTGCACATATACAAGTCAAAATATGTACAATATCTTGCTGAAATGGCAGTTTACTGTCTTCTTGATTTTCTGAGACAGCAGAGAGCTAGCTTAACAAAAACAGTTCAAATCCTCATAGAAATTGTACAAGATATATTCCACAGGCTAGTGATTTGCTGTGCTAGCAGATTTCAATTGTTTACACTTGAATAAACAAAGATAAATATAAATATATGGAAGTGAAACACACGACACACACCAGATACTAATAACACAGATACTATGTACCATACAAATGATGCCAAGAAGAAAGAAGGAGACAGGAGACATAGCAGCACAGAGGTAACACATAGAAATCGTTGATTTATCACCATAGATGCAAACTGGCAGCTGATTTGGCTGAGTTAGCACATCGTTAAGAAATTTTCTTGTGTGTCTGTATATGCTTTAAGGCTATGAAATGTGTTTCATTTTCATATATTTTTTTTAATTTTAAGAAAAATATATTAAGAATAATATATTCTGCTTTTGATTGCACCTTTTGATGATACAAGGCACTGTAGAATTAAAACATCCTTTTTATGCTCCTGCATATTTGACTTAATTTCCCTGCAACTTAGGTCCATTCTTCACATATTTGTAAGCATTTGTATCTATAGATTTTCCCCACAGCTGTAAGTTTAATTTCTGAGTAACTGAAATATGCCTAT
>JAHTLZ010000129.1:10075366-10105366 GCA_023846285.1 Phrynocephalus versicolor | reverse complement strand
AAAATAAACTAAAGTAAAGTTAAATGAAAGTGAAAATAGCCAGGATATTGCTAAATAAAAACAGGAAAAAAGAAGATAAGCAGTAAAAAGAAGAATAGTATCTTACTGGATGTTTGAGAAATCAGGAAAGGCCATTCATACAACTGAGTTTTCAATAGTTTTTAAAAGTTTATAGCAAGGATGCCAGGTGAATATCTGGAGGTAGATGGTTCAATAACTGGGGAGCAACCACCAAGAAGGCCCTGCTCCTTGTTAAAACTTTCCGGCTCTTTCTCGGGGTTGGAACTCCCAGGTATCCTGCCTAGCTAGTATGGGTGATCTGGGCAGTTCTTCATGGGAGGAAATGCTCTGTCAGATACTGAGGTCCCAAACCATTTAGGACTTTCTATGTTAGTGTCAAACCTTTAAAGTCAATGTGGTAGCATACTGGCAACCAGTGCAGAGCTGCCAGCATGGGGGTAATATGTTGGTGCCTTTTTTGGGCCCTTAAAAAGTCTGGCAGCTGTATTCTGCACTAGCTGCAATCTCTGCATTAACTTCAAGGGCAGCCCCATGTAGAGAGCACTACAGTAGTCTATTTTCGAGATTACAAGCCCATGAACCATGAACCAACACAGTTAATGCCCTGATGTCAAGGAGGACCTGCAGCTAGGCAATCCTCCACAGTTGTTAATGAACAGAACAGACCACCGACGCCAACTGGCTTTCCATGGCAAGCACCATGGAAATGACTAAACTGCAGACCCCAACCTTCACAGAGAGAGTTACTCCCCCAAATGAGAGGGAGTTCCCCAACCCGCAGACCCCGGGGGGGCATGCAGGATCTCCATCTTGAATGGGTTCAACTTCAGCCTATTAGCCCCCATCCAATCCAAGATGGTAGACAAACAGCACTCAAAGGATGAAATGGCATCTACTGCAGAAGATGGGAATGAGTTATAGAGCTGGGTGTCATCTGCATATTGGTGACACAAAGCTCCATATCCTCTTAATACCTTTCCCAGCAGCCTTATGTTGAAGAGCATGGGTGAGAGAACCGACCCTGTGGCACCCCAACATTGAGGGACCAGAGGGCAAAGGTAATCTCACCCAGCTCTATTCATTGGGGATGGTCCTCCAAGAAGGAATGGAATCACTGCAAAGCAGTGCCTCCAATTCCCAAACTGGAGAGCCTCCCCAGGGGGATACCATGGTCGACAGTATCAAAGACCACTGAGAAATCGAGAAGGACCAACAGGGATGTTTTCCCCCTGTCGGATACTCTGAAAAGGTTATCATACAGGGTGACCAATGCAATTTCCATACTATGGCATGGCCTGAAGCCTGACTGAAAAGGATTGAGGGTGTTTGTGTCATCCTGAAGACCCTGAATCTGATCTGCCACCACCCTCTCCAGGACCTTGCTCATATAGGAAATATTGGCAACAGGCCCATAGTTATCAATTTGGTCTGCAACCATGTTAGGTTTTTTCCTCAAATGGGCCTAATGAGTATAGATGGAAGACTTCCAGACCTCTTAAGAAATGGATAGGAGAATACCTAAGTAATTTAAGAAATAGGGGACTGGGTAGTCCTCTTGTCAGCCACTTAATAGAATTTAATCACAGTATAAGAGATTTAAGCCTTAGACGCAGTTCCCTCAAAGTATGAGAGATCCTTATTGAGAAGGGAAATCAACTAGATACTCGAGTTAAACACAATATCGCCTTTTGGTCTAAACAAGGAAATAGATTTCTTGCCCTTCTTATAACACATGCTGATTCACAGTTTATCTAACTGCCCTTGACTTGGCGGCCAGCTGAGAATAAGTACTGTAGTTACCATCCTCTTTTTTTGTATTTGTACTCTGGATTTTTGTTGGCTGTGGTACAGACCGAATGGGAAGATAAATTCTAAAGGCTTGGTATGTATCTTAAAGGCTGCAATTTATCTACACTAGAAGTTTGTTTTGATCTCATTATGTGTATATTCATTAAAAATTTATACTATTGATTATATAGATATGAGAAAAATTAGCTGTAACTTGGCTGTAGCCAGTAGTTTTTAAATAAATAGATATCTTTTTCTTATGCATTGTTCCTGAATAAGGCCAAAGCTGAAATGAACTAAGTCTGAGCTTTTAAGATAAGAACAAAGTCTACACTAGCAATATTTTCATCTTGAGACTCTACATTTGTACTTCCGTTCATATTGTGAATTCGCTTGAGCCCTCCATTGGCAAGCAGGTGAGATACAGGAAATTAAAATATTCAGCCATGTTTGTCATGATGAACTGGGGTTGCCATCTGGTCGGTCTTCGTTCGTTCGTTCGTTCGTTCGTTCGTTCATTCGTTTGTTCGTTCCTCCCTCCCTCCCTCCCTCCCTTCCTTCCTTCCTTCCAGGGCTCCTCTTTTTAAGTAATTATCTATCAGTCTGTTACTACTACATAATGCTGTCCGCTCCTGAAATGGCTATACCTATTAAACATGGCCAGTGCAAATGACTGACTAAATCATCTGGGCTTTCAAAAAGTAAGACTAATAAAGATTCGTGCATTTATTCATTAATATGATTGGAGAAGCTAAGAATTTTAGAAAATTCAGATGGGAGGCCAGTTCCAGGAGTGGACATTCTGAAAGTGCTATTTTTCTGAAATAACTGATTGTTGCACAGCTAAATGTTTCAACAAAACTACCATGGCTACTATTTCTTTTCTTTCTACAGAAGCTGAAAAAAATATTGGACACACATATTAATACACTATGAGCCTTATTTAAATATGATGCCTTATTTATTAATTTAAATTATCTCAATACTGTGCCCCAAGGTGGTTACCTAGTCACAGTCTTGTATAACATAACATTCTGAGCAGGACTGCTCTCCCCCCCCCCCAAGATTATACCAATAATATTTAATTTTGATAATAGCTGCATAGAATAGTTTACACTAGCATGTACAGCCTTAATGCAAATTGTTCTCCTTTTTGTGTGCAGTGGTACCTTGGTTTATGAGTAGAGTTGGGCACGAACCGAAAAAATGGTGATTCGTTTTGGTTTGGTTCATTTTAGGGTTTGGTCTGGTTCATTTCATTTTTAACAATTTTTTTCCAAACATTTATCTCATTGGTTCATTTTGTTCGTTATTCATTTTTTCTCACTTGCCGTGATTTAATCCATTTGCAAGCGTGTGGGTGGGGAAAAACATTCAAAAAATAATTAAAAAACACAGAAGTTGACAACAACTGCACAAACTGGACTGGCAGCATCCTCATCCTCACCATCCACATCCTCATCACCATCATCTTCAGTCATCAACATATAATCCTTAACGGCCGGTGGCAGCAGCAGCAGCAGCGGTGGGGCAATTCTGGCCCCTGTGGCAGGGGCTTTTTGAGATGCTGGCTTGGGGCCAGTGCCTCAGGTTTTTGTTTGTTTGTTTGTTTGTTGTTCAAGTGCCGACTGCATGCCCCCTGGGGATGGGTAGGCGCTGGGTTTTTTTTTATATTTCTTTTGTTTATTTTAGGGTGCCCTCCCGAACACCCCTGAGGCCGGGTCAGTGCTCCTTTTTTATTATTATTTTTATTTATTTTTATTTTATTTTTATTTTTATTTTTTACTGCCAACCACGTGGCCCGCTTTTTAAAAAAAACTTTTGCCAGCTGCGGGCCGGGTCCAGTGCTTGTGGGCCAGTACCAGGGCCCACGTGCAGGATCTTTTTATTTTATTATTATTATTTTTTTTACTGCCCGCCTGTAGTGTGGGCCAGTAAGCTTTTTTTAAAAAAAAAACTTTTGCCAGCCACGGCCACCTACCAGCTGTAGCACGGTCTGGTCTTCTTCTTCTTCTTCTTCTTCTTCTTCTTCTTCTTCTTCTTCTTCTTCTTCTTCTTCTTCTTCTTCTTCTTCTTCTTCTTCTTCTTCTTCTTCTTCTTCTTTGCCAGCTGCCGGCTGGGTCCAATGCTCATGGGCCATTACCAGGGCCCACGCACCAGATCTTTTATTTTATTTTATTTTATTTTATTTTAACTGCCCACCTGTAGTGCAGGCCGGTCAGCTTTTTTTTTTTTAAACTTTTGCCGGCCGTGGCCACCTACCAGCTTTAGCATGTCCAGTTGGGTCTTTTTTTCCTTTTTTTCTTTTTTCTTTTTTGTTTTCTTTTTTTTCCTTTTTTTTCCTTTTTCTTTTTCTTTTCTTTTTTTCCTTTTTTTCCTTTTTCTTTTTCTTTTTTTCTTTTTTCTTTTCTTTTTTTCTTTTTTCTTTTTGCTTTGTTTTGGGTCGCCCTCTCCCTGCAGCCAGGAAGACCGGACCGTTGAGGAAGGACCAGTCCAGCACCAGGTAGAAGACATCTCTGCCTTCATTAATGAAACAAACCAAAATGAACTAAAACGAACCTTTTTTTTGTTTGTTTGTTTGGTTCATTTCGTTCTAAATCAATTCTAAGGTTCGTTATTCATTTTGTTACGTAACAAAATGAATAACAAATAACAAAAGGAACTAAACGTTTGTTTTTTGCCCATCTCTATTTATAAGTACCGTGGATGAAGAGAATTTTGCAAAATGAGCAAAATATTTAGTAAAACTTTGCCTGTTTGCAAGCCTTGCTCCAGTTTGCAAGCAAGGCTCACCTCAGCACGAGCCCTGTGCTGCCTGGAATGGGCCATCAGAGCTCATTCCAGGCCACGTGGCAAGCCTATGTGGGACCTTTGGAACTCACCTCAGATCTGACACTGTCCAGAATGGGCCTCTGGGCAAAGCAGTGGGCCTGTGGAGGTGTTCCCTGGCCTTGACAGGGACAGGAAGTGATTTCCTGCTAACCAAAAGTGGCCTCCAGGGCTCTCCACAGGCCTGGCTCTGCCTGTCCACAGCCTCTGAATCTTGCCCTGGGTCTGGTGCCACCTTCCCACAGCCTCCTGAGCTCACCCCGGGCCCGGTGCTGCCTGGCTGCAGCCTCCACAATATTGAGCCCAGGGCAAGCTCTGGAGGCTGATGCAGTTCCCAGCCAAAACAAATTTCCCCATAGGGACCCCAGAACGGATCTGGTAAGTTTACATTATTTAAACTTTCCATTATAAGACTGATGAAGCTGTTTGGATGAGCAGCAAAATGTTTCTATCTCTCAAGAAAAAGAAGCCCAGTTGCCATGACTCGTCTTCCAGATTTTCATTATTTCCTATGGGGAAATTTCCTTTGATAAATCAGTATTTTGGTTTATGAGCATGCTTCTGGAATTGATTATGCTCATAAACCAAAGTACTACTGTAGTTCCTTATCTTTCATATCCTCCTTCTTGGTGACTGGAAGAGTGGCTACACTAACAAACTGGCAAGAGTGGCTTTGGCAATCTAATGGCAGAGACAAGCTGGAAGATAGACCTCCTTTAAGTGGCATTTTCTGTTTGTTCCCCTCATATTTTGCTGCAGTTTTACTTACAGCTTTGTATGCTGTCTGTAATTTGATTGGGAAACATTTTTCAGGGCTGGGGTGATTGGTTATCTATCCAGTATTAACCAATTGTTTCTTCCAGCTTCTCAATTAAAAGAGGGCGTGGCCTCTGTGTTCTATTCCTCTCTTTTTTCTGTTGGTGGCATTTTTGTTGTTGTTGATCCATCCATGCTGTACACATTGCTAGTATATGGTCAATAAAGAAAACAATATATACATGCCTGCAATGTCAAGCAATTTTGAGTAGCGGACATTTTGTATTCTTTCTCTTGCAGAAGTCTTAGAGTTACTGAGACTTTAAGTGCCAGTTAAGGAGAAAGAGTTGAACTCTGAGGAACCTGTAGCTAATGTCCTTTGTGGACTTTGTAGACTGTGTAGAAAAAGAGAATTTTACCAGAAAATAAAAATGTCTGCAAAATGTTTAACAGCCCCCCTCCCTTTTTTGATATTCTATTCACATGTGCCTCCATTCTCTTTAAAAGGCCAAAAGCAGTGTGCCATTCAGGCTGTGCTCTTATCAGGACTTGCAGGAGATCCACTAGAGAATAAAGAAAACAAGAACGGGAATGACCAAATGCCAGCATTTTGCCCTTTTCTGTGTGCATCTTGAGAACCAGAGTATGTAAATGAAATTTATGGCCACAACTAGAAGGCATTTAATTAACTGAACCCATCCCCAGTCCTCCAAATGTGACAATGATTTAGTTGCTGAAATCAAGTGGGTATATAAATCCTGGAAGTATTTGGGTTTCTTTTCTGTTCTTTTTCTCCTCTTCTCTTTTCCCTCCATAAAGTGTTTGTGATTGTTTGTGGGCTTTTGTTGCCATCCTTTAGTACGAGGCAGGCAGTGTGAGAAGCTGAACGAAAGCCATGTTCTGTGGATTTCAGAGATAGCGCTTTCCAGCTCTGCCATACGGTAGTCCTTTTATCTGTACCAAGAAAGAGATAGTTTAGACAAGTACCATTCATTCACTGAAAATTTCCCCACATGTTTTGAAATGCCAATGAATAATTCATGACTATGAACAGCTTTACAGGAAACAGCTCAATAATATAGCAAAAGGTCATTTTGCTGTGTGTGTGTATGATTTTGGAATGTCTTTTAAAACCTCTGCTGCACACATGCACGCACATGCGCGCATGCACACACACACACACACACACACACCTTAAATCTGAAGCAGCAAAGCAAGGACACAAACACACACATACAACAAAACATAGTTCTGCTATATGTTAGAGAGGTTTGTGAAGTGCAGGCTTTAGACATTTGTGCTTTATAGCAGCTGAAATCCTCATGGTCTAAGAGTGACTGCCACCTTGCCCACCCATTCCAGAATAAAACACAGGACACAAACTTTATATGGGTTAAACAAGGGCCATAATTTTATTAAATAACTTTCTTTAGCTAGCAAGGCTGAAACTTCCCACAGCAAGGGGGTCTAAATGTAGTGCAACCAGTTAAGGGCTTTTAAATGAATTATTTTTCAGCCCCAAGGAACTCAAAACATTTTATAAATCTGAAGGATGCTGCCCACCTGTTCAGCATCCTCCTGACTCTAATGCAAACTTAATTAAATGCAACCCTCCAGCTAGGACTTAATGATCCTACTTAACAACCTGTCCTCCTTATCCTATTTCACTCTAATGCTTCATTCTATCTGAGGGCTGCATGCTAACTAAAAAAAAAAATCCTGGCAACAAGGATTTATCTATCTGTTATCGGTTGCACTACCTGCCATTGGGACCGGGATATTAAATACCCACCCAACACCAAAGCGAGAATGGGATGGGTGAAAAAACGCCGCCAATCAAGACCATTCAGATTGATAGTCAACAATTCCCATCTGGCCCAAACAGCGACCAGAAAAACTTCACTCTTACTTCAACAAAATGTGAGGGTGGGTGAGAGAAAAAGAAAAGAAGCCATGAGCCTTTCCGCTTGCAGGCTTAAATAGCCTGCCTGCCCCACAAGGTAAGCCCCATGGTCCGGGCATTTTGCGCCAAAAACCCAGGCGCTCGGGCAAAGATGCCCCACCCTGAAACCAGTTCAGTGCAGAGCCATTGTTTTCACTTGTGATCATGTCACCTGCTCTGGTGTTATTATATCAAGACATTGCTTGTTGATCAAGGCACAATTTAGAAGAAATGTTTGCTTGTCTTACAAAATACTTTTAAACCGATGGCAATGTGCAGCATGCATAATTAAATTGTAAACCACCCAGAGATTGATTGTAGTGCTATGGGGCAGTATATAAGCAGAACACTTTTTATTACTATACATTGTTGAGAGGTAGTTCCATGAACTTTTTTTCAACTCATAGTGCTCTTTTTCAACTCATAGTGTACCTCCCAGAGTTGCACTTATAGTCTGAAGAGGTCCCATGTCAAATTTATTTTCTTTTTCACTGCCATGATGCAATTTCTTGGGGTAAATTATATTGCCATTTGGACTGTGTTCCACAGCATGCATAATTGGCAGGAAATGCTACTGAAATAAATGACACTTATTTCTGAATAAGTATGGTAAGTATGAACTTGATTTCTAGTCCACCTATTCCATCAGACTAAGAAAATCCTTATAGCATTTGGCAACATGCAGAATCATTCAAGCCAACATCTGCTTGTACAATAGTAATTCTTTTTTTCTCTCTTTCCCCCTGTATTCATCACCTCCATAGATGTGGTCTTGAGGATATGGACTGGAAGAAGAATTTGAACATCCCACAGGCAGCAGAGCACCACTGAAAACTACTCATTGATGTAGTTCTGTGTTGTCAAGTTGCTTCTGACATATGTTGACCCTTTGAATTAAGAGATCATAAGAAGTTCCTAGTAACAACAGCTTTGCACAGCTCTTGTAAACTAAAGATTGTGTCTTTCTCCTACTAGTGGCATAATCACCTACATGCAGGCACAATTTAGAGCACAGGATCTTGGGCAGAACTCCCTTTCCAGCACTATCACAATTCCCTCCAAAAATATTTTCCAAAATTGTCCATAGGTTTTCAGCTTTTGGACAACATTGTCTTTTTGCATGTAGTGCATGCAACAGTTTATCAGACCACCACTAGACATGGGGATGAATGGTGCCTCAGGGTTTGTGATTCATCAGTGCTGATAAATCGATGAATCAGCAAATTGGCAAATTTCCAGTGATTAAGCAAATCAATTCATCTCCCATTTTAAATGTTCTAAAAAGAATCCTCTAGCATTTAGAGGTCTGAATCTCCTCTAGAAGCCCTGCAGGTTTGGTGAGGATTGTGGTTCAGAAGTCTGAACAGTGGAACCCCAAATATTTCCTGAAGTGGAAATATTTGTCTTTTGTGATGGCAACATGGCTCCTTGAATTGTTTGCTTCAAATATTTCCTCTCACCAAGCTTGCAGAGACATTTCTTTCAAATCTCCTGTACATAAGCCTGTTAAGTTTGACGAGGACTGGGTTTCAGATACCTGAGTTACGTGGGGCCCCTAGGAATTTGACCTTTACAAACTCAATTTGAGGAATAGTCACTGCACTTGGAAGGAGTGTAGTTAAGAACCAGAGGAAGCTTCTCTGCAAGTCTGGAGTTTCTAGGTGTCTGGGGAGAACTTTCCTGGGGAATGGATATTTGGCAATGCATAACTCATACATCAAAACTCCAGTCTCCACAGAACTTGAAGGGGTTGTAGGGGAGAGTCGGGAGACACTTCCCTCCAAATTTGGTGTCTTTATATGTCTTGGGACCATTTTGTAGCCCAATAAATTGACAACGCAAAAATTTGTAAAAAAATCATCAATTTGTATTTGTCAGGGAAATTTATTTACGATAATACAAATCAACAAATATTGATGAATTGGCCAAATTTGTCCAGAAACATGATTTGTCTTTCAATTTGTCCCCATCTCTAACCTCCAAAATTCTATTATAGCAAAGATATTATGGGACATGAAACATGTTTGTATTAAAAGTTCAAAAATTATAATTTCCAAAACAAATTTGCTTTGCCTAACATCACTTTGGAGTTACTTTTAATTTTAAGTAAAATTTGTCAGAAATAATACAGTGTATAAGGAATGACAGAAGATTTTTTAAAATGTTCTGCCTGTTTGTGTTTTTCTAAATAATGGCTATATAGCATTTTTATTGACTGTAATGGATTTCCAGATAGCCAGAAATTCCACATTTTTAAATTTCAGAATTACGAATTCAAAGGGCTATGATTTTGAATCCAATATTCCAAATGTGAATGCTGGTGCTAGTGCACATCCCTAATGACTGTGGCCAAAGTGACAATTCTGGAGGTAGAAAACCTCTGGTTCAAACTCTTGACAATTAAGTACAGTTGTTTCTAATTCTAGGAGCTGGTGCTCATCTTTGTTTATAAGCCAGAGAGCTGGCATTTGTCCATAGACATATTTCCATGGTCATGGGGCATGACTAAAGTAGCAAGTGCACCAAACACCATTACCTTCCCGCCAAAGAGGTGCCTATTTCTCTCCTGGCAGTTTTACATACATTTGAAGTGCTGGGTTGGCAGGAGCTGGAACAAGCAACAGGAACTCACCCTGTTGCATGGACTCAAATGGTGGACCTTTCCATTGACAAGCATAGGGGCTCCGTGTTTTAACCCACAGTGCCATCCATGTCCCTCCTTCCAAATCGACCTAAGCCTTATTTAGCCTTCCCAATGCATTTGTTTTCTGTATGTTATGAGGACAATATGTGCAATTTTAGTCTAGACAGGGCAACACTGTTATAACCATAGAATTACTACATGAGCCACAGCCTGTCTTTTTCATGGTCTGAATAGAAGTCTCTGTGGATACAGTAGCCTCTCTGTCTTCAGATGGTCCACTTGAATGTGGTGAAGGTGAGAGCCGCCATGACTTGGATTAAAGACTGGATCTTGATGACAAATAAAAGAATATTACAGCTCGAGAGTTATGGCCTTGATAAGGGCTGGCATCACTATATGTGGTATAAGGGAAATTTACCTACCCTCTTTAAAAAGCACTGGATAAGGAATGCCTTAATCAAAATATGGTCATTGATTCAAAAACAATTTTATCTCAAAGCACCTATGTGGTTATCCCCACTGGGAGCAATTTATAGCTCCCAGGCAAGTGAAATCTCAAAAGTTATAACTTACAGACACCTTCTGAATGCTGACCTCTCATTGAAACCATTAGGGAAACTAGTATCAGAAGGTTACAATCTGGATTGGTGGCAATATCAACAAATACATTCACACTTCAAAGAGCTTTCCAAAGAGGGTGGCTTTATGACTACTGATACCCCATTTGATAAAATACTTTCTTCTGGTGACTCAAAGCTTCTTAGCAAATTTTATAATATACTGTTAAATGAAAAAATGATTGATATATTGGTCAAAGACTCCATGATTAGATGGGCTGAAAACTTTGGTTATACTATTCATTTAAATAAATGGGACTCTCTGTGGAATACAGTTAAAATCTTCAAATCTATTTCGTTTAAGGAAAATTGTTATAAAATGTTTTATAGATGGCATTTTGCACCTCATCGTTTATCCAAGATGTATAATTGTTCACCTAAATGTTGGAAATGTAACTATGACTGTGGAACTTTTTATCATATGTGGTGGTCTTGTAAAGAAGCAAAGGCGTATTGGAACATGGTAAAACTTTTCTTAGAAAGATCTTTGAAAATTAAGATAGAGCTTAGACCAGAACTATTCTTGTTAAATATAGTAGATATAAATATTTCCTATGACCAGAGATATGTACTTCACCATGTAATTGTTGCTGCAAGAATACTGTATGCGAAACTCTGGAAACAACCAAACACGCCAACAGAGAAGGATTTCCACGGAAAGATAAGAGAATGTATCGAAATTGATAAACTCTCTGGTTATCTAAAGGGAGACTACGACGAGATCTTTCAGGAAAGATGGCAAGAAGTAACAAATTTATTAGTATTGTGATAATATTTGGCAATCTTAGTAATATGTTAAATTACTATTTCTATTTTGCTTGATATACTCAATGTAAATTTTAAGAATTGTACCCCCCCTTTTTCCCCCCTCACCCATACTCTTTTTCCCTGTTCCCCCCTTAAAAATCCAATAAAAATCTTTAAAAAAAAAAGAATGTGGTGAAGGTGAGAGCAGGGAGGGCAGAGCTAACACTGTCCTGTCAACACATGCTGAGAACATATACTTTATGGGCTTTGGAATACATGATAGACTTTGACAGGACAGTACTGGAATGTTCTGTCAGGAGACCTGTATCCATAATTATGGCATTGATACTATACAACCATAAAAATAATAAAAATTGATAAGAAGAAAATGTGAAGCTGTTTTGGAACACAAGTAAAATCCATTAAACCTTGATGATATACTTAAAAGTTACTGGGAATTAATGTAGAGCATGTATGCCAATGAAGCGTAATTGTAAAATCAATTCTTCATATTGCTTTATATCCTTTATTGCTACAGTGATAATAATCCTCCAGTGATAATATTCAGAGTGACCAGATTTAGACACTGTTCTCAAAGAAATAGAAGCTCTCTTCAGTTAAGAAAGTGAATAGGATCACCATATGTGAAGTGGGAAGGAATATATTCATCTGTCCTCTCTTTTAAGATTGTTGTGGAGTCGCAACATGGAGATAGACTCCTTTAGAAATGGAGGCTCTCTGTATGATTGAAAGGCACTCTCTATCTGAGGAGGGCAGTGGGAATTGTGACAGAAAGGAGGGAAAAACAACAACATTTAAAGTCAAATCCTCTTTTTGGCTTTGCATATAAGACTTCCTTGTTCCGCAACTAGTTTGATACTGTGACAGCATTGGTCGCGATCATGTGGTTTTGTTCCTGTTTAGTCCCTGTTTCCGTTTCTCACGGTCATGATAACTTGTCTCATGACAACTGTTACTTCACAGTCTTGTTCCATAAGAAATTCTGAATTTGCCTTGCTTTCTTAATCCTTTTTAAAAATATTGTGAATAAAACTTTTTTGATATTTCGATTTACTGGTCTTCTGGGATTTACATACCAATACTACAGAATTTTCAGTACTTTTTAAATAATGTGCTGCATGATGTTTCCCCTAGGGATACTAATGTCAAATGCCGCTTCAGCTGCTGACTACTAGGTGGACACCGGTTGTTGTGTGACAGTTGTTTCCACACGACCCCTTGTCTCAGAACAGGAACCTCGAATAAACCACGATAAGAGAATACCCCAACCCAGTGCCAGCTATCACCACTTCTGGCGGTGTGCCACAGACCAGTGATCCTCTGGGTGAAAAAGTACTTTTTCATATTTGTTTGAGATCTAGCACCCAAAAGTTTCATTGAGTGCTTCCTAGTTCTAGCATTGTACAATAGGGAAAACAGTTTTCCCTTATCTACTTTGTCCGCACTGTGTATAATTTTATAAACTTCTTTCAGGTCACGACTTAGACACTGTTGTTCAAGAATGAAGAGGCCCAGCTGTTGCAGCCTCAGATGGTAAGAAAGGTGTTTCAATCCCCTAATCATTGTGGTTGCCCTCCTCTGCACTTTTTCCATTACCACAACATCGTTCTGGAGGTATGGTGACCAGAACTGGACACAACACTCCAGATGGGGCCTCACCATATATTTATAAAGAGGCAAAATGACACTTGCTTACTGATTTTCTATACCCTTCCTAATGATCCCTAGCATGGATTTTGCTTTTTTTCACTGCTGTGGCACACTCGGTTGACACCTTCATTGAGCTGTCCCCCAGGACAGAGAGTTCAGACCCCATCAGTTTATAAATGTAATTGGGTTTTTTTGCCCCAATGTGCACCACAATGCACTTACTAATGTTGAAGCTCATTTGCCACTGGTTTGCCCACTCCCCCAGTGTCAAGAGATCTCTCTGGAGCTCCTCACAATATCTCTCAGTTTTATTATCCTGTATAATTTAGTGTCATCGGCAAATTTGGCTACCTTACTATTTACTCTTACTTCTAGATCATTAATAAAGAGGTTGAAAAGCAGGGGTCCCAGTACTGAACCTTGGGGGGCCCCATTCTTTACCTCCCTCCCCTTGGAAAAGTGTCCATTTAGTGCTACCCTGTTTCCTGGGTAGACAGTTGCTGATCCAGGACAAGACCTGTCCCTTTATTCCATGACTGGCAAGTTTATTCAAGAGCCTTTGGTACGGAACCTTGTCAAAATCCTTCTGAAAGAACAATTAAACACTGTCAACTGTATCTTCCTTATCCACATGTTTGCTGACACACTCAAAAAATTCTAACAGATTAGTGAGGCATGATATGCACTTGCAGAAGCCATGTTGGCTTTCCTTCAGCAGTGCCTTCTCTTCTATGTGCCTATTAATTTTATCCCAAAATGTTCTCCAGTTCCTGACACAATTAATATTTATTTGATTGCAGTTCATGGTGGGTTTTTTTACATTAGTAATATAGCTTTCCCTAGCAGGTGACTCTGTGCAGCCCCTTCCTGGACAGGGTTCTAGGTGCATACACACAGCGTTTCCCACACTTTATTTCGCCTGTCATTCTCAGTGGGATAGTAGAACTTTGTTTTTTTGGCTAGAGTTTATTCATAGTCAACAAACTATACTGAATGGGCAGTTACATATAATATAAATTAAATATGTTTGCCACAGAGCAGTGCAGCAGTAACGTAGATAAAATGTCAGTATTGATATAAAGGGTTGCAGAGCTAGGTTAACAGATAAGACAATGACAATGAATAGAGTAAAAACTCATATATTCATATATACATCAAAATATACACAGCATAACAACCAAGCATTATATACAATATAGCAAACAGACAAACAGAGTGGGGGGTAAACTGTTCTCACCATAACAGTCCCCAAATTACAAATGGCAAGCTAGTGCCTTTTATACTAATCAGCACTCATAAAATCTGATGCAATCACTAATTAACTATCTGATGCAATCTGATCTAACCATTACAAATCATGATGTTACAATCAGTTCCACCTGCACTTCATCACTTAACATGCCTGTGATTACTTATCTCTAACACTTGTGGATTAACATAATGACACAGCAGAATCTAACTGCCTCCATTTTACAATTCTCTTTACACATTCTGTTAAATATACATAACATATGTTTTATCAACTTTTACATATCTTGACAATTTTGGAAATTTATTCAGTTTTTGAATACACCCCCCCCCCCCGTTTGTTGAGCAAGTGTCTAGTGTGAGCTTAGTGGTGAGGCACTTGGATCTGGGTTTACTCAGTTGCTAACCGGTAAGGTGCCATTGGTGGGGGCAATTTTACTATCTGCTGGAGAGGCAGGGCTGGTTTTGTTTTGTTGTTTGTTTAACATTTTGTTGATGTTAAGATTTTATAGCTGGCCTATAGTTCCCTGTATGCATAATTCTTCTCAGGATTTTTTCCTGCCATATCTTCTTCCATTTATTGGGATTGAAATTGACACTATAGCTCAGTCCAGTTGTCTCCCACATGAGAAAATGGAGGTTAGACTAGCTATGAGAGCACGACTAGTAGCTGTGATTGAACACCCAGCCATTACAGTACAGCATCTGGATCTTTACAGAGTGGATGGTGTACACTCACCATTAATTGACGTTGAATTGTGGTTAATTGGGTTTCATCCCAGGTTCACTTGCACTATGGGTGCCTCCCCCATTTTAGTTATTAATAGTTTTAAAAGTTTTAATAAAGTTGTGGTTCAATTTAAACTCCAACACTTTTTGTGTTGTCTCTTTATTGTGGGGCTGGGGTTACAATATAGTCTTGTACATGGAAAAATACTGTACTTAGATTGTCCCATATCAGACCACAGATTTCACTTGATTGTATACAGGAAAAGGTCCCTTCATGCAGAAGACTCTCAAGGGTAATGATTCTAGCTTATCAACTTCATTTTCTATGCATACAACCTTTTGTTTTCAAATAATAGTCAAAATTCCATATTGAGGTCTCCTAACTGCAGACTGAAGTAGCAGAATGAAGATACAGTAAGGTAGTAAACCTCAGTGAGGCTTGTTACAATGAGTCAGTATTATAGTGGAAGTGCATTTTGGTGAAAATTGCCACCCATTCCTCTGGAGTAATACCTATGCTGAATCCCTCTTCCCTTTATGTAAAAGAGGGGTTATTTTTCATGGAGAAGGACATCTATGTTCATTCCCATTATGTAGAAATCCTAATCATCTCTTAAAGGAAGTTTTAGGGTTTGTGCTTGGAATCACTTAATCAGCTTTGCAAACTGGAGGCAGCTTACGTGGAAACTAGTCTTGCATGCACTTTTTAAAAGAGCAATCCAAGTTTTGTCAGAACAAAGCTGTCAGGAAACCCCTGTGCCAAGGGAGCATGTAGATCAAACACTATAGCTTTGCCATCTTGAAAATTACAATATGACAAGATTTGCATCTCAGTGTAAGATATAATTCAAAGCTCCATTCCAGCAGATACCCATTATTTAACAAATCTTAAAAGGGGAAAGGATGACACACACTTTCAATTTTTTGAAGCAGAGTGGAATGATGTTTCGTCTTTCCTTTCTAGATCACTATTAGCTGCCCATTCACTAGCTATTATGAAGGTGGAAGCATTTTTACTCTCTGGGTGTTTTGAGCATCAGCTTCCAGAAGCCACAACCAGCTATGGTGAGGAACTATCAATGTTGTGGTCCATAATAACCAGTGGACCAAATATATTGAGGACCCACTTCTGCATTGTGAAGAGTTGTTTGCTTTCTTGCACAGACACATTTTTCCAACTGTTGGAGAACTGCTTCCAACTGTTGGAAAAATGTGGAAAAATCCACTTTTTTTCTAACTCTTTCTTGCCAGTGGAAATAGGTCACATAAAATGGAAGACAGATCCTTCGCTAAATGGAGAGTTGTTCTTAGGTGTGGTTATGAACCAAAAGCTATGCATGTCAATCATGTATTGGGATAAGGAAAGATAATCTGAGGAAGAAGATAAGGAGACATTACTGGCAAAGTAAAGAGTCACTGAAAAAAGCTACAAGGTGAAAATAAACTAAAAGAAGGGAGGAGAATACACAGCTGAAATATATTCTAGACAGGGGTGCCCTTGAAGAGTGTTTGGAAGGCACAGGTGATGTGAATTGTGATTAGAGATGGGCACGACTAGGGAAAATGACGTTTTCGAGTTGTCGTGTGTCGGAGGCGGCCCGTGTCGGCTTGTTTCCGTTTTTTGCGAAATTTCACAAAAATTTGTCGTTTCATTTTTTGGTTTTTTGTCTGTCATTATACTGGTTTAGGGGGGGTAGCGGGCTCCTGGAGGCACCTCTCTGGGGAGGGTGCCTCCTATCCTCACCCGCCGGCGCTGCTACAAAAGGGCATGCATAGCCAATTGGATATGCATACCAAGTTGCAGACGCAGCAGACTGGCAGAGGCACTCCTCTTTTTGGGGTGCCTTCCCTGCATCAGTCAGTGAGAGACAGGCACTCGGGCAGGGTTTGCATGGCACACAAATGCTGCTGCAGGAGTCAGCCATAGCCACAAGTGACGGACTGGCAGACTCTCTCTGCACCCGCTGTGTCTCACTAAGAAGGGAAGCGTACTTGCATGTGCAATGCAAGTACATATCTGGCTTAGGGTTAAGAGAGGGTTAGCGCAAGGGCTAGGATTAGGCTAGTTACGGGTGAGGTTAGGGTGAGGTAGTGGGGTGCACCTCTGGGTGCCTCTCTGACCCACTAAGAGGACAGTGTACTGTGGTGTATGGGTAAGGGTTAGGGCTAGGGTTAGGGCTAGGGCAGGGTTAGTGGGCTTTTTGGCACATCCCAGAAGTCTCAGTGGCCAAGTGGCCATGTGATTGGTGGAATGGCTCCAAAAATTTGCATGGTCTACTCCCATGGCCAGCCCATCATTGCGCAGGTGTAAAACAAATAAAATAAAATAAAATAAAATAAAATAAAATCAATGGAGAGAGGACAGAGGAGACATTTTGTTGCAAGAAAAACCCACTGCTACTGTAAAAATTCTGGCAGTTTTAAAATAGCAATTTTCGCATGTTTCTGTGGTGCTTGTGTGTTTTTGGACCACGATTTCAAAAAAAATGTGGTCACCGCCCCATTTTCGATCCCCCGCCCGCACCGCATGGCATGGCGAGTCCTGCTTGTTGCTTGCGAGTCCCCACCAGAGCAGCCCAGGACAGGAGAGGGGAGGGAGGCTGGGGACCCCCCCTCCTTAAACCACCCCTCTGGTAGGTGCCCTCTCAGACAGGCAGGCATATTTTCGCCTGCTTTTTGGGCCGGGAATCGGGGGGTTTAAAACTTTTTTTCTGTGCCGCTTGAATTGCGGCGGCCGGCGGCAAGTGCGGCTTGTTGCGAGCGACTGCGAGACGACGAGGATTTCCCCCACCAGAGCAGTCCAGGACAGGAGATGGGGGGAGGCCGGGGACCCCCCCAGAAACCACCCCTCTGGTAGGTGCACTCACTCAGGCAGGCATATTTTCGCCTGCTTTTTGGGCCGGGAATCGGGGGTTTTAAATCTTTTTTTCTGTGCCGCTTGAATTGCGGCGGCCGGTGGCGAGTCCGGCTTGTTGCGAGCGACTGCGAGACGATGAGGATTTCCCCCACCAGAGCAGCCCAGGACAGGAGAGGGGGGTCAACCACCCCTCTGGTAGGTGCCCTGAGCCCTCATTCAGGCAGGCATATTTTCGCCTGCTTTTTGGCCGGGAATCGGGGTTTTTTTTTTAAAAAAAAACATTTTTTCTGTGCCGCTTGGCATCGCGGGATCGCCGCGATGCCAGGAACGACAACGACAAATCAGACCCAATTTTTCTTTAGTCGGTTCGAGTTCGAGTTCTGGCGGAGTAATTGTCGTTATCGTTTCCGTTCTGTAACGGAAACGAGGAACCGAAACGGAAACGGGAATTCTGCTAAGTCGTGCCCATGTCTAATTGTGATGTCTGGTATGTGCTCTTTAGAGACCATGCATCGCCTGTCTTGAAACAAAAGAAAAGGGTCCTGATTTGCTTTCAAGTTTCATGTAAATGCTGCTTTTGACAAAACACAAAATTGCTTACTGGAGTCCATGTTGCATAGAAAAGGGCTACGCTACTCAAGGAAACAGGACTTTCTGTATTAGCACCTGATTGTGGAACTCCCTTCCAGAGGAAAGCAGAGTGGTTTCATACATCTTGATCTTCTGGTGGGCAGTTAAGACTGTGTTACTCTATACAGTCTTTAGTCACTAAGACTTTTTTTAATTTTAATGTTAGTTTCTGTAATTGTTTTTAATCCATTCTCAGAGTAAGATTCCCCCCCCCCAAATTGTTTTCCATCTGTTTTTAAGGAATGGTTTTATTTATTTTATTCTACATCATTTAAGGTGCCCTAACAGACATAAAACCAATCAGTAAATACCACATATTAATTAGTTATGTGCCTTAATAATATTGTTCTTCTTTTATCCATTCAGTCATGTACAGTTCTCAGTCACTTTGGGGAATCAATGCTCTCCATACTTTTGTATTTCCTACAGCTTCTTTGAGTTCCATCAAAGTCATACCAGTGCCCCTTCTGATGGTGTGAAGCATGTGTATCCTTGGGCACTCCTTCTTTTATCTTTGATCAATCCCAGTACCACACTTTGTGTTACCTTTCTTAACATGATTGAAGTATGGCATTTTCTGTCAGGTGATCTTGGCTTCCAGAGATATTTTTGGTTTGACGCTGTCTAAGATTTCCTTGTTGATTTTCTTGCTATCCTTAACACCACAGGTCAAATGAATCTATCTTTTCCCTATCTACCTCCAAGTCCAAGTTTCACAATTTTATGAAGCTATTGGAAGCTATTATCTAATCTGCATTTGATTGGGAGGCTGATATCTTTTGTTCTTCCAGATTTCCAGGCAATCAATCAATCAATCAATCAATCAATCAAAGACAAAAACATGTGGCACCTTAAAGACTATCCTATTTTAATGCAAACTTTTGTGGACAAATCAATGTCTTCAGACATATAGTAGTAGATTGAGGTGTACAATTAATATGCAATGTAAGTTACATACCAAATGTTCATCGGCTGTTGGATGAGTCCCTCCATTTGATGCAGTGATTACGCTGTATTGTTTAGGTCTTTGTTGTGAAAATTCCTCAAGAGACAGGAATTTATAAGCAATGATTTGACTATTGTTTAGGTGTTATGAAGATTCCTCAAGAGACTGAAAACAGAGGCCAGGAAAAGGGGAAAGGTGGGGGAAAGGTGAAGATTGGGGTCCTTACATGAGAGAATGAGTTTTTTTGTAGAGACAGAAATCAGATCTGGGTGTGGATGAGCAAGGGACAGGGAAGAGTGGGGAAAGCCAAAGGTTGTTGATGTTCCTTGTGCCAAATTTACCCCAATGGCACATTCTACCATATGTGCCTTTCTCATAGTCACTTCTGTGTACATGTTATATAATGAATGTGTAAAGAATACAACCCTGATGAGTGCCCTTTTCAGCTTTGAACCATTCTGTCTCCAAATGCTGTCCTTACTGTTGCTTCTTGATCAGTTGGATGAAGCATGGTGAAATTGCCATTTCTTTCAGGCCGTTCCAGACAGAGCTTGTCATGATCAACACAGTCAAAAGCTTTTATATAGTCAACAAAACACATGTAGAGGCCTTTTATGTATTCCCTTGCCTCCGCCATCATCCATCGAAGGTTAGTTACAATGATCACATGTTCTTCTTCCTTTCCAGAAACCAGCTTGTACATCTGATAATTCTCTTTCAGTGGCGGAGTCTGTATGTTGTTGGATGATCTTCAGGAAAATTTCACTCACAATTAGTATTAAGGTGATGGTGTGGTAGTTTGAAAAGTTTTTCATGTCATTTTTATTCAGTATTGGAATAACTACCTTTTATGTATTTTATGTATAACTACCTTTTATGTATTTTCCCCTCTTCTGGCCACTTACCAGTCAACCACACACTTTGACATAGCTGTGAGTTCTCCTGCTGTTCCATCAGCTTTGCGTTTTGGCATCTGATTGAATGGCCATTGAAATTCCTCCTTCAGGATATCTGGTTCCAGCTCTGTTACAGTAGTTCTTCCTTTCCTCTCTCTTGTTTTGGTTTTTATTTTTATTTATATAAAGTTGCTCTGTATATTCTTTCCACCTTTCTCTGATTGCTTGCTGCTCATGTAATTCCTGCCCATCATGTCTACTGACTTGCCACAGAGGAACTCTGATCTTCTTCACACATGCAAAACATGAGTGTATTTGCTACTCAAAAATGCTCAGTTTCTGCCTTTGATTCGTTTGGAATACAGTCAATCACTCAGTCCTTACTGCTTAATTCAAGGGTTATTATTACAAGCCATAGCATCATAAATACTGCTCAAACTACGATTAAAACACATCCTAACATATTGTGTTATTGTATATTTGGCATCTCATATAATGAAAAAAATAAATTATAACATATAAAGTGGATAAGTGATATAAAATAAATAAAAAATAATTTATTCAAAACTATAGAAACTCCTGCATTTATAGCAAGCAATATGAGCACAATTTGTTATGATGTCAAACATAGTAACAACTGAAATAAAGAGCTCTGTCTGTGATTGACACTCCAATTCTATCAAATATTATTCACTTACTTTCCTTGCTCTGAATCGCTCTGGCAGCCAAGCCTCCAAACTGACTCTAGATTAACAGAACTTTGTTGATTTTTGTTTGTGTTTTTCCTAGACTTTTGTAAAGCCATTTCATTGGCCAAATATGACCACTATTAGATGTCTTAATCTTAATCATACTGGTTAATGCTAGAGAACCATCACCTTACCACAACTATACTCATTTTCCTAATCTATTTTCTTCTTCATAAAGATAATCCTAAAACTGTCCTGAGAGGTAGCATCAACATTCATTCCCCCACCCCCATTATATATTTTGGATGTTGCATTGTATTTAAATATATAATGGGAGTGGGAGAGCAATGGCAGGAAAGCAGCTATTTAATTTAATTTAATTTTTCTCCTATTGGTTATTTATTGTCTTATCACTTATCTACAAGTGTAAACATGAGCACTCTAGCCCTTGTGTTCCATTAACGTTTCCACTTTGACTTTTCAACATTCCTCAAAACAAAATATTCATCTCCTGTCAGGGAACACTGTAATAATGGCTGAGAAACCAAATGAGTTTTTGCACCTGAAAAATTCAAAGAGCAGAGAAATGAGAATTCAGGCTGCTTGCTTGGCTGGTTGTTTACAAAGGTGTGACAAGTGCCATCTGCTGATGATGGGGATTTAAATAAGGGACTTCTACATTTAAAAGCACAAGCTGTTTGTGCGTTCTGGGGGCAATTTCCTAGCTAGGCACTCCAAATCAAATCACATTTTCACACTCCGTTGTCTCCTATGCAAAGCAGAACACATGTAAAATAGAACAGGTGAGACAATCTTTAAGGGGATCATCGTCTGTCAGTGAAAGTGCCTGAAGATTTTCAATATACAAAAATACTTCATTAGACAGAATGGAAAGTAAAGTGTGCAAATATCATCTGGTGTTATATATATTAAATATTTGCCAAACAGATCACAGTCTACGCACTGTGAACTGGTTTAAAGTGTTCCAAACCAATTTCCTCTATATTTTCTGAAAATATTTTTTTTCTATTTATCTGGGAATGTGGGAATGGAAATTGTGGGAAATAAGGTCCCATTCTGCCATCGGATGTGTTCCAGATAGTGTGATGGCTTTGCCTCCCTCCTTGGAATTGTGAGACGTTAAATTGCACCCTGGAGGTGAGGGGGAGGAGTGGACTATATTAGCCCGTGCCTCCCCAACTTTGTTCTCTTTGCCAGCACGGATGGCAGAGGAGAGGATCACTGCCTGCCCATGGCTCGAAAGCAAAAGGCTTTTGCTTTTAGCCATGTGGCCGGCAGTGCAGCAAACAATTTGCGATCGGGGCCTGCATTGCAGCCCCGATCAGAAAATACTCTTGGGGAGGGGGTGTTTGTTGTGGGCAGCCCCAGCAGGGGGTCCAACATCAGAAGCAGTGGGTGTGGGTGCTGACTCACAGCAGAGCGTGTCGTGACTTTGGGCTCTGCGGGTGGCCCTCTGGGGCTTCGTTAGCCTTGCCCCCCGCAGGGTCACTAGGCAGGGGCTGGTCTTGGGGAGTCAGGTGGCCTGGTGAGCAAGGGGTGGCGGATTAGTAGGGCTTCCACCTACCTCATACACCCATGGGGGTAGCTCACCCCACATCAAGTTAATCACGATCATATAGAACAAAATACATAAAAATGAAAATGAAATGAAATGAAAAATAATAAATAAAAATATCTTACTTTCTATTGTGCAGGAAGTGGGATAATTACTATTTTAAATTTATTTATTTATTATTTATTTATTACACTTGTATACCGCCCCATTCCCACAAGGGGACTCTGGGCGGTTCACAACATACGGATTAAACAGATAAAAATCAATAACAAGAACAATAACAATAACAATGAAAGAGTAAAATCCAAGAGCAGTAAGGCGGGCAAAAAAAAAAAAAGACTGTAAACACAGGTCCCTAAGCATCGCCGTAGGCTTCACGAAAAAGAAAGGTCTTCAGATTCTTCTTAAAAGCCGCCAGCGATGGAGCCCGCCGTAGTTCACTGGGAAGATGGTTCCAAATGGAAGGAGCCACCACCGAGAAGGCCCGCCCGCGAGTGCTCGCCCTACGGGCCTCCCTCGGGGTGACTGTCCGCAGTGAAAGAGCCACCGAGGAACGGGTGGGTCGGGCCGGATCTAATTGCCGGGTGAGACGCTCCGTCAGATAAGATGGGGCCAAGCCATGGAGGGTTTTGTAAATCAAAACCAACACCTTGAACCTTATTCGGGAGGCAACGGGCAACCAGTGTAGGCGGACCAGGATAGGGGTGGCGCGGTCATAACGGCGCGCGCCAACCACCAGCCTGGCCGCCGTATTCTGGACCCGCTGCAGTCGCCGAACAAGGTTCAAGGGGAGCCCCATGTAGAGAGCGTTGCAATAATCCAGCCTCGACATGACCAGCGCCTGTACCACAGTCCTCAGGGAACTCTCATCGAGGTACGGGCGAATCTGGGCGATAAGCCTTAGATGGTAAAAGGCCGACCTGACCACGGCTGACACCTGGGGTTCCAGGGTCAGGTCCGGGTCTAGGACGACGCCCAGATTCCTCACTCTTTGCGCCAGCTGGGGGGTGGACCCACCCAAGCTGGGAAGAGGGCCACAGTACCCCTCCGAAGAGCCCCCGAAGAACATAACCTCGGTCTTGCCTGGGTTGAGCTGGAGCCTGTGAGTCCTGGTCCAGTCCAGTACCGCAGCCAGACAGCGATCAAGGGTCCGGACGGCCTCCACTGCACAGGTGGAAAAGGAGAGATAGAGCTGCGTGTCATCAGCGTACTGATGACAGCAGACTCCATAACTCCGGATGATCTCAGCCAGCGGCTTCATATAGATGTTAAAGAGCATTGGGGAGAGCGACGACCCCTGCGGCACCCCACAAGGGAGTGTCCAGGGAGCCGACAACTCACCCCCCAAGCTCACTCGCTGGGTACGGTCCCCAAGGAAGGACCGGAACCAGGCCAGGGCCTGGCCCCCAATCCCAACCTCCGAGAGCCGTTCCAGCAGGATACCGTGGTCGACGGTATCAAAAGCCGCTGACAGGTCGAGAAGGACCAACAGGGTAGAGCAACCCCTGTCAGCCCTCCTCAACAGATCATCATGCAGCGCGACCAGGACCGTCTCGGTCCCATGACGCGGCCTGAACCCGGACTGGAAAGGATCCAAGACATGGTTCTCCTCCAGGAACGACTGAAGACGCAGGGCGGCGACTCGCTCAATCACCTTGCCCAAAAAAGGGAACATTGGCTATAGGACGATAGTTGGACAAATCGTCCACGGCCAAGCCGGATCTTTTAACAATGGGCTTCACCACCGTCTCCTTCAGAAGACTGGGAAAAATCCCGTCTCTGAAGGAGGCCGAAGCGATCAGTGAAGCCCATTTCGGCATGCTCCCCCCTGCGCTCTTAAAGAATCAGTGGTGAGGGTTGTGCACTCCAGAAAGGAATATTGTTTAAGACAGAGCAGTGTGGTTGTGTTGTTGTGAACAGGAATTTAGACAACATGGGTCCTCGGAACGGTCAAGGGAAGAGCAAGGGGAAGCAACCCACCAAACGTAGCAGCCCCCACCAAGATTTCTCCTAAAACTGATGAGGAGGAATGGCCAGTTTGTGAGCAGTGTAGGGCCAAGATGGAGGCTCTAGAGAAGAGTAGGCAGAATCAGTGGCTGTAATCTCCCCTGAACCTCAGTTCCTAGCATGGCAATACAAGGCCAGGAAGAAAACCAAATTGAGGGAAATGTACTGTCCCAATTTACAGCATTGGAAGGTGCTGAACAGGCTACACCAAACCCAGAATGCTGGGGTAAGAAGACCAGCAGGA
Source organism: Phrynocephalus versicolor (assembly GCA_023846285.1). Taxonomy (NCBI): domain Eukaryota; kingdom Metazoa; phylum Chordata; class Lepidosauria; order Squamata; family Agamidae; genus Phrynocephalus; species Phrynocephalus versicolor. Next base: position 10,080,529 of record JAHTLZ010000129.1, on the reverse strand, counting down.
CCACAATGGCAATGCATGTTTTTGCTAAGGAATTTTCAGCAGCTGGCACTAACTCAGGATAAAACAGAGGGCCCAACCACTATGCTAGTCTTCTTAGGTATTGAGAGAGATTCTTGCCAACAGGCCTGCCACTTGCCTATGGACAAGCTGGTAGAACTGAGGTACAGACTGCATAGGATGTTGAACCAGAAGAAAACCACACTTAGGGAGTTACAGGAGTTGACTGGGCATCAGAACTTCACATGCAGGGTCATTACACGAGACTGGGCATTTTTGAGGCACATCTGCTCGTTGATGTGAGGATTGACAAAGCATCAGTCTGCCCGGTATTTCCAATTTTTAATCTTGTCAGGATTTGTTTCTCCACATGCTGGGATGTTGGAGGATCCTTCATCTTATGTTGTTTTACTATTCTATGCTGATTCTGTCTTATTTCGATGTACTTTATTGTTGTCTGGTTTATATTGCTGTTAGCCGCTTAGAGTACTACATGTAGTAGATAAGCGGGATATAAATACAAGAATAAATAAATAAATAAATAAAATAAATCATCACACATTAGGCATGTGACAGGACCTAGGCATCCAGTTGCAGTTCCTCAAGGAATTCAATAGTGTTTCATTTTGGAGAGCAGACCTTAAGCTTAATGCAGAATTCCAGGTGTACACAGATGCCACTGGGTCCTTGGGATTTGGGATTTACTTTTGAGGCTGTTGGTATGCCAGGACCTGACTGGATGGATGGTGCAGCTTGGGATCATTAGGGATTTAACATTTTTAGAGGTTTTACCGATTGTGGGCACCCTATGGCTTTGGGCATCTGAGTGGACCAATTCGGTTGCCCACTTCTGGTGTGACAAATTTGCAGTTGTACATATAATTAATAATCAAACATCCAAGCGAGATACAGTGATGGATTTAGTCAGGGCATTTACACTGGTATCTGCAGTAGAGATGGGGACAAAACAGAAAAATGGCATTTCGGTTTTTCGTTTGTCGTTGAGAGGTCTGTTTCGGTTCGTTTCTGTTTGTCATGAATTTTTTGAAAAATTTCGTTACCGTTTTTCATTTTTTTGTTTGTCATTTCTACCCGCTTTTTGCGCGATTTTTAAAGCATTTATGTGCGCAGGCATCCCCCAATGCCCCAGACCAGAGGGAGAACACTTAAAAAATGGATGCTGGCAGAGACACAGTATAGACTAGGTATGCAGGGAGGCTGAAAAGGTAGTGGCGGGCATTGGCCAGGGTGCAAGGCAGCCGCAGAGTGACTGTACTGTGGGGCAACGGAAGGTACTCACCAAGAGGTACGCAGCACACATGCACACAGGGAGGCTGCAGGACTGAAGCTAGAGTCGCAGCAGAGACAGCAATCCCACCCTAACTCCCACCAGAGACTGCAAGGAGGACGGGGGCTGCCACAGCTTTTTATGCCCTCTGTGGCTGCCAGACTTGCCCACCTAGTCTGCAACCTGGGCATGCTATTGGTTGAATATGATCCCATCACATGGTTCGCCTCCATTTTGTGGCTGCTGGCGACATCCATTTTAAAGGGAAAAGAAAAATACATTGCGATGGGAGAAGACAAAAACAAACATTTTAAGGACCCCAACCCCCCTGGTAGGTATTATCAGACAATATAAATAATTATCGCTGCGTTTTTATGGATGTCCAGTGCGTTTTTTAACAGATGTCTAATCTGCAGTTTAATATCCTAATCCTGGCCTGCCACATTCCCGGTACAGACAACGGCATTGCTGACACCCTCTCTTGTCAACAGATCCATCTGTTTTGGGAGTGGGTGCCGGCAGCTTGGGATCAGGCAAAAATAATACCACCAGTGGTATGGTTAATTGGCTGGATGAAGACAAGTGTGCCATAGGTCTGGCTTTAGCTCCAAGCACTAACCACAGTTATGATCTGGTGATTGGCAAATTCCAAGACTTTAGAGAACAGGAGGATCTCACAACTGAATGGCCTGCCCTTGTGGAGCACATACAGCAATTTGTGGTACATTTATATAGGTGGGGCTGGCATCCAGTTCCATTCAAGGCAAACTTTCAGTGCTGGCCTTCCACACTAGGATATAGGGTCACTGGGATAACATGGGAGATCTTCGGATTTGGAAGATGCTACAGGGATGGTCCAAGAAGCAGGGAAGGACAGGTGACTGGCGTGCTCCCATTATTCCCCAGAATTTATTGGAAATGAATCAGGCCTGGAGCGACCTATGTAGAGACATTATGAGACTATCCTCTTGATGGCCGCCTCCTTACTGGCCTTTTTGGGGACAATGAGTGTGAGTGAGCTCGTGGCATTGGGGAAGAGTGATGGTTTCATAATCTCAAACAGTGTGAACATTTGCATTAGACATTTAAAAACTGTCCAAGCTGACAGAGGAGCCTATATTATATTGGGCAGATATTTTGTGGAGGCCTTATGCCCAGTCAGAGCCTTAACAACCTACTTAGAGCTAAGGGGTACCCAGGAGGGATATTTACTTTGTTACCAGGATTCCAAACCACTCATGAAATATCTGAAGGCTCACAACCATTACAAAACATGCCAGGTGACTTGCCTAGTTATACAATTAAAGGGGTCCCTTGTTAGTTTGTGGCAATTCCCATGGTGAATTAGACAGTTTAACTTACACTGGCATAGTGCCCCAACAGGACTTATCCTGTATGGCCAAATGTGAGGTCACTAGTTGGAGTCTGTATGCTTTTAAACTCTGAAGCTTCACAGCAATTAAGTATGTTGGATCATCCCATAAATCTTTCTGGATAAATTTGCATTTCTTGAAATCTTGTTGTGTGAGTATTGCTTTTCAGACACAGCCATTCATTTTTATTGCATCAGTGTCAGAGGGTAAAAGAGAATGCATTACTTTTGCAGGTTGATTTATTTCAAGCTATTTTTTTTTCAATTTAAAAGTAAACTTGTCAGGACAAAAACCTTGAGAGAATGCAAGTATAAGGCATACTTATTTACAAGGTGTTTTTTACATATTACATAACATCCCGCCAGCATTACATATTGGCTAAGAGCACACCAGTCCTCCCCCTGCCCCCCATGCTCCCAGAGAACTGCTGTAATATTTAAGAGCTTGCGACCAGATGGGAGGGACTATTAATGCAATGCATGACTTAGCACAGCAACATTTTTCCCAGCATAGCCCTGCACTAGCATTTATCAACACAAACCATAAAAGTCAAGGATCTTATTGGGGCCCTGAGCTTGGAACACATTTCTGGCACATGCTAGATGCTCAGTGTGGGCACACATCCATGGATATAAATGCATACATGAACAACTGTTTTACAGAAGGCAGGGAATAAGTATAATGAAAGTTAATGCTCTCTTTGGCTTTAAGTCTGTATAAATGTTTAAAATTTCAAATACTAATATTCCACCACCACCTTCAATACAATCGAAACTGCAACTTTATTGAAAGATGGTAACCATCCTGTACCATTTTCTATGTGTGTAAATATTAGATCTTCACAAGGATGATATTCATTTTTAAAGGTAACAGAGCTGTGGAATTAGCCCCTCAACAAAAAAAAAATGTACAGCTGTGGAAATTGGCATAAACCTTCTCCATAATGTGAAAACACAAACTGGACAGGAGTTTCATTTACCTCACATTTCACAGTATTTACCAGTAACTTTTTTCCTATTGAGAATTAGTGTTAATAAAGAAAAGTTTTAACATGAGGTGCCTTCTCTTTAATTCAGCCAGGTAGTGCCCCAAAGAGGAGGAATGTAATGGCTGATATGCAGGATATTCCACTTTCTGAATTGATAACAGCATTTCTCACTCTTTTTTCCCTCTCCCTTTCTTTCTGGATTTTTCAGTTAGGATAGCAATAATAAAAAGAGGAGAGAATTGTGTTACCTAAAGTGAGAGCATAAAGGATTCATTCACAGATACTTGAGGGGAAAAGCACACATGTGTGTACAAATATCAAAGTGGGTTGTTGTTTTTTCTGACTCACAATTAATATTCTGCAGTATTTCTGGCAATGCATGGCTCCGCAGCGTGGCTGCGCTGTGCAGAGCGCCTTTGCCTCCCCCGTCCGGGAGCCTTGCGAAACTTACCAAGGTCTCGCTGGAGGTCGGGGAATCTGAGCCCTTATAAGGGCTGGCCACGTGGTCCCCGGCCTCTTTCAGCAACCAGCTTTTGGAGGGAGAAGCTCGGAGCTCCTCTGCCTGCGGCCGCCATCTTCTACACATACTGCCGCGGCCGGGAGCTCCACAAGCACCGGAAGCAGTGGAGGAGGACGGGAGCAGAGGTGCGGAGGATGTGATCTCAGATGCCCTCTGGCACATCTGAGATCACAATGCCAGGGGGGATGGATGTACCTGGAGGGCTCACCGGGTCACCGGGTTGGCAGGCACAAATGGCACACCTGGACAGCCCGGTTGGGGAAATGGGACCTTGCTGGCCGAGGCCACCCTGTCCACGGACAGGACTGCCTCAGGGCTATTGACTCACCCTGATATGCTGCCAGTGAATGGGGTCCTTGGTGACCCAAAGGAACAACGTGCAACCCGCACTACAGCAGGCCCCCTGTTTGAAGTTGTGTTTGATGAACTTGTTAATACAGTGGCCTGTCTTGCGTGGTCATTCCGGCGTGTGGGGGCAAAGGAGAAGAAGGAGAGAAACAGAGGAGGGGTTAGTATCAGAGGAAAGGAAAAGAAAAAGGCTTACAAAATATGGTATACAAAACTTTGCTTTTGGTATACAAAAGCCATGTTACATGACTGAGTTACATAATTTCTAACCTTGCTTTACAGTAAGAAAAGTGGTTGAACTGCATCCTAAACATTAGTATGACATTTAGCTTCATGTAGAACAGGGGTGCTCCAACTTTTTGTAAGGAGGGCCAGATTTGGTGCCTGAGAATGTGTCAGGGGGCGGTTGCTCCCCGACCCTGCCACCCCACTGCAAGCCCCACCCACTGACCCATAAGCCGCACCCACTGACCCCTTGCAACCCCACCCGCAGGAAGGAAGGTGGGGACCAAGGGAGGGAGGGAGGGAGGGAGGTGTAAAACAAGAGAGGAAGGAAGGAAGGTGGGGAACAAGGAAGGGAGGAAAGAAGGAAGGTGGGGACCAAAGGAAGCACAGGGAGCCGTGGCCACAGGTCGCCCCTTGGAAGAGA
>JAHTLZ010000129.1:10051251-10065958 GCA_023846285.1 Phrynocephalus versicolor | reverse complement strand
TAAAATAAAATAAAATAAAATAAAATAAAATAAAATAAAATAAAATAAAAATAAATCTTGCCAAGGACCTTACATCTAAGAAATAATCCATCTTTTGCCATGTTATAAACTATTGGTACTGCTCTGAGGTAGGGGGTTTTGCCCTTGAAATATTAGCATCATTTTTGTTAATTTTCTAGTAGCCTAAAAGTATCACCTTTTCCACTTTTGTATTTGGTTTTTGTGAAGGCTACACAGCTCCTCAACTTGTTTTGCTTCAATTGGAAATACTGAGATACCAGGAATGAGCCTCCTGCCCGTCCCATATGTGCCAAGGAAGAAGCAAATGAACCATTAACAGAGACATGACAAGACTGCAACACTGGGTAATCTCTCTCCTTTATATTTGATCCAATTGGCTACAGCCAGTGGAGTTTTCCCAATTTTTTCCCAATCTCCAAATGAAATGCATTGGCCTTCTGCACCACTACCACCCTTCGCCAGCAAGGCAGGGGCCATTGGCCTCAATAAGCCACATTAAGGAGAGGTGTGAATGTGTGTACATGAGCCATAACATGTCTTTGGAAGGATTGGGACAATAAAAAAACTCCCTCCCTTCATTTCAGATGGAGCCTAAGAACATCCAAGCTCCAAGCCTCAACTAAGAAACTGTTTGGCTTTCCCCCCATCTTGCCAAGGACCTTATATCTAATAACTCCCGACAATTCCATCTTTTTCCATGTTATAACCTATTTGAGGGGGGAGGTGCCAATTCTCTTTAAAAAAAAAACCTAACAGTTTTTTTTTTAAGGAGAGGCTATAAAATGCCTGTTTTCCCAAGGTGATTTTTTCTGCTATGGCCACATTCACAGCAGAGAAGATTTCAGCACCTGTGTCAAATCTGATTCAGCAGGCAAACCAATGTGGCCCATGGAGCCTCAAGATGGGGGCATTCCCTTTGCTCCCCCTCCTCCTCCTCTCCCTCCCTCCCCCTCCCTCCTCCACCCTTACCTTAATGCAGGCATGTCCAATCTTCGGCCTTGCTGATGTTTTGGCCCATAACTCCCAGAATTCTAAGCTTAGATTGCCAATGGCAAAGGACTGTGGGAGTTGCAGTCCAAAACATCTGGAGGGCTGAAGTCTGGACATGCCTGCCTTAATGGTAATGAAACTCGCCCTAGTGGAACATTTGGGAGCTAGTAGTTTCAGGTTCCTTTATTGCCTTCATGCTGCTACATTTTCTATTTGTGCCACTCTCTCTTCCTATTTCATACAGATAACAGTATGAGATTTTTTTAAAAAAAAGAAAGCTAGTTTGACAAAAAGTGTGAGTGAGCCACTGATTCAGAAAAGCAACTGGCGAGCTGAAGAGTTTTTACAGCGTGAGCCTCATTATATGAGGCCTGTCATAACTCCCATTTCAGGGATCACTGGTGCTACTCAAGCTATACAACATACTGCTTTCTTTTTTTTCCAAGATGCACTTCACAGATCGCGTAGCCAGCAGCAGCTCTTGCCTCTATCATACATTACATAGTCTCGCTTCCAGAACCAAGTCATTTTAAATAGCCTCAATATCTTTTTTGATATTTTTCAAGTTCAAAAAGCCACGTTCAGCCGTCTAGCATGAATGACTCACGGAGGCCAGAGAGAGCAGCCACATAGCCCAATAATGCTCAAATACTCTGTGCACAGCAATCTTCAATCGCTAGTGGGCTGGTTCTTTTGCTCCAAAGGCAATTGAAGTATATTTTAAACAATCATATTCAAAAATCACAACAGAAGTTCTCTGTGCAGAGCAAAACATGTCTCAGTTTCCAATCGCCACTTATACTACTGCCTGTTATGAACTCTTATTGTAAACACACATTGCCTCTATCCAAATATCAAGCAATCTGCTGCTCTTTCATGAGAGCCTCACTCTGGCCAATGATGGATCTAGTCTGCCCATTGCGTTCAGATGAGAAGACTCATACCAAATATCAACCAGTGGTCCCCTGTTAAGAACACAGGACTTGGCTGTTGGCTATAAAATCCTTTGTTTTTAAAGGGAGCAGCAGGGTACAATATCAAACACCATGTCATCTACAGCTCCAGTGAAACAGCTAGAGCTTTTTTAGAGATGTCGGCCAACATTCTGTTGCCAGGCTCAACTAGATTCTGGCAAAGGTAGGCTGATTCTAGCTCAGCCAGACTCATGAAGCCTTAGATGTCTCAATAGGAGTACTCTGGCTGGGACTAAGAATAGAATACTGGTTTTATGCTGCTGTGCATTCATTAAAACTCTTAACATGACACTTTTGCAAGAGCTTCTGCCATGGCTGATATTTTTGTTGCCTCACTTATTGTATATAGACACTGGCTAGCTTGGCCTCTCCAACTCCACTTCTCTAGAATACCAGAAATATTGTATGTGTGAGGAAAAGGAGGGAAGAACAGCCAGTAAAGACACTGCCACTGCAACAAGGTATAGAGCTGGAAAGATGGACCCTTGACAATCAGCATTTAGAAATAGCAAGAAATCTCCCACCTGCAAGAAAGCTTTGCCCCTCCTTCCTCATAATAAATGTACAGTAGTACAAACAGATTTGTTTGGAAATGTGCTTCTGCAACCTGTATAACCAAAAAAAAAAAAAAATTGAGCAAAAATTCCTGGGCTGTGGGGACAGAGATGAGGGTGAGGAGAGATCTTTTCATGTTCTTGAAGGACAGCCAAGTGGGAAAAGTTTCATGAAACAAGCAGGAAAGAAAAATCAATGAGAGGTGTGCATGCCATGTGTGTGTGTGTTTTTTGTGTGTGTTGTGTGTCTGTGTGATCATGCTAGCAAGTGGGCAGAGGGAGAGGGAGAGGGAGGGGACCCAACCTCTCCTTATCTAAGTTAAAAGGGGAGTAAGGTGGAATGACACTCATGTTAAATCCCAAGTACAGTATATCATTGTATAGTATTTTAGTTTCCTCTCTATGGGCGCTTTTACACGACCCCTAAGATCCGCTGGCCACTTAAATTCGGACCAGAGATCTTAGGGGCTTGTCGCTCTTCCTGTGTTCCCACCCCCTCCGCACTTCCTGGCTGCCGGCTGCGTGAGGGGAGGGAGAAGACAAAGGAAGAAAGACCGTGGCTCACCTCCATTCTGCCTCTCGCTCTTGCCGGCTCTTGCCCCGGCAACATTCCAGTAGCTCTTAAGTAGCTCTTAAAGGGGCAGGAGCCAAAAAACAGCAAACAGAAGCGAGGAGAGACCCACACTCACTATCGTTGCACCGCATCAAATAATTTTCACCTCCAGACAGCAGGTACTTGAAAGGTGTGCTGGGTCGCGCTTAGGTGGGTGGGGTCGCACTTAATTTTCTGTTAGCTCCGGAGCTGGTGGGGAAACATTTTTAAGCTCCGGAGCTGGGAGCCATTTGCAGCGGAGCTTAGGGGTGTGTATAAATGCCCTATGTCACAGTTCTAGGGTTCTTTGTGGTAATGACATAGTCGCATATATTCCTGACCTTCATTTCTCTTTTCAGAACTCTGTTTATTCATTGAGCTGAACAACAGCACTCATCTTCCCTTTCACTATTTGAGGTGGAGATAGCTTCATCCCAGTTTTGAAAATCAGAAGGATCTATCTATCCTTCTCTTCAAGGTCACTGTGACCTCCATGGGAACAACCTCCTGGAGCATGGCCTGCCTGGAATCTCACCTGATGTACTCACTGGGGCTCTCTATTTGACTGGCAGTTACTTACTTTCCTTCATCTCTCACTACCATTGCCCCATCCCCCAGGTGCTGCCACACAACCTTCAAGAGAAAGCAAAGTTGGGCAGTGCCTCTGTAACATTTCGCTGGAGGATCAATGTTTGGGACTTGAATTTAGCATATACTGCAGTGTGCCATACAAGGATCATTAGCAATACTGGAGAAACTATCCCTCAGTAAGCATCTGGTGTTCTGCAGACAGCAGGGCTATATAGAGAGCTAAGTTATCCTGTTTACCATTGGCTTGGGAAGACTGTCTGTTGTTAGTCTTGGAAGATCCAGGCATGTTGGTCTGGGATGATTTTGCCATACTACAGAAGGAATGCATTGAACGCAGAATAATCCCTAATTGTGGCCATTTTTATGTTGTATGGATTCGCCCCATAGGCGATTCTGTTAAGCAGATTTCCCTATCTCCAGAATTTTTTATGTTGTACAGATTTTATGTTATACAAACAGTTTCTTATACGAGGGTCCACTGTATTTTGGGACTGGGGAAAAAGTGCAGCATGGGTTTTACTGCCCAAGGCTGTTACAGAGACCTTCTTGGAGGCTCAATGGTTCAGTTTAAAAAAAAAATACCTTTCAGCAGGATTTAGAGGCAGGCAGGCATTTATAAGGGGACAAGGGAGAAAACTGCAGCATGGGTCTGTTCAAGAGGCAGAGATACCTTTTTAGGAACTCAGTGGCCCAGGAGAAACCCATCAGAAGACTTAGCAGGAACACTGATAGTTCTCTGGGAACCAGGGAGAAAGGAGTACCATGCGACTCTCTGCCTGAGGTTGGCAGAGGGGATGTCTTAGGGCCCCAGTGGCACTGCACAAAAGGCAAACCTATGGGAACCTTTTTTCAAGGGTGTGTTCTGGAGGGCTGCAGTGATGTGCACACACTACTGGTCAATGTGGCATATCTGGAAAGGAAGTACACTTCTATTTCCCCTGACCTTTTGCTTTGAGGCACCGCCCCCTATCCGAACTCCTGTTTTTGTAAGTTCACCAATCTATTGCTTGTAATCTAAGATAAGAGGAATAAAACAAAGCCTTCTGGTAGGAACACATTGGTTTTATGCTTGTGTGTCTGCTCAGCTGGCTGAGAAAGCAAACCCTGGTCGGGAAGCCTGAAAATAAATATTGAATTGACAAAGAATGGGAGGAGAGGCAGGAAAAATATAAAAAGCCCTCAAAGACATACACACGCCTTCCCATCCAAGAGGAGTGCTTTAGAAAAAGAAAATCTATTACAGCAACCACTTCAAAATATCCTCCCTAACTTCCCTAATCATGATCTTTTTCATGGACTGACTACCTAAGACTAAGAGAATCTTCTGCTCACAATAGTGTCTAAAAAGTGAAACAGCTGCCCTGTGGCTCCTCTCTATATAAGAATCAAGTCCCTGTAAGTTCTTGCAGTTCTATGGTTGGTTATCTGAACTGACAAGTTTTCTCTAGGTCTGTCCCAGCATTGCCTAGGGAGTTTGATTGACAGTCTGGCCGGGGTTGGGGCGAGGGGTACCAAGTGAACATACCAAAAATGAACAACAAAAGCAAAAATGTCTGTAGTTGTAACTTATTGGTAAGTCTAATGTTATTTTAACAGTGTTATTTTGTCAAGATGTTTCCAAATTATGGTGAGTACTTCCAGGATTTTCTAGGTACACAGTACTGAGGTATATTTGCCATTCCCTTCTTTAGGGGGCAGTCTACCAATCTTGGTCTTGATCAAATTAAACAACCCAGAGAACTGACAAAAAAGAGAGCTGAAGCATATCTAACTTATAGTTTAAATGCAACCTAACATGAGATAATTTTATTCTTTTTGTAGTGTAACTCATTTTGAATTTATTATTATGTTCACAATGTGCAGCCTCACTACTATTAAATGAATTGCAAAATTCATCAAAAATTGTGAATTTGTTGATTCATCTTCATATGAATCAACATCACCAATGAATTGGAATAAATATTTTTTAGGATTTGAGATGTATTGATTTGTTGGGCTATAAAATGGTCCCAGAGCACCAATAGACACAAAAATTGCAGGGAAGTTTCCCGTACCTCTCCCTTACAATCTTTCCATGTTTGGTGAGGGCTGGATTTCAGATTTCCAAGTTATACACTCACAAAGAGGGCTTCATCAGTAAAGTTTTACCTCAGGCACTTAGAGACAACAAAATCACAGAGAAGCCTCCCCTGCCTTGGTGAAGATTAGATTTTCCCAAGACACTTGTTAAAGGGCACCTTCCTGGGGTAGGGGACTTTGTGGCTGTACAACTTAGATGTCTGAAACCCCATCTTCACCAAACATGGATGGATTGTATAGGAGAGCTGGGAGAAGCCTCTTTGGGAGATTTTATATGGTTTTAAAATAAGAAAATGAATTTACGAATTGATTCATCGGGGAAAAGTTTAAATTTGTTATTTGTCAACTTTAGAAAATCATGTTTCAATCTGAATCACCATTTTTCTGATTCATGCCCATCTCTACACTAATGAGGCTATCAGGACCTGAGCATCAAAAAGGGGTTTTGTCTCATGGTTCCAACTCCATTAGTGACATGGCATTCATAACATACTGTACAAGTTTATTCTATACAGCAAATTTTCAATGCACTACAACATTCTCACTTTAACCTCATACCTCATACCATTATCATCAGTCTTTGTAGCTCCATGGATGGAACAGTACCACATCAATGATGAAGTAGTTTGCAATCCATTAAATATAAATGTGTTTATTATGCTATACAGTAAGCTTTCACTGACTTAATCAGATGCATGATTTGTCTCTGGGCAAGTCCATGTGCAATAAATAACACTGATGGTAGGAAATGGTAAATGGGAAGTTTAGAGAATAAAGAACTGCTAGTAACAATCCAGTGACTAAAGTGAACATTCATAAAATTGCAGCTACTATTAACACACATAACTGAGCATTAGGTGAAACAATTTTTATATATAGGGATATTTTTTAAATAATATATATATTTATTCCAATGCAAGCTTCTGGAAATAAAATTAAACCTCTTTGATATTTTGCAAGTCCACACTCTCGAATTCTAATCACCTTTGAAGGATCTTGGCCTTAATGCTCAAGTCAAGTGCATGCAACCTAAAATCTATTAATAATTTTCAAAAGCATTTAACAAACAATTCAAATGCAATTTGGGAAATGGAGTTGGTTATAGTTGAGTTATCTGAAAGTTACAGCCTTCCATTACTTGGACTCTCTGTTCAGCATCTTGTTATGAAGTGAATTTTCACAGGCATAATTTCCACAGGTGGGAATTTCTTGACTTGAAGCAATCTCCTTCCAAAAATTACACCCTTTTTGTAATTACACAACAGGGCTCCAGCCATTATGCTTACCAAGGATGACTGAAATGCACACTCTTCATGGGGCTACCTATGGAAGGTCTCAGGAAACTTCAACGGGTCCAAAATGCAGCTGCCAGAAGGCTGACTGGGGGGAGGTTACAGAGATCACATTATACCTCTATTAAAGCAGTTCCACTGACTGCCAATCAGCTATCGGGCACAATTCAAGTTGCTGACCATAACCTATAAAGCACAAAATGGCCTGGATCCAAGCTACCTCAAAAATCGAATATTGCATGAATCAGGTCAGGTGCTAAAGTCACAAAGAGAGGCTTTTCTCTCCATCCCACCACTGTCACAGGTGCATCTCCTAAGAACACATGAAAGGGCCTCCTCTGTTGCTGCTCCCAGACTTTGGAACGCCTTCCCGCTAGAGGCCGGGAGTGCCCCATCTCTTCTGTCTTTGTAGCTCTAATGTTATGTCTTCATTATTCTAAGATGCCTCTTCTAATTCCCTGTTCTTAAGTTGAATATGTATTGAATGTTCTGGGCTGTATATTGTCCCTCGTTACTGTAAGCCACCTTGGGTCCTTTTCCAAGGAGAATGGTGGGGTAAAAATATTCAAAATCAATCAATCAATCAATCAATCAATCAATATTTCTTTGTGCGTTTTAGAGGGAGCCAGTGGCATACTTCAGTGGAAATGTGCAATTGCTTTTCTAGAATGAAACTTTAAATACTTCCTTTTTTGTCATGGTAACTTGTGCATCCTGTTAACTGAGGTCCAATAAAGGACTTATCCTATCTTTGCATTCTATCCACATCCCAGCCCCTTTCCAAATCGACAGGGAAATTTTGAAATGAAATTATAATAGCATTGAGTTCTTTGAAAAGCTTACTGTTCAAAAATGTGTGATGTTGTCCTGTATTCATGTTTAAAAATTTCAGGCAAAAGGCCCAATATTATTGCACAATATAATCTGTCTTTTGCCAGAAAGGAAAGGGATGTCAACCATTATATAGAAAAAGGCAGCCAGAGTGCTTACATTACTAATGGTCAAGATGGTACAGAATATCCTCCTGTGTTCACTACCATTTCACCAAGCGAAAAAAAGCAAGAGAAAATCCAAAAGCAGATGCCTTTTTTTACTCAGTTAATTCCTTCTCACCCAACACAGTAAGAGATGATTTTCTACGTCTAACTGGTAGTTTCTGAGGTTATGAAGTTGTAACAATGTAGCCACTTGAGAATAGTCTTGCTGGTAAGCCTGTCCTACATTTGCTCAGTCTTGTTTCTCCCTATCAAAATCAAAATGTCTTTTTAAAAAAATTCAATATTTCAGCTCATGCGGCCTGGATTCTTTCCAAATTTAAAAAAGCCAGTGGGGTCAACCATTGTCTTTCAAGTAGAGATGGGCACGAAACGAGCAATTTTTCATTTTTTTTTGTTTTGTTACGTAACGAAATGAAAAATGACTTTTGTCTCCTAAATGAAACAAAATGAAACGAAACACCAGAAATTTTGTCGTGTGTTTCGTTTTCGTTGCGGCAAATACATTGAACTGTAATGAATGCTAACGGAACAGCAATTTTTTGTTTTTGTTTTCGTTTTTTCATTTTGTTACGTAACGAAACAAAAATGATTTTTTTTGCAAAAATTCACAAAAAACAAAAACGAACCAAAATGGACTCCCTAAACGACAAACGACAAACGAAACACCATTTTTTTGAGTCGTGCCCATCTCTACTTTCAAGATAAGCAAGATTAGTCTTTTCATTTGTTTTTCCTGGCATTGTTTACATTTGGGTGTGTTTAAGGTTGTTTGTTTCTGCATGAAGGTAGAAACAGTTTTGTTATTATAAAAATTCTAAATTGAAAATTCTTTGCTAAAACCTGCCCAAATTTAACACAGAACAAAAGCAGACTCTCTATTATGTCTGTACCAAATTTGGTGCTGATCTGAATTCCAGCCCCAAAAGGTTTTTTTGGGGGTGTGGCTTCCCCCATTTTTAAAATTGCCTTGGAGAATGTTGATTTGCTGTGCTGCGCAATAGCATCACTGTGGTCTTGCACAGTTATAATTTCGTGGAATTCAGTTGCTCTGCTTCACAAGCTCATGGACTCTGATAAGATAGAGTTTTCAATTGCATGAGGTTTTGAAAGCATGGTTAGACTGTATCTTCTTTGCATATATTAAAAGTAACAATTGTGCTGCTTTTTGCTTTTAATAATGTTAGCATTATTTACCAACCAGGTGAGTAATGGATCAAACATTTTATGGTTATCATGCAAAACGGTTCCGCCACACTTCGAGGGAAGGTTAAAAATGTCACCATTTAGAGAGCAAAACTGATGCATAGCGGCACAGAAGTAATGGTGCAGCCAAGTCCTTTGTTGTTGTTGTTCTTGTTCTGGTGGTGGTGGTGGTGGTGGTGGTCATCGTCACTGCTGCTGCTGCTGCTGCTACTGCTACTTCTGCTGCTGCTGATGGTGGGTTAAAAAAACTAGTTTTGAAAAACTCTCAAAATCTTGAAGGAGGGCTAAAACATTTGAGTTCAGAGGTAAGCAAGCTGCTGTGAGAGGATTTAAATCAGGCATGTCCAAACTTTGCCCCTCCAGGTGTTTTGGACCACAACTCCCACAGTCCTTTGCCACTGGTAATACAGTTTTGGAATTCTGGGAGTTGTGGTCCAAAACATCTGGAGGGCCGAAGTTTGGACATGCCTGATTTAAATACTTTCATATTTCTTTCTCTTCCTTTCGTTTAAGGATTTTTAATGCCTAGCTGCCATTTGTTTGCACAGGTGGCCCACTCACAGTCCCTGCCAGGGGAAATGATGCCGTGTGACTCTGGAACTTGGTTCCTAGGGACATTGTAAAGAAATAAAAAGATGGTTGCCCACTTAAGTTTGCTTTTCCATGGTTTGAAATATATATGAAAGATAATGAACAAAGATTGAACCACCTTGAAACGCAATGTGACCCTGCTCCAGAAATTGTGAAATTTGTTCACTAACTCCTGAAAGTTAGTAGCACTTCACATCCACAAACATTTCTGAGGACACGTCCCAGGGAAGTTGAGAATATATTATCCAAATTCACAGGCAGTCCCAACCCAACGTATTTTGCTACCTGAGAAGACAATGACGCAAAGCTCCTTTTAATCAAATATAGATCCAATCTATCTAAAGTTTGGCAATGGTGGCAAGATGGCCTATCAACCCTTCTACACCTGACAGTTAAAAATATAATCAGCCCTATGATCAGTCAAAGAATCATAGAGCTGGGAGAGACCCCATGTGTCTTTAAGACCAACTTGGTCTGGAGCTAGCCTTGAGCAGAAATTTTTTAAATGATATCTTTTGTTTTAAATGATGTAAGCCACTTATGACCCTTTTAAGGAGAAAGGCAGGGTAAACATATTTTGCATAAATAAATAAATAAATATTAGCTCAGCATAGTGAAAAAGAAAGAGGGAATCCCCAGGAAGAGGGACACATCAACAGGCCTGAAGGGATTTTTACAGCCCCTCTTGCGTTCCTCTCTGTCGACTTGAGTGGCTCACCAAAAGACAGAGAAGGAGGTTCATGGCTCTAGGCTGATTTATTAATGACACTGCACTCTAGTCTTTTACATTAATGACTATAATTCAGGTCCAGTGCAGAGAGGTAATTTGAGATACCCATCATGTTCTCAAAATAACTTTCTTATCCCAGCACTGGAGAGATAATTAGTGTTTGCTGCACAAATACAATCACATTGTGTTTTATTATGCTACATAAAATTAATTTGATTACTGTGCTCTACAAGTGTGTTTAAAGACCCTTTTTCCTTCTACATTTTCTGCACTTATCTAGCTGACCCTAGAGTTAACAGAAAACTCAATTTTCTTTGGAAATGAGAATATTTAAAAGAAATACAAGCTCTTCCTCCCTGTCAAAAGAGAAAACAAGCTTACTCTTTCTTTCTGTATATGCTGCTATATTAAGTTGTCATGACTGATAAACTCTTTAACCGATCTGTGGTACCAACCAAGGTTAATTAAATGATGTGTTATTGGTTTGGGCAGAATAGCCAAGAAACAAATAAAAATTATGAAGCATCAGCAAAAAGTTTCTCTAGTTAAAATTCTTTATCAAGCGGATATTATTACCATCTGAAGTTGGCTCGCTAAAGACATTTTATCTTATTTATTCCACATTGCATCCTATGAGGAGGGGTTTTACTGATACTCCCAGTCTCATTCTATCAAAATAAATATTGTATTTGCACAAAGACATTACCTAACAATATTTCATTATGGCAGCTAAAAGAACATGATGTTCTGATGCAATCAGAAATGACACCTCACATATTTCGATGCCAGCCAATTAGGAGGCTTCATGGCAAAAAGAGAAAGACAGCTGTGATCACCATCAGGTCCCTCAAGACAAAATGAAGGTAGTCATTATGGAAACCAAAAGCTTTTAAAGCCGGATTGCACAATGCATCATCTTCATCTTAACTGTGCTATTAAAAGGCTGCCCAGTGGTTTATAGAACATTCAGAACAAGAGAGACCATCTAATAAAAGCCACAGATGCTTCTGAGCTTTTGTATGGTTTCAAAAAATGGATACAAATGATCATCTCCCTTTTTCATTTGTGGGTGAGAGAGGGGTGTCTACTCTGAATTATGTTATGTCCATACCTTACAATACAAAAGGCAGATCTTGCTTCTAAAACCCATAAGGGGGGAAATGACTAAGCATCTAAGTTGCTACACTATCAACACCTTTTAAAAAGAGAGAGACGGAAACAAGATGGGATGTGAGTGATAAAGCAATATATGTAACAAAAGCAATAAATAAGATCAAAGGGAGACTAGCAGCACTCCTGCTGATATCTTGTGCCAGTTTTCTTGAAGAAAATGGAAGTGGATAGTACTGCAAAATAAAAATGATATAAGTGGAAAGAAATTCCAATGCCACTCAATGGGGTAATAGTAGAATAGGAAGTCTTATTATAACTTATACCTTAGTAATCCTACTCATACATTGCTCATTCTGTTCATATAGGGAAATCATTCTGAAAGGAACAACAAAGTGGTGTATTTTGTCTTGTCTTCAAATCTCCAGTGTTATGGTTACCTCCATTATAACTTTGGCTGAAGTAATGTCTGATGGGAACTTGGAGAGTCCCTTGTGGCGCAGTGGTTAAATGCCTGTACTGCAGGTAAAACTGTGCTCACGACCTGGGGTTCAATCCCAGGTAGCAGGCTCAAGGTTCACTCAGCCTTCCATCCTTCCGAGGTCGGTAAAATGAGTACCCAGCTTGCTGGGGGGGGGGCAATGTGTAGCCTGCACTCTGTAATTAAAAATTGTAAACCGCCCAGAGACTACTTGTAGTAGTATGGGGCGGTATATAAGCAGAACACTTTTTTTTTTCACAGTTCAGAATCCTGGCTCATCAGGTCTAGATTACACAAAGAGTCTCATTAGCCCTATGCAGGTATTAAGCCTCAGCCTGTGGGTATATTAAATGGAGATCACTGAAGTGAGGATACATACATGCCCTTCCCCTACATACCCATACCACCCAGAAATGAGGCTTCCACCCAATGAAAGAGCCATGAGACATTTGGACGGGAACAAATAATTTATTATTTCCTTTAAAATTTACTGTGCTGTCAAACAACAGGATTTGAGCTATTATTTTAGATGAGGCCCACAGAAGTAGATGTGGTTCTCCAAGGAGCATTGGAGAACGACATCTGTATGTGTTTGTGTTTGTGTGTACACACGAGAGATGGCTACGAAACAGAAAAGTAGCGTTTCATTTTGTTACGTTTATGTAGTAGTTTTGTTTTGTTTCGTTTCATTTGCAATGCATTTTTAAAGTACTTTCATAACAAATGAAATGAAATAAAACACTATGTTCCCCTGAGCCCTAAAGGACCGAAATGACAAGGGAGCTTCCTCAAGCAATTCTAGATAACCCCCTGAAGTTTGGAAAGGTTTGGGGGGTCAGGGAGCTGAGTTATGAAGCTCCAAAGGGGGTCCAAGTAGTTAATTGAGAGAATGTGTGGTGTGCACACCAGCAATTTAGGAGTTAATTAAACCACCAGTTTAACTCCTATTAACTCCTAAATTCACTACCCAAACCCCATTTGGAGCTTCATAACTTAGCTCCCTGACCCCCAAATCTTTCCAAATTTCAGGGGGTTACCTAGAATTTTGGGGGGCTTTCAGGGAAGAACTTCCCTTCCATTGATTCCTCTAGGACAAATTGTTTCATTGTAGCTGGGGAAATGGTGTTTTGTGATGAAACAAAACGTGTCCCACCATGTCCTAACAGCATTTCGTTTTTTTTGTTTCGTGCCCACCTCTAGTTCATACTCTTCAGACATCTAGAAGTTGCTTATGCCTGTGCAGAGCCAGTTCAATAGGAGCATTCAGTTTTTACAGATGAAATGTCGGCAAAACTGAGAGCATAGGAGGTGTTTTGTGATTGTAGATACAGAAAGTGTTTTGTGGTCTTTAACCCAATGCATATGCATGATACCGCAGGTGTTGCACATCCTCTCTCTCTTGCCTGCTGCCTCCCTCACAAGCCTCTGCATGTTGGCCAGATCATCCCCACCCCCACCGAGGCATCTATCCAGTCCAGGCAGGAGCCCAGGCTTCCTTCCCCCACCTCCTTTGGCAGCCAACCACTCATATGAGGCGGTGGAATGGAGATTCCCCCTGTGTAGCTGTTGAATACTTAGCCTGGAGTCCTGCCCAGACTGGACAAGTTTCCCAGAGGGAAAACCTGGCCAGTGCACAGAGGCTTGTGAGTTGGGGCAGCCAGCTGAGGGGAAGGAGGGAAGGGTGTGGCACCTGTGGTACCACAAATATGAATTGGGCTGAAGCATGATGCTTTGTGCCCATGTCTAATCGCAAAGTTTCTCATTCCTGGCAAACTTATAAATGTGTGATATCTCTGTTGCCTGCAGATGTTAAAGACGGAGCAGCTCCATGAAGGGGGAAAGATGGTAAATATGCACCAAAGAGAAGAGAGCATTAGAGATTGACAGCCCTGCTTTACAAAGAAAGACCAATCTTCTGTTTCCTATCTGTCCACTTACAGAGGATGAATCTGGCTGGGATAGTAGTAGTGTATGTCTGTGTGTATGCTGCTCAGCCCTTTCATAATGTTTTACATAATCTTCATAATACATAAATCATTTACATAATATGCAAGTGTGGCCTAAAATGGAGGAAAGGTGGAAAACACATATATCCCATCCACAGGCATATAGAAATGATATATGGCTCCCAGGTGTCATGGTTTGGATTGTGATTTTTTTAAAAAAAATAATCTTTACTATTTCTACTAAAATTGCTTCCTCCTTCCTCCTTTAGAGCTGTCACAAACATTTCTGGTCCAACATTTTGGCATGCTCATTTCTTAGCTGGAAGATAGTAGCCTCCAGTAGCTGCAGAACACCACTTTGAGAGAGAAAATGGAGGACGTATGAGAGAAGGGAAGAGAGAGGGGAGAAATGGAACAACACTCAGTCAGAGAAAGCATGAAATTGGCAGCTGATCGGGCTACAAGAGATCATTTGCTGCTTGGATGGGGAGGAACATAACAAATGGCCAATCTCTCTTCCCCTCCCCAATCTTAACAGATCCTGTGTATCCCAAT
>JAHTLZ010000129.1:10005836-10051241 GCA_023846285.1 Phrynocephalus versicolor | reverse complement strand
TGTGTGTGTGTGTAAGAGAGAGAGAGAGAGAGAGAGAGAAATGTCAGGGAGTGGGGAGTGTTTGGCTAACAGAGAAATGGCACTTGTCTGGGATGAGTGAAGCTAGCACTTAAACAATGAGAACTAAAGAAAAGACAGGGCAAAACGATGTGAAAAAGTAAGGGTTGTGGGGAAGGGGAAAAGAACAATAAGTTGGATGAAGCCAAGTACTTTTGCTGCCATTTTATATTAAAAAGGCAATATCTGCAAACACAATGTTACACTATTTGGTTTCTCTGGCACAGAGCAAATCTGCTCTCTCATCATCCTTTCATAGGGAGCAACTTTTTCTTCACCTGTGTATCTTCTTTAGCCCATCATTTTTCAAGCATTAAGCTAAGAAAGAGGAAGTGCCATTACATTGACTAGCCAAAACCTGTATAAAATGCCATTTCAACTCCCTCTTGAGCGATTCTGCATCTTTTCACAGTTTTAATACCTTTATAAAACAAACAAATAACTTGACAGAAGAAATAATTTAAGCAAAATGTTGATATGACAAATGTCATGGTTCAGTCAGAAAATAATCTTGCTTCAAGCTACTTTTCTCAGGTAATAAATTTTCACAGTAGTTCTTATCATCTGGAACTAACTCAAGCCAGAGACGCATCAAAAGATGACCTGAGGATTGGCAGCGGAAAGGATTCTGCTTTCTCTAGTAGCAGCAATTTATTTTAGTTTCATACAGCAAGTCAGCTGGAGCCTGCAATTTTCATATCTTCAAATGTCATAATGCTGCGTGTGAGGTGAAAACTCAAGTGGGAAAACTGAATATTTCCTCGAAGCAGCATGAAAAGGAAATTAGATTATTTGTATTTGGAACCACAATGTATTTATTGGAGAAACATAATTTAAAACTTGTAAGCCCTGTTATTTATGTGAACTTGGAGTTTTTTTTTTGACCAACTTGAAGCAAGACCTTTTCTTCCTCATGCTAAAATGAAAGCAACCCCAAGAAGCCTATGCGATATTGCAAGGACACCTTAACATTTGCAAATACAATGCCATTGCACAAAAGGCCTATACTGATATCATCAGAAATAACAGCAATGTTTGCCTCTGGAATACAGATACAGCTCAGTGCCATTAAAACAAAGGCAGGCATGGAAAAGGAGGTGGCAGTGGAGGAGGACTGATCACACAAAAACCTTGTTCCAGACAGTGTTGTCCAAATAACTTTCCCCCAAGCTCCTCTCACCACCCCAGGTTCATTGCTGCCTCTCAGAGAAGTGCACAAAAGCAGTTCCACTGTAGCAGGCATTGATCTTATCCTTGGCAAATATTTTACCAAGGGAAGAAATTGCAGGGCAGTGTCACCCAACATTATTATGAGATGGGTTAACAAAATAGCATATTCAAAGTGCAAATCCTCTTCATTGCTCTGCTCAAATTGTTCACTAGATACTTCCTGACTGGCTGGTGTTTGGTTCCACATAACCTCAGAACGGCTCACAATAGCAAAAACAATCATAAAGACTAAAAAGATACATAACTGCCCCTGACCCAATCCATGGCAAGCAAGACTATACAGATGTATGCCTGCCCTACATTTTGGGAGTCCTCTCACCCTTGTCATAATGCTGTTTAGAATAGAATAGAGTATTTATTGTCATTATTCATATGCAAGATATGCACAATGAAATTAGAGTGCTGTTCCACTACACACTCTAAACAAGGAACCATACAAAACACATAAAACACATAAAACACCATGCAAAATATTTAAAAACTCTTAAAATCGCTTACAAAAGTTAAAACACTACTTATAGTGTTTTACTAAACTGATAAGGATGGTGCTAAAACGACCACATTTAACTTGGATACTGCTCTGGGATAAAAACTGTTCTATAGTCTATTTGTCCTTGACAAATATTTGTCCTATATCTCCTGTCAGATGGCAACAGTTCAAAAAATTGGTGGCCAGGATGCGAAGGGTCTCTCGGAATTCTAGATGTCTTCCTTAAACATCTGGAGTTGTATAAATCTTCCAAAGGAGGAAGAGGATAGCCCACTATCCTCTCAGAAGTGTTTATAACCCTCTCAGAGGAGACAGTGTCTGCAAATGTGATATGTAAATGGCTATTGATCTGGGGCCATGGCTTCACAGCTCCATCACCTCAGGGTGATGAGACAGAGACAAGAAGATATTTGTTTTTCTTGAACACCTCATTTTAGCTGTCACCCCAAACCCCAAGAAGTTAGTGTGATTTGCGCTGCCATCAACTAGAAGAAGATGGAAGGGGGGAGGCAACAACCAGAAGACTAATTCTGACCTAACCAATCAAAGCCAATACATCAGGAACACAATAGTTGACCCACAGTCTCTCAAACATACGGTTCCTAATAGTAGGTTGTTTAGTAATCTATTTGAAGGGAAAGAATGGAGAGAAAATTATAGCAGGTGACCCCTGACCAGCAATTTAAATTCACCCAATTCCTGTGTGAAATGGTCAGCAGAGTGGTTGCAAGGAGATAAATATTGTGTAGGGTCTTCCATCTTAGCCTTTCCTAATGTATCAGTGTACTGGGTTTTATTGGAGGGTTCAGCAGTCTATGGAAACATAAAAGCTCTGGTATAATCCATATACTCCCTTTGTTTCAAGTATGATTTTGTTGTCCAGTAAATATTTTAGTTATATTATTTATTGATTTAGTTGATTTATATACCAGCCATATTTGACCAATGCCACTCAATGTAGTTTATAAAAGCAAAACAATAATCAACCATGTCAAATTATACAAAATTATACAAAATTATACAAATCAATGGGAAACAATATAACTTAATTTTAAAAGTACAACAAACAAAACACAAATATTCAATATTTCATCCTAATTATGTGTTCTTAAATCTGGATAAGTAAATACCCAACACTTTTTGCATTGCCTGAAAACTGCTTGAATTATAAGTATTTCTGTTCTGCTCTTGACAATTTCTTCAGATGGTTTTCCCCTCCTATGTGGCACAAATTTGATAAATAAAAACCCAACTTATTTCATTTTTCCAGGATATTGGAAATGCAAAAGATGCTGAGTATTTTGCTGAGCTGTGAGATAAAAACGGCTGCACAGAAGGCTGTGTAGATAAATCTCCAATTGACAAAAACACTTATCTGCTAATCTGTTTGGGAGCAAAAAATCATATCTCATTTAAATCTCCTGAAGTCTTCTTTTTTCATGTAACAGTGCTGCTTCAGTCCTGACTTCACAAAACACATACTTCTGAAGATACTTCTCCCACTTAAAAATTATTTGAACAACCAATGACATTATATATACAAATATTTCCAAACAGGCATGTAAAAATGACTCCATAAATATAACAGCTAGTATCCTCCTGGTGTTTGCATAAGTCTGCATCACTTGCTCTGTCTAATGGTGGGCACTGGGGATGGGCACAAAACAAAAAAACAAAATGTTATTTCATCCTGTTGTTACATAATGAAATGAAATGAAATGAAACGACATGAGGAAGCAGTTTTTTTTAAAAAGCCTGGGCCTTTTTTAAAAAAAACTTTATCTCTGCCCCCCTAAGCCCCACCTACCACCTGATCAGTGCTGAGGTGGGGGAACCTTCCCCCCCCTAGTGCCAGTCAGCTGGCAGGTGGGGCTTGGGGGAGGGGAACAGTTTTTTAAAAGCCCAGGGCTTTTTAAAAAAATCTTCCCTCCCCCCTCCACCACTTTCCAGCCCCCCCCCCATAAACCATTTCATTAGTGGTTCATTTTGTACAATTTCTTTTTGGAAAAAAATCATATGAGATGAAATGAAAACAAAGTGGGGGGACGAAGGGAAACGAAACAAAACATACTTTTTTCATTTTGTGCACATCCCTAGTGGGCACTTGAAACATTGCTTGGTTGCTCTTAGGCATGTTAACATGGCATATGACCAAAAGATGCTCAGACCTTCATAAGTTTGGCAGAAGTAGCTGCAGTGTGTTGAAGAGTCTTTATGCACTCACAATAGGATTCTGATCAATGCATATAAAATAAAATTATATCAATCCA
The DNA here is from genome assembly GCA_023846285.1 of Phrynocephalus versicolor. NCBI lineage: Eukaryota > Metazoa > Chordata > Lepidosauria > Squamata > Agamidae > Phrynocephalus > Phrynocephalus versicolor. The sequence goes on along the minus strand of JAHTLZ010000129.1, from coordinate 10,047,194 downwards.
AAGGCAGAGATCTCACCATGCCTTTGAATTCATTGGCTCTCAGCACAGTAACACTTTCTATGAATATTTCTTTGAAAAATATTGACTTCCAACAACACAGCCTTCTCAAATTTGAATATGATACATATGTTGAGATATTTTTCCAGTGTTTCATATTGCATTAGCCAGTGAGTCCTAGACTATAAACGGCCAAGACATCCAAGTATTCTTTCCAGGTTTCAATGATGTCAGTTTAAAAACCATCTTGGAAACCATTCAAGAGCTAACAAGACTGAAGAATATGTGTCTTCTCCTTCATTTGACTGAGGAGGAGAAGCCCACAGCTCTGGGAAGGAGAAAAAGCAGTAGGAATACAAGAAAAATGTCATTAAAACATAGTTATAGAATTGTTGTTCTGCAGGCTATTTGGACGTTATCTGCTATCATTCATAGAGATTGAGCAGTTCTCCTTAGCACTTTGGAATTGATTGTTGAGTTTATAGGCTCTAAGACAAATGAAATGAAGACATACTAAGATAAATAACAGCCTCTAAGAGCAGTGATGCTGAAATTCCCTAATGCGGGAATTTTCAAGTGATAACTAAGTTTACTGATAAAGATGTGAAGAAATGTTTTCTGTTGATTAAATCCTAGTCAAATCTGGTCATTGGCATGGGGGGGGCATTCAAGTTAATGGTTCCTTGCTGTGATTAATCTGAGAAATCTGGAAAACATGGGATGTTGACGTCTTTGGAAAATTCAGACTTTCTCATTGACCAGGAACAGCTGGTCTGGATGAAAGGTGGAGCCAAAGTTTGCCTGTAAAGGAATGGAAGCAACCATCTGTGGTTTATCTCTGGGCAACAACTTCAAGACCAGTTTGGCTTGCTTCTTGATATTATGCTAAGTGGTAAATAATTTTAACTGTGTATGAAGGAAAAGGGATAGAAACTGCTCTTGCTTTTGTGAACATTTGAGGCAGTTTGAAGCCTGATTGACTGACCATCTCAAAAGGTCCAGAATCTGATAAAAAAAAAGATATAAAAACAAGTTCAGATACTACTTTAGTTAGCTTAGTTATCTCTTAGGAGAAACTATGCTCAGTTGTTGTGTTATTGTACAATGGCAGAATAAATGCACCCTGTGCATGTTTTAAAATGGTGTTGATGCTACCTTTTGTGTAAGCAGTAGGTGGTTTAGTTAGCTTTCTTATTTTCTAGTGTGTTTCTTCCATATTGCTCTTGCCATATATTCTAATTGATTGTTAGCTCCAAAGTATTTTGATGCATTTTTGAAACTTTTGCCCTTTTGACTTTTAGTTGTGGTGGCAGTTCTTCCTTACAGGGCTGGAATAATTGAAATAAAAGAGGGGGCATATAGCCATGACTAAATACAAATGCAAGAACAGGCAATATATGCTATCTTTATAGGTCACTGATAAAAAAATTAAAATGCTTTTATTTCAATTTTTTAATTCAAGCTTTTATGGATAAGTTTCACTTCTCCAAGGCAAGTACCAAAAGTCCAAACATGGGAAGATGGGGTTTGGCAGGAAAGCAATCTTGGATATAAACTTCTTAGCAAGACAAATTTCACCTGCCACAGTCTTAGATGAGGCAAGGAGTAGCAGGGCTGGAGTTGCAAGCCTCCATCTGAAACAGAGGATTGGGTTTCACATCCTAGTTCTTCAAACAAAGTAGCAGATAAAATGGACCCTAAGAAGAGTAAGTTTCCTTGGAGAGGAAACAAAGAAGAGGCAGTGCCTGCAGACTATGAAGGGAATGGTGGTGAACTTCTGTGGGAGGAGAATGCCTTATCTCCCACTGGAGGAAAACTGATGCCATTAACTGGTGAAGGCATAAGCTGTTGGTACCAGAGAAATGTAGAAAGCTCTAAATATTTGGTGTGTTGTGAATAAAACTGCTTCTCTCTCTCTCTCTCTCTCTCTCTCTCTCTCTTTCTTTCTCTCTCTGTGTGTGTGTGTGTGTATGTGTGTGTGTGTGTGTGTGTGTGTGCAAAGCTTCTCCTTGGTAATTTGGAATCTTTTCTTCAAACAAGCACCAGCCCCCAACTTTTGTGGAAGCGACGTTTGGCAAAGAGGTGTGAATGTTTTGAAAGACAAGCACAAATCTGAAGAAGGGATCTTTCGCACATTTATTTTACGGATGTGCCTTTCTGCCTATTGCTTTTTTGGGCTGTTAGAGAAAAAACTCTTGAGAAAACTCTGTTTCGTTTTTTGCTTTCTATATGTGGTGGATTTAAAGATACAGTTTAAGAGCAGTGCTGGGAAAGCTGCTTTTCAAAGGAATGGACTCCATGTTTTGAAAATAATTGCTGGAGAATCTCTGTTCCCCACCTCTTTTTTTCTTCCTTTCTTCAATCCAGTTGCTTCCCTCTATACCCCTTCTTTTTGGAAACTGAGTCGCAGAAACTACAATTACAAGCAATATTAGAGCTATAAGAATACAATGAACTGAGAAATCTTATCAGATGAAGAGTATGCCAATATAATCCTATGAAGAGTAGAAAAATTAATAGTAATATATGCACCACAGATGGACCCATCCTCTGAAGATACACAGATTTTTAATCCTGAACAAGATACAGAGGCAGAACAGATTGCTGAATTTAGTCTACAGATAACAACAAAAATTGTTCAGGATGAACTTGTGAAAAAAGCTGAAATTAGTCTTGATCAGGAGATACAGCCAGAACAGAGAGCTGATTTTAATCTGCAGAAAAATACAACAAGATCAGTGCAGGATAAATCTTTGGATAGTCCAAATTCATGAAGTAAGATAAGTGCATCTGCTTTACTCAATATGGATACAGAAGAGAGAAGAGCTTGGGATCTTTCAGCAGCAGAGCAACTTTTAAGATTGCTATCAAGATAAAAGAACAATTTATGAGGATAACAGACTTGGCAGGGAAAGAGAAAATTCAGAAAGGGAATTTCTGGCTTAGTGAATAAATTACATTTTAAAAAGTTTGTTTTCTATAACTTGATTGTCTAAAGCTACTAATTGATTGCCGTGATATGGAAAACGGAAATGTGAAGACTAACCTGAAATATAAATAAATATTAATGTGTTAGATCCTTAAAAGAATTGTGGTAGTTAGGTACAGATAAGACCTTCAATGCATAAAGTGAAATCTATAGACCAAGAGGTAGCCATTTTATAATGCTAGTACTAACTTGAGTTAGAGAAGGATTTTGAAACTAGGTATATTTAGAAAAATAGGTAAATATATCATGGATGACATTTATGATATATATTTGAAGAATTAAAAATCAAGATAGAATATACTGTTGAGATTAAATAGGCTATATATTTTGTATTAGAAAAGAGATGTAAGCAAAGATAGAATATGAATGAGACAGTAAGGAAACTAAGTATGAAAGTATGTTCTTTTAAGCTGGGGAAAGTAGATATGAATTATACTGAGCTGAAATGTTGAGGGAAATTGTGATTGAATTGGTAACATGACAGGAGACAAACAACATATTTGTTTTATTTGGTTCCGTGTAGAAAATATTTTTTTTTAAAAAGTACTTAACCCTGTGAATATGATGAACTCTCTGAAAGCACTGCTCATTTTGGTTAGACTAGAGTGCTGGGTGATACCAGGATCAGGCAAATCAGGTAATGGTGAACTAACCATCATGACATTCAACCTTTCTGCTGCCTGTTCCTTGTGCAGAACCCACCAGGCAGGCAGAGCTCAGAAGCCTCAATGGTGTCAAGAGGAGGGCTTCAGATTTGTCAGGAACTGGAGAACATTTTGGGACCAGCCAAACCTGTTCAGGAGGGATGGGTTGCACTTGAACCATGATGGGACCAGATTGCTGGCACCCAACATCAAAAAACCTGGAATACTTAGCAGGAGATAAAAATGTTGATATTACTGGCATCACTGAAAACTGGTGGATGAATGATAACCAATGGGATACAGTTATCACAGACTATAGACTCTATAGGAAGGACAGGAAGGGGCAAATGGGAAGTGGTGGCACCTCATTGTCCAAAGAAGTGATAACATTATATGAAGTGGAATATCCAAGTGATTTGGAGTCACCATTAGAAACGCTGTGGGTAAGGGTAGCAGGCCACAAGGATGGTCTAAAAGTAGACATATGCTATCAGCCTCTCACCCAAGCCCCAGGGCATGTCTGAGAGGGCAGAAGGGTACATCTGCCCTGGGTGCAGCAATCTGGGGGTGCCTGGGGGAAGGAGGAAGCTGTGTGGTAGGTGAATGGCAGAAGAAGTCGGGGTGCCAGGGGTTGGGGAGAGAGTGAGAGAGAATGGAGGCGGGAGGAGGGCATTCTCACATGTCCCTCGGACAAACACAATGATAATTAATTCCTGAAAACATAAAGGGCCACCCTCTCCCGGGGCCGTCCTTGGCCTTGGGCAACCACTTCTGAGACATGTGCCTATTGTTCCTGCCACACAGGCAACAAAAGTGGCTGTTCCAAAGCCCTGGAAGGAGCATGGGCAGGGGGTAGGATGAAGGAGGAGGAGGAAGAAGACAAGGAAGGCCTCCCGGATTGAGCCCTTTGTGCAGGCCACTGTTGGTCCGTCAGGTGCATCCTTATCTACATCAGACTGGCAGAGCAAAGGTCGTTTCATCTAAGGAAGTACAGGGGCGGAGCGAAGGCAGCACTCATCCCGGCACGTGCCCTTGGCCCCTGGACAGTGAGCAAGCAAGCAAGAGTGCAGGGGCCATGCTGAGTTGGTGAGACATGATTTTGTCCCCATGTGCTTCAAACTCTAGCTACGCCTCTGCCAAGCCCTTGAGGGAGATTGGCAGTTGGATAATATTGTAAAGAAGACATCCAAGAAAGGAAGACTGGTTATAATGGGGGACTTCAATTATCCTCACATAGACTGGGTGAACTGTTGTTCAGCAAATGAGAGATATACAAAATTGTTTTTCCCTGGAACAGATGGTTGAAGACCCAGTGAGAGGTATGAGAAATCTTGACTTGAACCTGAGTAATGCAAAAGATCTGGTGCAAAATGTTAATGTGACTGATCCAATAGGGAACAGTGATCACAACATAATTACTTTTAACTTAATCATAGACTGCCAATCACTGATAAAATCTAGAACCTTAAATTTTCAAAAAGGAATTTTCCCAAAGATGAGGAAACTAGTAAAAAAAAGAAGATGAAACAGAAAATTGAGAGAGTCCAAACAATCCAAGAGGCATGGAGGCCCAATTGGAATAAATATCCAAAAGGAAAAAAAGGCACTGCCAGGTTCAAGAGGACTTCGATGTGGCTTACAGGATCTGTTCCAGAAGTGATTAAAAGCAAGAAAAGCTCATTTAGAAGATGGATGGCTTGTCCAAATGAGGACAACAGGCAGAAACATAAATTCTGGCAGAACAAATGCAAGGCAACAATCAGGAAAGCAAAGCAAGACTTGGAGGAGCTTATAGATAAAAACACTCAAAGAAAAATAGGACCCTGACTTACCAGGGCCCTGCACTGATGCCGGGGCGGCTCTGGAGTCGGAGTGGCAGTGGTAATGGCATCTGCCACGTGGAGCCACCAGCAAGGAAGAAAGAGACCCGGATGTAGCCAGCTGAAGTGATTGGCCCGTGGAAAGCAGGAGGGTGAGACTGCCAGCTCCAAGGAAGGAGGTGGAATGACATCACAGCTATGCGACATCAAGGGTTAAAAAGAGGAGGCGGGCCGGAAGGAGCTCAGTCCCGCTGAAGTAGCAATACCCAACCCTCCCTCCCAGTTTGTAATGCTAGAGTTCAGTTGCTGTATAGTGTTTGTTTGTCGCAACAATTGGTGTTTTTTTCAGGCATTGGGATGGATTCAATGGCTTTCGGAAGACAGGCAGTAGCCTGCTGGTGGACTTCAAAGGAAAACCGGTGGTGAGGGGGCGGGAAGGTGAGGCGTCCCAGCTCGGGGAGACGCCTGTAACCCCCCCTCTAGGTATGATGCCATGATGTGGCCTACGTCCGCATGGCATCTGGGATCCCACCTGGGATTTTATTTGTTGGGAACATTGTCATCGTGGGCAAACGGGACCCTCGATGGTTGTATCCATCTTCAGTGCCTAGTCATATAACTGCTGCTGTTACCAATAAAGTTGTGGCCTTTTTGTATTCCATAACATGTTTGATTGTGTCATTTGTATAGACGGAAGAAGGCTTAGCTATAGGCCATCAAATAACAAGAGTTCTTTAAGTACACTAGAAGTAAGAACCCAACTAGGAAGGCCATTGGACCACTAGATAACAATGGAAGGCAAGGGATAATTAAAGAGGAAACAGAGATTGCAGAAAGATTCAATGATTTATTTGCTTCAGTATTCACTGAAGAAGACAGAGACCAAATTTGCCGAAGACACAAATTATACAGTGTAGTAAAAACTGAGAGAGATTGTGAGGAGCTCCAGAGGGATCTCTTGTCACTGGGGCAGTGGGCAAACCAGTGGCAAGTGAGTTTCAACATTAGTAAGAGCAGAGTGGTGCACGTTGGGGCAAAAAGACCTAATTACATTTATAAACTGATGGGGTCAGAATTCTTTGCAACAAACCAGGAAAAGGACCTTGGTGTCCTGGTGGACAGCTCAATGAAAGTGTCAACCCAGTGTGCCGCAGCAGTGAAAAAAGCAAATTCAATGCTAGGGATCATGAGGAGGGGTATAGAAAATAAGTCAGCAAGTATCATTTTGCCTCTTTATAAATCGATGGTGAGACCCCTTCTGGAGTATTGTGTACAGCTCTGGTCACTATACCTCCAGAAGGATATTATGGAAATGGAAAAAGTGCAGAGGAGGGCAACCAGAATTATTAGGAGACTGGAACATCTTCTTTACCATCCGATGCTGCAACAGCTGGGCCTCTTCACTCTTGAATGATGACATTTAAGTGGTGACCTGACTGAAGTTTTTTAAAGTTATACATGGTGTGGACAAAATAGATAAGGAAAAGCTATTTTCCCTGTCACACAACACTAGAACCAGGGGGCACTCCATGAAACTTTTGGGTGCTAGATCTCAAAGAAATAAGAGAAAGTACTTTTTCACCCAGATGATCATTGGTCTATGGATCTTCCTGCCGGAAGATGTGGTGACACTGTCAGCCTTGACAGCTTTAAGAAAAGATTGGAGAAGTTCACAAAGAACAAGGGTATCAATGGCTATCATTATGGATACCTAAGGACAACCTCCGGGTTGGAGAGATAGGCAGCATATCTCTCAATGCTATTTGCAGGGAATTGTAAGCAGGTGAAAACATCTGCTTGGGAATACCCTGAAGCAAATGGTGAGCCGCTGTGTGAAACAAAATGCTGGACTGGATGGGCTGTGGCCTGTTCTAGCAAGGCTGTTCTTATATTCTTATTATTCGGGGCTCACCCACTCCAGGATCAATAAAGTGGTATGGCCAAGTGGCTACAGCAGGACTCCCTAAACTTAGTGGTCCATCAAACATGCTCAGTTTGTCATTTCATCTATTTGACAGGAAATAGATCTCCAGTTCTCTCAATATATATGCTCAGCATTTGCAGCTTGTGTTGATGAGTCTATGAAACCTAGTCCAAGGCCAAAGCTTCCGCTATAGTAAAAACTGGAGCAGGTTGTTGCATTTTTGTGTGTGCCTTTTTTCATGTTTTTAACTTTTAATAAGCTTGCTTTTTGTTAAGGCAGATGTTTTGATTCAGTTCTCCAAGGACCTGGCAGCTGCTCTGATTCAGAAACAATGGCCACAGGTGATTATTTTTTTCAGTTGCAAGTTTCACAGTTTTGTTTTCTGACCAAATCATCTGCACAGACAGATGGCCATCCATGAGGTGGATTCACCACAAAAGGTCCCAGGAAAAATCATTCATGATTCAATTAATCTATTGGATTTGTCAGCTTTTGGTTAAAGCAAGGGGAATGTGACAGACACAACATTCTACCTCTTGTAAGCAGGAAGGATCTAACAAATCAAGCAATACATCGTGTTAGATTGCCTTCATCAATTTCAGTAACTGTTGAATAGCTTAGTGCAGTGGTTCCCAACCTGTGGGTCAGGACCCCTTTGGGGGTCGAACAACCATTTCACAGGGGTCGTCATGAGCCATTGAAGAAAAAGGCACAAATGGCGTGGGTCTGGGGGGGGGGAGGAAGAGTGAGTTACAGCTTGGTAGATTGGGAGGGATGTCAGTCAATGGCATTAGAGGCTGCGATTGGCTGAAGGTACCTGTAGAGGGAAGTTCTGTATGGCACCTGCAGCAGTGACCTGCCAAAGGGAGCTTGTGGCCTCTTCCAAGCAGGGCAAGGGGTCAACTGTACTATAGGGTGGCGGCATTAGGAAGGTTGGGAACCACTGGCTTAGTGGTTTTGGTCTCTGGCTGCAGAGCCATAGGTTGGAAGGCCAATTCCCTACTTTGCATCCAGTTGCTCCTTCCAACTTTACAGTACTAAGACAATGATGATGAATAGAGATGGGCACAAAATGAACTTTTAGTTATTTTGTTATTCATTATTCATTTTGTTATTCATTATTCATTTTGTTATGTAACAAAATGAATAACGCACCTAGGGATAAATTTAAAACAAAATGAAATGAAACAAACTGAAAAAAAATGGTTTGGTTAGGTTCATTCCGTCACACGGCTGATGACAGAGGCCGCACGCTGTCATCAGCTGCAGGGAAAACTGTCTAGAGAGAGCCCTGTTATTGCCTCCATGTGCAGAGATGAAAAGAGGGGTCTCTCTAAAGGGATCTTCCCCACGGGTGATGACAGCCACTGTCACCACTCGTGGGGGAGAACTGTCTAGAGAGAGCCCCATTCTCACCTCCATGTGCGGAGGTGAGAACGCAGCTCTCTCTAAAGGGATCTTCTTCGTGGATGATGACTGCGCGCCTGGCACTGTCATCCGCCATGGGGGAGAAATGTCTGACGAGACCCCGTTCTCGCCTTGGCATGCGGAGGTGAGAAGGGGGGTCTCTTTAAAGTGATCTTCCCTGCGGCCAATGACAGCATGCCGTGTGCTGTCATCGGCCGCAGGGGAAACTGTCTAAAGAGATCCCTCTTCTCACCTCTGTATGTGGAGGTGGGAACAGGGGTCTTTTTAAAGGGATCTTCCTTGCGCCGATGACAGCACCAAGCCACCGGTGCCGGCGGTAAGAACCCGAACCAGTTCAGATTGGTTCAGTTCATACGAATTTTTCAAAATTCGTACAAACCCGAACCCGAACTGAACCAACGGTGGGCCCAAACCAGATGAACCCGAACCATGGGTTTTCTGGTTCATGCCCACCTCTAATGACGAAATGTGTAACACCACAGGTTGTTCATGACATAAGACTTTGTGTATCTGATACTATCTTTCTGCCTTGCTACACAGAGCCTCATGGTGCACTGGTTAAACTGCTGTACCGCAGATATAACTGTGTTCATTATTTCGGGGTTCAATCCCTGGCAGACGCCTCATGGTTGACACAGCCTTCTATCCTTCCAAGGTTAGTAAAATGTGTACCTATCTCACGGGGGTGTGGGGTGTGTAAACTGCATAAATAAATTGTAAACCACCCAGAGAGTGCTTGAAGCACTATGGAGTGGTATATAAGCAGAACACTTACCTTATTTATTTGCCTTTACATCAAGCTTTCTAAGGCCTTCCTGCTTATCCATGAGCTCTCTTCAGTCCACATTTTGTTCTCCTTTTGTAAACTGAATTTGCGAAATAGGATGGCTTCGTTTGCATGCCTGATATCACAGGCAAGTAATATATTACACAGACTAGAAAGGTGAACATAGTTTAGAGAGGAAACGCTCATTTGCTGTAATTTATAATCTGATACTCAGTGTGGCAAAAGGCTAAAAGAGGCTGGCACTGGTATTGGGATATGCCATAAAATAAGCCGCAACTGAAAAGCTGCCTAGATCACACCCTTTTACTTGAGAATGAGGGCAGGGGCTGACTCAATCAGAAAATACTTAGGAGCATATGTTCCAGATGATACAGATTGCTTTTGTGCATCCACAGTTCTTTCAATTACACTGTCTTATGATTAATGTAATTTACTGTAGCACCTATGATGCAGTCTCATCATGAGCTCACAAAGGCATGATCTGTCACCTTCAAAAAGCAGCCTGTTAATGTGTTAGCTATGCTGCTGCCTAACAGAAGCCTTTTTACTGGTGATTCCTGAGATAATAGGTATTCTAATGTGGCTGTGATTTGCACTATGCAACAACAAAGTAGGCTTGAAAACTATACAACTTTCCCCACATTTAATGCAATCCAACTTTTGTTAAAATTTCTGGTTTTGCTTAAGACATTGATTGTGAGTGTGTAAAAATCAATATAGCCCTATAAGTTATGGCAATTTAAGAAATTAAGGCAATCTGAAAAAAATAATCACAGAATTAAACTACCTTTATGTGGATTTCAGTTTCAAAGATGCGAGGAAATTCAAATATTTACCCAGCTTTGCAGACATTTGTTTTCCAATTAGAAGTCTGTTTTATGAACCTCTTCTACAGTATCAACCAAGAAAAACTGAATGTCATCTTTCAGAAAAGAGCATAAATATGAAACAGTTTTAGAAGAGGTATTTGTGTTGGTTTGTTCATTTTTTGCTTTAATATGTTAAAAAAAACAAAAATAAAAAATAAAGAAGACAAAAATATTGTGATAACTTAAAGCCTATTTGGTAAACAGCAATGTTTTCTAATTACCTCAACCATTTTAGTTATATTTGAATTATATATTACAAATACATCAATCTTAAAAAAAAAACCTGCTTACCAAAATTCATAGCCTGTCTAATATTTAGAACATAGAAGCATGAAAAATAAATAGAGACTATGAAGATGATTCACTGTTTTAACTGAAAGCTTCTGGAGATACTAGACTATCACTAAATTTCTATAGTCCTATAGGAAAGGACGGTTGAGTAGAGTTGTAAAACACAGTCCCAAAGCAGCAGAAGACTTTTTTCAGTAAGCCAAAACAGAAAACCTAACCCTAAAACAACATCCCTGTCCTGCAAGTCTGCCAGCAACAACAAAAAACTCAAAAGATGAGTCCATTTTTTAAATCTTATGGGGCACTTGATTTTGCATAGCTGGTCTCAGCAGTGCTAAATAAAACTGTACTTGAAATAACATATTTTCCCCAAAGGCTCATACATTTGAGCTCTACTGTCTTGTATGTAGATGCAGAGTGCTGAAAGACTGTAAATCATGACCTGTTTGAAAATGCTTCTCATACAGCTGCTATACTTTTGGGAGGCTTAAATCCTATTCCTGGACAGGGAATGAGGGAGAAAAGGGGTTATTGTAAGAGTCTACATCAGATTTATACTTATATCTAACACATCAGGTTTAACAGTAGATGAAGTGTGTAGTTTTTTTAAAAAAAAAAACACTAGTTTTCAACTACATTAATCCTAATATATATCCAGCAATTCTCATTAGAATGAAATACCGATGGTTAACATGGCCATCACATCCACATTCATAGAAATGAAAGAAACACATGCTGTAAAACTAATGTCACTGAACCTAAGTTGCGTAGCAAGTTAATTTCTCCTACAACATCAGTTCAGTAATGGAATGATTTAGAAACAAATTAGTTTTGTACACATGTGCACTAAGAGTCATCACAACAGGCATCAGGACTACTGTGCACCTACTCCCTTATTTCTCTCACTTATTTGCCTCAGTTTTTGACCCCAGCCCCCTCACAAGGGAGGCAGATGATCAGCAGATGCAACAAGTCTGCTCGGTGGTGTGTTTCATGTTAATTCCTCATGACCATGTATGGCAACTTACAGAGTGACAAAAAGGGTAAATCCAAAGAGGCTGCTGCAGGTTATACGTGAAGGGAGAGGATAAATAAATGTAGTGAGACCAGATGAAGGGACAAGGTGGTGCCTGTTCCATTACAAGTGCACAGAGTGAGCTCTAAGCCATTGAAATAAACACATAGCTGAGGAAATAGTTATGAGGAGTTATTTTGAAGGATGGAACAAGTAAGCTTGCAGGTGTGATAGATATCTATGTACTGGGGGGAATTCCAGGCTGAAGAAAGGGCGGAGTCATTTATGTAAGCAAGAGACCATAAATGGCAAAGAATAGAGATGGGCATGAAATGGAAAAATGGTGTTTCATTTCATTCCATTTCATGGCCCATCTGGATTCTTCTTGTGTTTTTGAAACAATTTCTTTTTTAATAAAATGTTTCATTTTTCATTTCTTTTCATTTTCGTTTTCCCTGTTCTCGCCTCCGCATGTGGAGGTGGGAACGGGATCTCTTCTTCTCCCCTGCAGTGCATGACAACACAGGCGTGCTGTCACCCCCCATGGGGAAGCTCCCTTTAAAGAGACCCCCTTTCCCGCCTCCGCATGTGGAAGTGAGAACGGGGTCTCTTCAGACATTTCTCCCCCGCGGTGGATGACAGCGCCGGGCATGCTATCATCCCCCGCAGGGAAGATCCCCTTTAAAAGATCCCCTTTCCCGCCTCCACATGCGGAGGCGAGAACAGGGTTCTCTTTAGACATTTCTTCCCCATGGCAGATGACAGCTCTGGGCGCACTGTCATCCCCCCACACAGAGATCCCTTAAAAGAGGGCTGCAGGATCGGCTCCACTTGAAGAACTGAACCCACGATCCTCTCTCAACTGCCCTCTGCCACGGGGAGGTGACAGCTGAGCCAGCTGTCATCTCCCCACGGCGGAGATCCCTTGAGAGAAGGCCTCAGGCTTGGCTCCACTTGAAGAACTGAACCCACGATCCTCTCTCAACTGCCCTCTGCCGCGGGGAGGTGACAGCCAGCCTGGCTGTCATCCCCCCCCCCCGTGCAGAGATCTCTTGACAGAGGGCCACAGTCCTCTCTCCTCCACCCTTTGCCGCAGGGGGTGACAGCCGAGCCAGCGGTCATCCCCCTTGGAGGAGATCTCTTGAGATATAGCCACGGACTCATTTCTGTTTGTGGAGCTGAGACTCTCTCAAAAGTCCTCCCCCATGGGCGATAACTGCCGGTCTGTCATTGCCAGCGGAGAAGAATGAAACGAACCTAGCTGAACCAATTTTTTTCTGGTTCATTTTGTTTCATTTTTAATTAAATCTGGGGTTCATTAGTATTTTTGTTACCTAATGTTACCTAATGAAACAAATAGAAAATAAGAAAATGAACTAAAAGTTCATTTCGTGCCCATCTCTAATAATGAACATGGATTACAAAAATACAATTTCAATTACTTCATATGTGGTTGATGAAAGCCACAAACTGTGAAGCCTCAGAGGACAAAGCAAATGTCATAATTGTGGCCCAGTCACGTAGAACCCCCCCCCATGCCCTTTCTCTTCATGCTTAGCACAAAGACAGTACAGTCAACAGACACCATGTGTTTGACATGGGTTTTGTTAATGCTAAGTGCCCTGAAACCAATGAACATAGTGGAAATAAATGGCCTGCTTGTACACGTGCCAGGACAGCAACAGTTTCTCAGTTCCTGAGATTTCAGGCCTGAAGTCTAAGACCAATGGGTGTGTCCTTGTGTTGCTGCAATAAGATTCCCTTCTGTAACAATTGCAAAAGTGTGTATGAGTGTAAGACAAGCCATGTGGGTTTCTTTTACTAAGAACTCAACTACGGGCCAAAATCCAGCTGTCCGCCTCTTCCTGCATAATGGAAATGGTGAATTCAATCAGTAGTAGAAGGTTTCTGCTAATTAAAGGCTTTGTTTATTTTGCATAGACATGGGATATAAATGCAATAAATAGACACAGAGAAAATAAAATTAAAACAAGCAGAACAAAACACACACATACATATTACCCCACAAACAGCTAAATACAGTAGGTAACAGATTTAGAGGAAGAATTTCAGTGGATAAATGGCAAAAGGGAAAGCATTAATATCCTACCCTGTAGTAGCCCTTATCCAAAGAGAGGATAAGGAATGGCCATGGATCTATTTACTGGGGTTGGGAGTTATAGAACAAATTCCAAGAATAGGAAAAAAGAGCCACATTTATTTTATTTATTTACTTTTGAGTATTTCTCCCCTGCCTTTCTCCTTGGAAAAAGGACCCAAGGTGGCTTACAATAGTGAGGGACAATATACAGCCCAGTACATTTAAGACATATTCAGGTTTAAGAACAGGGAATTGAGGGGCATCTTATAAGTCAATTGTCAATGGATCCCATTGTTCAATCATAATTTGGTTTGGACCACATACAGAAGCATTAGCAGTTGAAGCAAATCTTGAACCAAATATGGCCTATAGAATGGCTGTGAATGGGAAAACATATTCCAGGGGGTGAGGGAAGTGCACTGAGGCTTCAAAGACATAGCAAGGCATGACAAACAGTCCCTTTCCAAAAATAAAATGGTTTATAAAATATTGATAGGAAGCTATACAGAATTATGATTGGCTGTGCATGCAATCTTTCGTGGGGCTGACAAGGCTGACGTTTAACTTCAATCACTTTAAGTGTTTGCAGTACAAGACCAAAATAGAGAGAGATGTTCCTCATTTTTATTTCCTCAAGCTCCTTTTTATCTTTTCATAATGACCTCCATCATGTTATGCTTTTCCTTGATTACTTTCTCCCATAGATTTCAGCGTCAGAATATAATTATAACGCCAATGAGAAGATTTCATGAGCATCTAGGTTACGGGAAGGAAAGTTTGCTTTCTTCCATACTTCTCTTTTTAACGAAGGCAATTCATTGTCAGGGTGACTGCCAGAGACAACACTGACAAGCAACAATTGAGACCCAATTGCGCACAAAAGCAGCAGTTTATCAGACACTGAAATCAACATGCCTGCATTTACTTGATGTTCTTGACCCATTCCAGTCAGAGTTCAGGCTGCACCATGGTAAAGACTCAACATTTTTCACTCTGGTTGATGGCCTCCTGATGAAGGCCCACAGGGGCAAATCATCCTTGTTGGTCCTCCTCAATCTCTTAGCAGCTTTTGAGACCATCAACCACAGTTTCCTCTTGGGGCTGCTCTCAGAGTGGGGGATTGGAGGCACTGCCTTTCAGTGGTTCTGCTCCTTCTTGGGACACTATCCCCAGAGATTTCAGCTTGGCGAGATGACCACCCCTTGGTCCCTCAATCGTGGGGTTCCACAGAGGTCAACCATTTCCCCCATGCCCTTTAATAGCTATATGAGGCCACTGGGCAAGGTCATCAGGAGGTATGGGGTTTGTGTCATCAGTACACTGATGACACCCACATCTATATCTCCTTCTTTCTATCTGTGACAAATCAAAAGCTTTTCATACCTCCACCAGGAAGGACACAGCTAACAACCCATACTTAATGGGTGTTGAGAAGGGTTGGATAGGTGGGACCTTCACACACCCCAGGTCATTGTACATCAAATGAGCCTATTCAAACAATGGTGATGTGAAATCAAGGTGAGCTATAAATTGGACCCATGCCACTAACCTTTCCTCAAATTGACGAAGCTGCTTGGATGATTAGTGAAATGTTTCGATTTCGCAAGAAAAGAAGTCCAGGTGTCATGACTCAACCTCCAGATCTCTGGTTACAGTTTCTCATGCCAACAATTTAAGATTACATGTGAACAGGGATGAAGTAACTTCTGCATGAGCTGTTTGAAAATAAAGTGAAAGTATAAATGGTTGGGAAGGGGAGAGAATATTAATGAAACATTCAGACCTGTCAATTAAGTGATTAACAGCACTAAGCTTTTATTTAACAATACAAATATCTTCCCACATGATCTGACAGGATTCAAGAATGGCACCCAATCTCCCCACCCCCACCATTCAACTCAAAATGCTTTGCTTTTGCATGTCCCCTCTTCTGGCCTGAATTTCAAGCCCGAAACTGCCTTCATCAGCAAAGCTACAGACATGGCCCCCTTGGGGGTTCCTGCATGGCAGAGTGTTTGACTTACTGGCCCTTAAGGTCACTTCCAACTCTATGATTCTATGATTCTATTATATGAATATACTGCTGGCCATCACTGTGATAGCTTCTTGAGCTTTCAACACTAGGCAAGGAAAAGACACTATTCAGTAACTCCAACTACACAGCTTCTTTGAAATATTTGTCCCTTCCATTGGAAAGGGAGACAAGGGTACCTCTTTGGGAGGGCAAGAGCACTGGATGGGGTCACCCTCCAATTGAAAAAACAGGTATGCAGCTTGGTGGTGCCTTTGGACCTTGACCCTGGATGCCCAGGTCACGGTTGTGGCCAGGTGTGCATTTGCACAGTTAAAGCTAGTGCACAAGTTATTCCCGTTTCATAACTCTGGGCACAGTGATACATGCCCTAGTGACGCCCTAGCTGGACTACTGTCATGCACTCTATATGGCGCTACTGATGAAAAGCCTCAGGAAATATCAACTGGTCCAAAATGCAGCAGCCAGACTGCTGACTGGGGTGGGGTACAGAGATCACATTACACCCTACTAAAGCAGCTCCACTGGTTGCCAATCAGCTATTGGGCACAATTTAAGGTGTTGACCTTGACCTCCAAAGCACTGTATGACCTGGTCCTAGCTACCTCAAAGATCAAATCTCACAGTGTGAACCAACTCGGGTGTTAAGGTCATCAGGAGAGGCCTTTCTCTCCATCCCACCACCCTCACAGGTACGTCTCGTGGGAACCCATGAAAGGGCCTTCTCAGCTGCTGCGCCCAGACTCTGGAACTCCCTCTCACTAGAGGCCAGGACTGTTTCATCTCTGTCATCTTTCCGGAAATGGACAAGTCTTTCTCTTTAGGCAAGCTTTCTCTCTGAACGATGGACTACCTATTATGTGTCTTTTATATGAATTGATAGGATCACATAGACTTTGTGTTTATAACTACTTATAACCTTATGTGTTTACATTGATACAACACTTTTGATGTTAGTTTCCATCACTCATAACTTTTAAATGGAATTTTACTCTCTTTTTAATTGTGCACATTTTCTTGTAGCTTTAATATAATATTGTCTATTAATGCTTTAAGATGTCCCTCAATTCCCTGTTCTCAATACCCAAACATGTCTTAATTGTACTGGACTGTATATTATCCCTTGATTTGGTTAATAACCATAAATAAACATTCTTCTTATTATCCCTCATTACTGTAAGCTGCCTTGGGTCCTTTCCCAATGAGAAAGGCAGGGTAAAAAATACTCTAAAATTAAAAAAATCTGTTCGGTGATTCTAAAGTGTAAGCATCAAGTGACAGCTGTAGAAGTATGCTATAGCTTTTCCTTTCCATTCTCAGTCCTCCTTGTTGGTGTGGAAGTTTTGAAGAAGTGGCCTGCGCATATTCAGCTGAAAACAATTCAAGACCTTCCATTGTAATCCCTTTCAATGAGGAATGAGAGAAAGGGTCCCTTGCAGACATTACCTGGCAACACAGGTGGACCAAAACCAGAGGCAGCTGGACCATATCTCACGCTACCACCTCCTTTCCCATGTTTACTCTTCGGAGCTCTTGAATATCTGAAAGATGGTACACAGTTAAATAGGATACCACCTCAGAGATGAAAGTCAGCATGTGAATGGGATCTACACAGAATTTACAGTTGGCTACTCTTGGGCAACTAGGCATAGAAGAGGTTTTCTAAGCTTGGGCTTAAGTGGCATCATTCCCAAACAAAATGACTAGTGATCGGGGGTTTTAAGAACTTTTAGAAATTACAAGCAGATGATGGTTTTTTCCCATCCTTTTGATCAACCAATCCCTTTGTGTTTCTGTGTACAGCTTGAGGGATGCTATGCTTTACACGGTAGCTTTCAGCGGATGGTTTTCAAAAACTGCTTAAACATCAATGGAAAAAAAGCAACCTTATCTCATTCTGGTGTTGGAGGTGAGAACTTTTGTGTGGAGACGCAGTTTTGAACAGGCTACCTTAGCATTTTGAAACAGGTTGTCTCATTTTGAATAACTTCATAAGAATTCTTTATGTCTCTGTTGAAAAGAAGAAAAATATGGTAATTACTTTTTGAAAAATAACTTTCCAAGATCTATATTAATGGGTTCTTCATAGACTGTAAGGTAGGGGACAGATCTCTTAAGTAAATAATTATCTGTTTACTAGACCTATGATTCTCCCATATGATTACCATCATATAAGGAAACATCAGCAATATCATTTTTATACCAGTTCCTCTCTCATTCCCTTATCACTATTATATAGTAATCACAATCATATAAGCATTCACCAAAAAGATGAATGTACATCCCTTTCAGTATAACACACATTTGACTGGCCATAGGTTTGGAAAATTGGGCACCAAATCAACCTAAGTGTCCCCTCATTGTATATGAAAGACCTAGAGTACATCAAACAAGAATAACCACCACTCTTTGGGACTATAGTCTTCAATATTCACTGGAGTACTCATTTGATGTATTATGAAGGAGTGGGAGAATGCAGCCTTTTAGCACTTAGCTGATGTAATGAGAAGGTAAAGGTTTTTGTAGCTAATCATTTTTCTTCAAGTGATCTTGGCTGCACATTAGAAAAAAACCCTCCTCCAGCCTTATATAATTCTAGTTTTCATTTGAAATAATGTCAAATTTCCAAGACACAATTCCTACAAAGTAGTTAGGAAAGGATGATATGGAGAAATCCAGTGAATTATTTAAGAAGTTATGCAACACAGTTAAGAACATAGGCTGTTTCTCTTTCAGTGTTCGGATGTCAGATAGGTACGATTATATTGAAACCAGCAGCCACTTTGGGAGAATTATATATTGATGAGATTTGAAATAGGAAAACAGCTTCTAAATGCATGACAGATCAGGGATAGAAATGGTAATTGATCAAAAACGGTCTTTGGAGACAAGAGGCCTTAGATGTCATTTACATAAAGAAGGGAAATTGGCTGCTTTTCTCCGAAGAGCTTCTGGCGCCTTGGAATGAAAAAGTTGGGGCAGCTTACAAGTTTATTTGATCTCTGGAAGGCAATGAGAATTTAAAAGAAGGTGCTGTTACAAAGACAAGATCCCTGCTGCATCGAATGGAAGCTTAATCTGATCCAGCCAAATGCTCCAGGAAGTGCATGAGCCAGTTATGAATGGAGCTGGCTTGCTGTATTGTTGGAATCCAGTATCTTGAGGTTCTTTGCCTGGAAAACATAGATTCTAATCAGCCACACCACCTAATTTTCATGGCCCAACCTCTCTTCCTCCATAGATTTGTTCCGTGTCTTTAAAAAGCCATCTTAACCAGAGATGGGCACAAACTGGAAAAAAATGGCAACTCTTTTCAACATTGATGAATTATGAAACATGGATTTTTTGATGAGCAGATCAATTTGTTGGTTCATCTCACCTTTTTAAATCCTATAAAACATGCCCCCAGGCACCTAGAGAGAGACACCCAAATTGTCTCTAGGTACGATCTCCTTTACAATTTCTGCAGGTCTGGTAAAGTTTGGTTTGTAGATATTCAAGTTATGTACTCCACGCCCCCCCCCCCCAGAAAGTGATGGTGACTGCAAATAGCAAGCCCCCACCAAAAAAAGGCCAAACTAGAATTGACAATGAATGAAACATAAATCACTACAAATTCATAGTTTTGCATTAATTACATGAGTACAAATCAGTGAATTTTGTTTAAATTGGCAATTTCTGACATACAGGCATATTGCAATTTTGATTTTTCATTTGTGCTCAACTCTAATCTTAACTGAAAACTGTTGTCATATTTTGAGCTAAATAAAGAGCATATTACTTGGTCATAAGGACATAGTATGCAATGGTTTATAAGCACTTTAGAAATGAATTACACTGCAGTATATCATAATAAAGAAACACTGAGACTGCTATCCTGTGATCCTAGGAAAGAGATCCTGTGATGCCCATCAGATTTCCTTGATGAGGTCAGAGGAGGAAGTTCATCCTTGGAAAAGGACATCCAGCTTCAGATTCTTGCCTTCCACCTCCAATATCAAGTTCTGCATTGCTGACTTCCCCATTGCTGCAGCTTTGATGTCAAGGAAATTAGAAGCAGATCTTAAGCATTTCATGGGCAGACTAGGGGAAAAATCCTGGTCCCCTAACATTGGTGGAAGTGTTCAGGCATAGGAATACTTGGGGAAAACCCCAAAGGAGAAAAGAGATCTCCCTCATCCATTTGGGCTGGAGATAGTCATGGCTGGTATGAGAAAATTAACTACTGTCTCAAAGTGAAAATACACAGAACAAGCTGCACTCTATGGTGCCAAATGCTGACAGTAATGGGAGAAACTGAGTGTCACCTTGGTGTCATGGAAACAAAGATGCTCCACCGGATCAGTGGGAACACTTGCTTTGACCACACCCGCAATGATGATGACATCAGGCAGCGGTATGGCATTGCTCCAATTACCAGCAAGATGAAAGACACCTGGCTATGATGGTATAGCCATGTCTTGCTCGCCGACACCAACACACTAGCACAGAAGAGCCTTGAGTGGGAGGTCAATGGCAAACAACCAAAGGGTTGACCAAAGCAATGTTCGCTTGATACACTGCACGATGACACTCGCCTATGGCTGGACCGAGCCAGCAACTGAGAGAAACAGAATCTCTGATCCAGAGCAGCAGACCCTGCCAACACTTGGGACAACAACACTGAAGAAGTTGTCAGGGCTGGAGATATTTCCAGCTCTGATCTGTATTAGTAACCTGTTCTGTTCTTTTGAAAAAGTGGCCCTGCTCACCTTAAAAAAAAAAAAAAAACCTCTCTGGACTGAAATCCTTCCTTCACACCCATTCAGGGTTTTCCCCCCAAGCCAGATATTTAACTTCAGGTTAAAAGGAGACAATAAATGCACCTCATCACGCGTTGTGGGTGCAGTTCATGCACGGTCTACTATACCTCACTAAGCAATATGTGTGGGAGTTGATGTATTATGCTTTTGATGCACCCATTAAGGAACTTCACTTTGTCTCAGAACTCAAGTTAAACTAGGGCTGCCACAATGGAACTTTCTTCTCCCATGATTTCAAATTATTGCTTAACAAGGAAGACATTTAGCTCCTTAATTTGGTGTTCATTCAAGAATGGTGTTGTTTTTAATACTAAATGTTTAAATTGATGAACCAGAAAACACATAATGACTGCAAGGTTATCTTTACAAGTAGAATTTAAAAGGCCCTTTAAAACACTATATAGACAGACCTTTTTCTTGGCAATCCTGACTGAGGCTTCCCCCACTAATGCATCAGTAATGAGGAGGTATATAAGTCCAATAAATAAATAAATAAAGTTTAGCTGTCTAAAATAGTAAGGTAGATTAAAGGGTGAAATTGGCAGGGGGTCGCTTTGGTGACCACATACTGAGACCCGAGAGACTGAAAGGTCTCTTGGAAGATCTCAAAACCCAGATGAAGTTGGGTATCATCAGCATACTGGTGCTACCAGACCACAAAATTCTGGACAGCCTCTTTCAGTTTTTTCATGCACATATGAATTAGTATGGGGGGATCAGGAAATCCTAAGACACTCCACAGGTCAAACTGCTGAACAGAAGTCTCCCAGCATCACTACCATTCCTATGAAGTGACTCCTTTTTTTTCATTAGTTCACTACTTTTCACCCAAACTCAAAGCAATTGTCAGAGCTGTTTTTTCAAGAAGTGTGACTGGTAGTGAGCAGAGGAAGGTGACCTGTAGACCATCTTGATTGCTTCCATTAGTCTTGTCAACATTCAGGATGCCTTTTGCTATGTAAAGGTTGGTGATGGTGACCCTTTTCCTGCAGGCCCAATATCGTGCAGCAATAGTGGGCTATTTCTTGGCTTTTTGAATTGTGAGTACAGAAGTACAATATCTCACATTTATAAACGAAAGGGTTTTTTTTTAAAAAAAAAGAATAGAATAACATATAAAGCTCCAGTCTATGTTGAGAGTTGCAGGCTCTTTTTATCATCACCACTCAGAGTGCAAAGCTTGAACAAATCTTCTGAAATATGTCTGTGAAGATTCTCAGGCATCCTGGTGAGTGTATCTGGAAGCTGAGTTGCGGCAACTGGACATCTTTTCTTGAGAGATTGAAATGTTTTCCTACTCATCCAAGCAGCTTTATCAGTCTGAGGAAAGTTAGTGGTGAGTCCAACTGACTCAACTTCCAGATAAATCTTCTGAAACTGCCACAAATAGGTCATATACGATTCTGTTCTCTTCACAAAAGCTTGCAGTCCATGACTGAAAGACACCCTTGCTTACTTTTTTTGGCTGGCTTTTCTAAACCCCCATCAGAATCGATCTCTTTTTGTTTTTAGCTACCATAGCTCACAAGCTTCCATTTTCTTCTCAATGGATTTCCCGACAACTTTCTACCAACTAAGAGAACAAATGTTTTTCTTTGAAAATACTCCCCATTCCCTTTCTGTTTAACTAAATGTTCCTGCCATTTAAAGAGAAAAGCTAAACTAAACTAACCTCTCCATTACTGGAAGTCATGAACTGCCTAGCAACACACTGTCCTTCTTAACAACTCCTATTAAGGTCTGAAGAAATTATGGCATAATATTTGCAGCAAACAACACCATTAAACTCGCCTTCTGTGCTTTCTATTGTTCTCTCAACTAGTAGGCAGTAAAAAGACTTGCTGAATTGCCCACACATATAATCAGATGCAGAATTAAATGATACATTTTTTCTTCCAGTGAGTTAAGAAGGGGATGAAACAGAAAGAGAAGGATAGTAGCTGAGGTTTTTCTGCAACAGCAGGTTTCCCATTGTGAAAATATGGTGGGGGGCAAAATCCTGCTACTCATGGAAGAATCCAGAGTTCAGAGGAAAATGTATATTATTATTATTATTATTATTATTATTATTATTATTATTATTATTATTATTATTATTATTATTATTATTATTATTATTATTACTTATATGGCTTGTATGCCACCCACTACCCAAAGGTCTCTGGGCGGCTCACAATCAAAATAAACAATTAAAACATCAAAATTACAATAAAATTAAAACAATAAAAACATATAAATACAATAAATACAATACATTAAAACACAACACTAAATTTGCCATCAGGAGCCACAACCATCAGTTAAAAAACTTCTGGAACAGGAAGGTTTTTACCTGGCGCCGAAATGTCATCAACGTTGGCGTCAGGCGGGTCTCACTTATATTCATTATATATATTCATAAGGTTCCTGTAGATCAGAAGTGACCAAATTTATAAGGTCTGCAGGCCCTTTTTATTGACCTAAATTTTCTGTGAGCTATATTGTCCCCTCCAAATGAAATGGGAAGTGTTCAGGTTTTCTTTTGTTTTGCTTCAGCTGGTTTTAACTCTGAAACCTGCTCTGAGAACCTGTGGTATGGGGATGGTTTTAAATTAATAAACATATCAATATACAATCCATGGATGATATAATTTTCATTTATGCAGTAAATAATACTAGCAATGGGGAAAAGTACCGTATACATATATGTATTCAAGCCAAGATTTTCAGCCCTTATTTTTGGTTGGGGAAAAAACGCCCTCAGTGAAGGCAGCGGGCTAGATTAAACCTAAAGCTTAAACTCCCTGGAGTAAACACAACAAGCAAATATTAATTAATGCACACCAGGGGCAGTACCAGATAGAGTACTCCCGTATCCAGGTGGCCAGGCACACAAGTGATCAGTTACAGCTCCTGCAGCAATTGATATGCCTATTTTCTTCTTTCTTTCTTTCTTTTTTTTAATCCTAAACCTAGCCACCCAACACCCCCTGCCTTCCAGCAGCCTCCCAAGAAACATGCCTGACCTCCCCACAACCTCTAAAACCCTCCCACCTCCTACCTATGAACCCTAAATAAATAAATCAAAATATCTGCAAGGAAAAAAGGGGAGCCAAACGGCGTGACCAGGCTGCCGTGTGGGACACGCCTTGATGATCAGCTGTGGACTGCTTCCATGGCTCGCCCTGGAAATCAGAGCACAGATTGCTTTGCTGAGGAGGAGCACAAATTATCTCACCAAAGAGGAAATCTGGGGAGGGGGGGTTGAGCCTTATATATGCTCCCTAGCCCCGGGCATCAAAGGACTCAGATTGGCACAATTTTTTCACTCCAGAACTCCGGGTGTACAGGCCAATGAGCCTGCCCCCAAACTTCATCGGAGTCAGAGCTACCATGGGGCCTGTAAGAAACAGCAAAAGAAAGAAAAGAAGAAAATTGGAAGTGCCACAAGAAGCCCACTACCAGGTCTGAAAATATTTTGGTGCTGAATGGTGTAGGAGCTAACACAACTTTTTTAAAAAAATGTAAATTGCTGCTACTCGCAGGTTCCAGGGTTAACAGTGCATCCTTGCGATGGGATTTTTTTCTCTCCTCCTACAGATGAATTGGGGCTGTAATATTATCCTTGGGGCAATTGTCACTTGTTCTGCTATTATTGGACTTTGGCCATACCCTCAATCAGTAGAAAGCTGGTCTTAAAAGTGTAAATTAGAAAAGTGTGTTTAAATTCATAAGAGTCACGTACCTGGTCATATACAGTGGATTTTGTTCCACTTCTAAAGCACAAAATCCATCCAACCTTCCATTGAAGATCCCAGAGAAGGTATGGCAAGTTGGTGAGATGAGGCTGAGAGGGTGTTGGGACTTGCATTAGCGCCAAGGACAGGGTGGAGGTATGAGGCAACTGTTATGGAGTTCTAGGAGTTTCGTGAGTTTTAGGGATTATCCCAGTTGTGGCCAGTCCCTGTGGAGCACCTGCAGCAGTTTTTGGTTAATTTAAATAGGAAGGGATTGGCTCCAGGTTCTATGCAGGGCAAGTTGTTTGTCCTGGCCTTCTATGCTAAGTCACGGGGTGCAGGGACACAAAAGAAGATTTCAGGTTTAGGAAGATGGTTGAGGGGTGGGATTGACAGTGTGCACCCTGTTGTGATGTACGTTTCCTGATGACACCTACCTTACTTGAGATGATGTGTTTGTTGTGGCCGAGTATATGTAGGGATGCTTCTGAGATGGTTCTTCTGAGGTGGCCACCATGCTCACATTTTGTGTGTGTGTGCATTTAGGATAAGCGAGCTGGTGGCATCTAGTAGGGATGATGCATCCAGGGTGGCATTGCAGGTAGGTGACATGTTGCTCTTGGAGGACCATAGTGAGGATCCACCGGAGAATATCCAAAATGGTCCATCTGGGTAGAGGGAGACAGATATAGTTGGCCACTTGTTCACTGCAGGCCATTTGCCCAGTGGCAGTACTGAAGGATTACATGGGGCTCAGCAGATAAGCTGAGAGTTACTCTTTTTTGCCACTATGATGGCTTGCCATTGACAGTGTTTCAATTTGGAAAGTTAGCAGATAAGGTGCTCAAGTTGCTGGGTTTGGCACACCCGAAATTCGGTACACATTCATTCCTTATTGGAGCGACATCTACAGCTACAGCATTGGGATATGGGCCAGAGGCCATACAGAGGCTGGTACAGTGGTCATTGCAATGCTATAAAGTTTATGTTAGGTCTTTGCCAGATGTTTAAGCAAGGTGATTTGTTTTATTGCAGGTCTCAGGTGCAGTGGTTCCTGTTGTCGCATTCTTCTACTGGGGCATAGTTTCATTTATTGGGCAGAGAGATTTATGGCTAGGTCTGACTGGGGCATTCATCTGGGATTGAGACCTGCAGCTGCACTTGAGTGGAGGGTAAGAGGGGAATGAGGTGGTATGAATTCCAGCAGGCAGTGTTTTTTTGCTGAGTATGGTAAGTCACTGAATGTATTACTCATTCACCTAGCGGCAACAATTTGACCCACCAGTCAGGCAAATTGTTGGTGTTAGACATCATCAGGGACTTGAGGGGATGGAAGGAGGAGTTTCCCCACTGTAGGGTGGTGTGGTTAACCATTATACCGCATTTAATATGGAGGGCTGTTTGTGATCCCCAATGTATTAATTGTACAAGGGGGGTGTCAACAGCAAAGTATGTAGGACAATTATCAAGAACTTTAGCATGGTGGTGGGCCACCCTGAGATTAAGTTAAGGAGTGAGCTGTTCAGACTGGACAGCATCCATTTGACAGATGCTGGTCTGGAAATTTTTCTGGAGGACTTGAAGAGGGGCCTGGAAGAGGAGGTGTGGCACTGGTGTGGGTGGCATGGGCCATAGCAAGGCTAGGCCCATAGACATGGTGGTAGTGCAGAAGATAAAGGCTATTGATGAGTCAGAAAAAGGGGATACTCGATCCTAGACCATCCAACCTCTAAACATTGCAGATATTGAGATTATAGTGTTTGAGGGAGGATGTACTGGGAGACCTCCCCAAGTCATGAGGCACCATTGGCGGGGCCTTGTAGGCCAGGGGGTGGTACATTGGCTTACAGTAACCCCCACCAATCGCAGGGTTTAGGGACCCACCCCACCCACGATGCATGAAAATCTGTGATATGCGAAAGCAGATGGGGTGGGGCCTGGGGGCATGGTGGGCGATTGTGTGCCTGTCTGAGAAGTCTTGGGGACGCATGCACAGGCAGTGTTGCGGGATCTTACCTCCCGCTGCCACCCGCCCGCGCTGCCCCGAGGCTTCTCTGAGGAGCGCGGGGGTGGCGCAGAGCGACCTGATCGCCCCCTGCGGCCCCCCGTGGCCTTGAGGCTTCTTGGAGGAGTGCAGGGGTGGCACGGAGTGACCCGATTGCCCCCGCCACTGCCCCCCTGTGGCCCTGAGGCTTCTTGAAGGAGAGTGCGGGTGGTACGGAGCGACCCAATCACCCCCCGCAGCCCCACCCGCAGCCCCAAGGCTTCTTGGAGGAGCGGGGGGTGGCATGGAGAGGCCCAATTGCCCCCCTGACTCCCCCCTGCAGCCCCAAGGCTTCTCAGAGGAGCATGGGGGCGGCACGGAATGACCCGATCGCCCCTTGCTTCCCCCCCACGGCCCGAGGCTTCTCGGAGCAGTGCAGGGGCACGAGGGCGGCGCATAATGACCCAATCGCCCCCCACCGCCCCCCCACGGTCCCGAGGTGCAGGTACTGTGGTCCCATGATGTAGTGGGACCACAGTACCTGAACCACGAAATGGCAGGGGGTGACTGTACCAGCCTTGGGAGCACTGTTTCAGTGACTGTGCCACCAGGGGGTAGTGACTGGCTCTAAAGATGGCTGGTTGGAGGGGTCCCACGTGAACTCAGGGTCCACACTATGTCAGACCCCTCTTACATTGATAGTTACATTAAAGGTCAAGGTGTTTAAACAAAACAAAGTGTGGTCAGGTTAATTCCACTTATGTTATCTTGCCTCTTTATTTCACCTGGGGGGTGAGAGCCGGCACCTCCAAAGGTACCCTCCATTGGGAGGGGCCGTTTTGCCCTCCCAGGCAAAAAGAGACCGGGACTCTCATTCCAGTTGGGAGGGGGAAAGAGGCCTCTATTTGACTCCTCCCCCACCAATAGCCTCTTTCGGCAATCAGTGTTCCCCACCCACCCATTCCTTGTTTTCAGTGCTAGTGTGAGTCAAACTGGTCACTCTTGAGGGCTGGATAGGAATTTTTGAGTCATCCCCATATTGGACCAGGGAGTGGGGAGGTGTTTCTATTGGTCACACTGGGTGGTCATGCGGAAAGTAAAGGCTTTTGGTGAGTCAGAAAAAGGGGATACCTGATTCTAGATCATCCAACCTCTGAACACTGCAGATTCAGAGATTACATCGCTTGAGGAAGGATGCACTGGAAGACCTCCCCAGGTCATGAGGCACCATTGGTGGGGGCTTGTGGGCCCGGGGGTGGTACATTGGTTTAAAGCTGGCTAGTTGAAGGCGTCTCGGGAGACCTCAGGGTTCCAACCATTGGTCCACACTACATCATATGTTGTCTCACCTCTTTATTTTGCCCGGGGGGGGGGGCAAACCAATATGGAAGTGGGGAAAGGATGGGTATAAGCATACTGAGAAATGCAATCAAAGTGAGATGGGGTTAAAAATTCCAGTCCTACATGACTTATTTTTGGTGGAGTATAAGCTGGTCAAGTAGGAGGTCTTTCTCTAGAATGAGGATGTGTAGCACTGCTGAATTAAAAGCCAATTTTTACTCACAGGAATGGGAATTTGCCCATGCATTCCACTTGACCCTGGCTATCAGCATACATCATCCATATAAGCCGTTTTTATAAACATATACAGCACTGGGGAACAATTGGCCTTTGCAGAGGCAACCTACATGATATTTGTTTTTATTGTTTTCATTCTTGCTTAACCCTCACCCCTCAAAAGAGAGCGGGAAGAAAAGCTTTCTGTATCCATGTGTGCATTTGGCAGTGATGGTAATGAAACACTAAGCAGTTTCAGACTGCCAAAAACAGAGGCTCAATTAAATGTTAAACTACCTATTAATATGATTTACAGCAGCTAGAGTATTAACTGTTAATACTGGAAGGCAGGTCAATTTCCATTCAGAGCAGAATGGTATAAGAAAATGTTTGGGTTTTAACCAACATATCCCCCCCCCAATTATATTATATATACAATGAATAAATGAAATGCTCTGTACACATATAAATCATTTAAAATGTTAGCAAGTTAAGCTGACAATCCATATTCCACCAGTATTGGTAGCCAAGCATCTTATGGCACCTTCTCCCTTTCTCCTTATGTATTATATGGTGGCTTTACGGGTGATGAAAGGTTTTTGTGCTATTGTTTCCATAAAAATGAATGGTGGAGATTGTGCTCCCCGCGCCCGCAGCCTTTTTATTGTGTCCTTTATACAGTGATACCAATGAATGAATTAAAATAATTAACTTAGGATTTTGCTAATAGAGAGGAAAAATTAATTTATTTTCCCAGAAAGAGAGTAACTGATATTTATATTTTCTCATTAAATAATGTGGTTATTTATTTTTTAAAAAAATTATACCACCTTACTCCTTAAAGTGACTTAAGGCAGTTTGCATCATTAAAAAGACAATACTCAGATGTGTTTTGAATTATGCTAAAACTAGTTGAGGGGGAGATCTTTCTTAAGGCAAAGATGGGCAGAAAGTTGAGAAAAGAATTCTTCAGACTTTACCAAGAAGCGGTGAACCTCAGCTACTCTCTCTCTCTCTCTCTCTCTCTCTCTTTCTGCCTGACAGTAAAATATGAAAGGCAAGGCTGTGGAACAGAAGGAGGGAGTCCAGTGCCCAAAGGGTAGTCATACCGGGTGATGCTGAATTTGTCATAGTAATCCATTCCTTCGGATACAAGGAAACAGTTGCTAAGGGGATAGAACAGCAAAGCATACTACAGTAAGTCTACCTGAGGAAGATCACTCGCTTTCGCTTTTCTGAACCCCCACCCCCATTTCAAGGAATTTTTCTTCTTCAGAAAGAGCAGACATCCATGCTCTATTACTTCCATGGCTTACAATGCCCAACCTCTTTCATCTCTTCTTCTTGCCTGTCCTCATCTGCATGTGACAATGACAAGGGAAGGGCCATGAAAGCCATGAAAGCATAGGAGAGCCAACAGAAAGGGGGTAGTCTGGTGTAGGGTTTCTCAACCCTTGATGTTGGATATCCATAACATCCTACAGCTCCAAAAAGGCTCTCCACCACTATAGCACTACTACAGCTCTCATGTATTAACACTCACGGAATCAAATAAATGTTAGTGGTTATATTATAATGAATTGGAAGACTACCTTGTTAGACAGCGCTCTGGACACAAAATTTATTCCCCCAAAATGTTATCTGCCAGGGACCTTTTGTGTTTGGCAACCAACATAGGGCAGTGGTGGCGAACCTTTGGCACACCAGATGTTTTGGACCACAACTCCCACAGCCCTTTGTCATTGGCAATACAGGCTTGGAATTCTGGAAATTGTGGTCCAAAACACCTGGAGTGTCGAAGGTTCGCCACCACGGACATAGGGTGTCAAAAGACAAGTCATCATTTTAAGCAACCACATGTAATTAAAACAAACCCATGTTTAATGAAAACACAATCAGTATACATACAGTAACTCTTTTAAAAGCCATCATTGAAAGTAAAGAGAATAACACTGAACAACTGAAAGCAGTATAAATAAAATGGCTAAGAAACCATCTGAAACTGTCTATTTCTCATTTAAAGCACACAGGAAATGTGCTTTCATGATTGCCAAACAATGTGAAGTGTTGCAAAATTAAAGGCTAAGAGCAACATCTCTGCTGCAATAATGAACAGCTGCTAGATTCAATCAACAATATTTTGCATAACAACAGAAAGCACTTGCCATTGGCCTTATGGGAGGAATAAGAGTCTAATAATTGAAATGAACTCCATACTACACTAGCCAGATTCTACAATGAGAAAGATTATGCAAAACAGAACGTTTCATACAAATAGAAAATCACAGCATTTTGTTGTCATGCAAAATGGAGATTCTGTTCATCAGCCTGGCAATAAAATTGAATCATCCAAATGATATCCCACATTGAACCGTGCAACTTCAAAATAATTAGGGTCGAATGGAATACATTCTTCAGACAGCCAAATTTTAGTCAAGTGATTTAGTCTGCAATCCTAAACTCACTTACCCAGGAATAAGCCCCACTGAACAATTAGAAATGTGTCTGCCCACAGTTTGCTTTGCAAATCAGGCAACTGAAGGCTAAAATAACTTTGTGTAATTCTAAGGATATGTCTAGAGATGCACCCATTTAAAGTTGTGTATTCATCTCTAAAGGCAAAGCACTACTGTTCTTCAAACAAATATCTCTCCCATCCAAAGTTTCTGAGGACATTAACACTCACCTTATTTGTCACAGTCCCCCACTTAATGTGAACTTAAATATCCCTCATGTGTTGGGAGGGGCATGATTTTAGATTCATAAAATATAGCATCACTCATTTCTCATCAATTGCCTGAAAACAGCCCTATAAAAGACAGGCAACTCTTATTTTCCTCATTACTCTCTTTAGATATGCCTTTGCATAAGATTTGGGAAATGGCAGGCACCTCGTGGCTGAGGAGACATTTGCAATAGGACTATGGATTATAAGCACGTGTTCATAATTAGTGTGATGCACAGACTCAAAAGAAGTAGGAATTCTGTTTCCAGACAACGATTTAATAAACTTTAGGACTTTTGCTAAGACATAGAGTGTAACAGCTGCTGGCCAGAAACCCTCATTCCCAAAGTAGAGCTGGATAAAAAAAAGGATGGGTCAAATGTTTTGCTTCCAGTGGCCACATGCCATGATAGGCAATGGGTTGGGTGGCCGCCCAGTCATGTGTGCACACATACGCATGCTTGTAGACAAATAAATTCATTTCAGTGCAAATGCACACTCCTTCATCCCTTTATATCTGCATATAGGCATATAACAGTTCAGTTTTTCTTCCTAGGCAATATAGTCACAATCACTTCATTAGCCTGTTCATCTTATTGTGGGGAAGTACCATCTTCAAGAAGAAAACAGCATGTGGTGATCATAGAATTATAGAATAATGGAGTTGGCAGGGACCTATAAGACCATCAAGTCCAACTCCCTGCCAAATGCAGGAATCCGAATCAAAGCATATATGATAGATTGTTGTCCAATTTTCTCTTGAGTTCCTCCAGCATTGGAGGACTCACTGTCTCCTAAAATAACTGGTTCAATTGTCATACTGCTCTAACAATTTAAGATGTTTTTTCCTTATATTCAGCCTACATCTGGTTTCTTGTAACTTGCACAAATTATTGTGTTCAGTACTATGTGATGATTGAAAACAGATCCTGCCCATCCTCTATATCAGGCATGTCCAAAGTCAGGCCCGGGGGCCAAATGCGGCCCATTTTCAAATTCTCAGCAGCCCGTGGCTTCTTCTCCCCACTGGCTCAGCCTGTCACACATCTCCGCCAGCTGGCCACTCCCCATGCTGGATGGAGGCATCAGCTTGCAGTTTTATGGTTTGCCTGCCCTCCCTGCCTCTGTCCATCCCCCCAGCCACCTGTCCAGTCTACCCACCCCCAGCTCCGTTGCTGCAGCATCCTCCCGCCTGCTTGCATGTTATAGAGACTTGTCCAAAGTCCGGCCCAGGGGCCAATTGAGGCTGAATGGTTGGCCCCCACACATTTTCACCTCACCAAATCTGGCCCTCCTTGCAAAAAGTTTGGACACCCCTGCTCTATATGAATATCTTTCAAGTTTTTGAAAAGTGCTATCCTTTTCTTAAGGATAAACATGCCCAATTTCCCATCATCCCTGTTGCCTTTCTCTGAAATTACTCCAGTTTTTTGACATCCTTTTTAAAGTGCAGTGTCCAAACCTGGATACAGTACTCTAGATGAGGCCTACAGCTCCAAGAATATTAGACTATCAGTGTTCTCACATTCCACAGTCTACAAATTAGCTGCATCATTTTATTGGTCTGCAGGGGGAAACACAGAAATCATGGAGATCATACTGAATCACATGTGTATCATAAAGGTCACTCTGAACACTAATGGTGACCCTGTTGTTTGCGGATTGGCTCCCATGCAACAGGGAAACCTATGAAAGGATAGGGAAGAAAAACTAACAAAACAATTTGAAAAATCGAAACAAGGAAGGCATGATTCCCAGATGTTAGTGAAGGAGCTTCTGAAACATACTCTTTCCATGAAATCTGAAGTGAGGCATGACCGAAAATTCTGCCAATGAACAATTGCCCTCCTATATAAAAGGCTGATATATAGAGTGGAACATTTCTACTTGATCTCCTCTGTTGCTGCCCAGAAATCATCCTAGATCAGTGGTGGTGAACCTTCGGCAATCCAGATGTTTTAGACTGCAACGCCCAGAATTCCGAGCCTAGATTGCCAGTGACAAAGGACTATGGGATTTGTGGTCCAAAACATCTGGAGTGCTGATGGTTCACCACCCCTGTCCTAGATGCTTATGGAAATGGGACTTCAACTAGCAGAATTCCCAACTAGCATGGTTACCAGGGATCTGGAGAGCCATAGTCCAAAATGCAGTTTTGCCACACTTGAGATGATTGATAAAGCAAGTTCCATCTCACATTATTTTTAGCAAAGATATGCCCTTGGTTCAAGCCAAAAAGTAGTTTTGTCTAGTTTTTTTCAGGAAATGGTAGAACATTCAAAGTCTTCAAATTAGGGGAACTGTCAGTTACAGGGGGGGGGGGGAAATGGCATTATTCCAAATATTCTAATGCTTTTCTAAGGCATCTGAACCTTTTTAGCTCTTTATATCTTTCACTAGGAAGATTCTAAGATATTTCCTTTATTTAGGCCAAAAGCTTCAGAAGATTCATTCAGAAAGAGTTCATCTTTTGCATTTATCCTTCAGGGGAATGGAGATGTGTAGATTCTCACAGAAGTTGGAATTCAAACAGTGGTATCAAGACTTTCAGTCTTGACTGTTCAGAAAGTTTCTTATGCAACACTGACACAATCTGCTAATTTGACAGTTAAGCTTCTCAACGTACTACTAGATCCATACATACCTTTGCATAATAGTTCACCATGAGGAAGAAAGGTCAGATTTCACAGGCATCAAATTGTTTCACAATTTCAGAAACAACCATTTCAGTAAAACATTGTATGCAGTGATAGTATCCAACTTGCTGTACAGTCATCTCAAAAACTACCTTATCTCTTTGCTTACTATCATACACTGTGTGAATCATGGAGAAAAGTAAAGATCTCTACAGAATACCTGCTGCTTGAACTCAGCAGAATTCTCCGTTTGTGGCTGAGCTAGGTCCTGGTCATGTCTGACAGCTGTATTTAGTCATAATAAAAATAATCCACCCATTTTTTGTGGTTAAATGTTTAATACTTCAGGTTCACTTTCATTACCATAATTCTGTCCTATCCTCACAATGATAAGTGGCAGACACAGGCTGAAAAAGCAAGAGCTGATGGCCAAACCAAATTCTGTGCCTTTTGCCAGATTCCACTCTGCTTAGATGTACAGTAACTTCCTACTCTTTCGCGGTTCATATACTGTGGTCCCACCATACCGCAGGACTGCAGTATGTGGAAAAAAGGCCCCCTGGGGTAAGGGTAAAAGTCCTGTTTTGGTACTTAGCTCCTGTACTTACTCAAGGACTGGCGCTGCCCCAAGCAGGCCTGCAAGGACCTTCCTAGGCCTATTGGAGGCCTCAGAAATGCTTGTCGGTGATCAGGAGGTCACTTCCGGTTTATTGGAAGTCACTTCCAATTCACACGGAAGCCATTTTGGGACCTCCGACAGGCCCGAGAAGGCACTTGTAGGCCTGTTTGGGGCAACGCCAGGCTGGGGGTAAATACAAAAGTCCCTAGCTAGGCCCCCCAGGCCTGACCGAACCTGGATCCGCATATCGCAGATTTTCAGTTATCACAGGTTGTGTCAGGTCCCTAACCCCCACGATAGGCGGGGGGTCACTGTGTATACAAATTATAAACACAAAGGGATCCTTACTAAGTCATAACTTGGACTTCCACTACTGTATTAACTGAGCTCAACGCAGAGATACAAATCAAAAGATGCTTGCTCTGTGGTTTTTTAAATTACTCTTTAATGCCTTCAGAGAGGGAGCATTCACCAACTTTTGAGGTAATAGGTTCTTTTGTTGTACTACTCTAACCAGATGATTTACCTTACATTCAACTGAAATCTGGCTTCCAGTAACTTGAGCCTAGTGTTGTGTGCCCTGACATTGGGGGTGATCAAGAGCAGATACTGTCCCTCCTCTGTATAACAGCCTTTCAAATATTTGAAAATTACTATCATATCTCCCCACAGTCTCCTTTTTTTCCAAGGCTAAACATGATGAGTTATTTCAGTCTTTCCTCATAAGACTGGGTTCCTAGCCCTCTAATATTTTTTTCCCTCCTCTAAACCTGTTTCAATTTGTCACCATTCTTCTTGAATTGTGGTGTTCAGAACTGTCAAAGTACTCAAGATGAGGGCTAAACTGTGCCAAATAGAGGGGAAATAGTACCTTGTAGGACTTGGAGTCTCTACTTCTAGCAATGCAGCCTAAAATAGCATTTGCCTTTTTTACATCCACATCACATTACCCCCCACCACCACCAGGTTGAAAGAATAGGCAGGATGACTTAATGTATTGAAAACTCAGGCCACACTTTATTGGATAGTTACATATCATCACTTCTACTCCAGAGGGGCTACCTGGTGCAGGGAACCATTGGAACCAGAAGGTTACCTGGGGACCTCTGCCAACAGCATCGTCAAGACAAGTGTGTCCCTAGGCCCCTAGTGGGGCATCCCTTTATAGCACCCCCTTGGCTGGCTAAAGTTATGCGGTCCCCCTCCTGGATGTGAGGGTGCCATCAGTGGCTGGTCCCTGCCTCAAGTGGGTTTCCAAAGCCTCCTCACCCAAGGTCTGTGATCTTAAGATACACAGTGCCCTGGATTGCAGGAGCATAACTTGATAATTGATTGGGACTCACCAAGTGCTTCTGTTCCCTGCACTACCTGCCAGTGTGGCCGATCCCACCCTCCCTAACCAATGCCAGTGTGAGATAGGCAAAAAACAAAAACAAAAAAAACCTGCCCTCCCTCAGTCAATATGGGGAGCAGGGTAAAATTCCTATCCATTCCTCGAAGGTGACCATGTCGAGCCACACTAGCATTAAAACAAAGCGGTGGGTGGGTGAGTCGTCGCATGTTCTGAAAGAGGCCGAAGGGGTGGGTGAAGCCCCTTATAGGATCACTCAAGGTTCACTCAGCTTTCCATCCTTTCAAGGTCAGTAAAATGAGTACCCAGCTTGCTCGGGGGGAGGGCAAAGTGTAGGCTGAATAGTGTAATTAAAACTGTAAACCACCCAGAGACTACTTAAAGTGGTATGGGGTGGTATATAAGCAGAACACTTTGCTTTATATAGGGCTTCACACCACCCCTCCCCAGGCCTCACGAGGCCTGTGAAGCATGCATCTCATGCCACTTTGCCGGGGGGGGGGAACTGCACCCTGGCACTGGACCATACCAGCAGTGGAGCTAGCCTCTGTTGGCTCATATTCAGCTTTTGAAGCACAATTCCAAGATCCTTCTTCCCTGTAAAATTGCTTAGCCATGTATCCTCCATTTTGTAACTATGCATTTGATTTCTTTTTCCTCTTCCTGTTGAATTTCATTATGTTGTTTTCAGCCCTGTGCTCAAGCCTATCGAGATCATTTTGAAGATCTTTTTCTTCTTCTAGGGTATTAGCTATTCCACCCAATTTTGTGACATCTACACATTTTAGTAGAATTCCCTGCACCTCCTGTTCCAATCCAGATTCTAACCAGACCTCATCTTGCTTAGTTTCCAATGATCAGATGAGATTAAGTGTGATGAAAATTAACAGAATATCTTGTAAATATCCTTATTAGAAAATGTATTATTATTTTTTTCTATTGAGGGTAGAAATCAGATCCTTTGAAAGTGAGTTGGGTGGGACAAAACATACAAAAGTCTCCACAGCTACACAACACTGCTTGCTGCAACTAAATCTATCCCACCCCACCCCACCCCACTGACTCATCTGTTAAGATGACACCTGCCATGTATTTTCCATTTGGATCCCCAATTAGGAGGTTCCCCCATGTACCCTGATAAGAGCTTGAGCTACAGGTTAGCATTAGCGGCAAGACAGCTAAGGATTAAAAGCCATTTTCAGCCCACTTCATTAAGCCACACATGTACTATGTCAGCTATCCCACAGCCAGAAAAAAAAAATGGCTTAAAACAAAAGCCAGCTTTTCCCTGGTAACGGTCACATGGTTGTACAGGCGGTTCCTGTGTCCCCATGACTGCACTTTCAAGAACCGCCTCTTTTGTGTCCCCATGACTGGGTACCACAACAAAGTGAACAAACTAGGTATTCGCGAAAATAAAATAAGTGCATGCTCTTTCAGGGCAGCAAAAATGACAAAATAATTAATAATCCACAAAAAAGACAGTATAACGGGGACGAAAAGATTTAGAAGCTGTTTTTCCGAGTCACCACAGACATCTATACCGATTGAAAAGCCACATCGGAATTGAGACAAATTTTTACTACCTCCCGATTTGGTACTTGGAAAACTTGCTGGGTCACGCTGAAGTGGGCATGGCCACACTTTATTTTTTAAAAGGCCCACTGGCCATGGGGAAACGATTTTAGGAGCCACATTTTCTTGCAGTTTGAAGCGGTTTTTAGTGGTTTTACTATATGTCCACAGGCTGAGAAGAACTGGTAGCTAGAATAGTTGATCTTATGGAGAGATGCTCCTTTTAAGGATCACAAGTATTGATGGAAGACATTTCTGCCTTTTCAAAAGTCAGCTAGTTACTCCACACATGCTAGGGATTTGTGGGAATACACATGTATTTTGCTGTTCTGTGTACTTTGGCATAGAGACTGTTCACATAAATTACAGAGGCCTTGATGAGAAAAAAAAGTGCCTCAGATGGCTTGAGAATTCCTCACTGAGATGTGCCACCAAGTTAAAGGAGCTACATTATGAAGAAAGAAGAATGTGATATTATTTCAATCAACAAGGCAGATCACGAATTCTCCAAGACGTTGTCCCTCAAGCATTTCTATTTCATTGTGATAAGGGGTGGGAAAATATCATTTTCTCTTTCTTCTGAAGACGAATTATTCTACCAGGATGGATGCCTGATTGGAAGGAAGGCAAAACCTTTGAACGTTGACCATATTTTCATATTACAACATGCCTTCCACCTTCTGACCTTCTGAAACCTAAACACATACTGATCCTCGGCATTATTACTGAGATGGCTCCAAAGATTTTACTACAGCACGAAGCCCTAGTAGATAAAATTCTAAACACAAAACTTTTAGGAATTCAGTAGGCAGTAGCTTCTTATCTCTTGTTTGCACCTGAATTTCATGGGGAGCTGTAAAATCTGCTTAGGTCAGATATTCCGTCTGGTCCGGAGAGGAAAAGATGAAACTGCATGTCTGCGGAAATCTTGATAAAGCATGGGGTGGAGGTGAGCGGAATGACTCCCCTCTTTTCCCCTTCTAAAATGGCAAGAGAAAGCTCTCCACCATTTTAAGAAGATTTCTCTCTCCAGGGGTCTAATCCTTGCTAAATTGACTTAAGAGTTAAGAGATTTGCCATTTGCTTTACTATTCCTAATACAAAGCCGGATCATTTAATGTAAGTAGGTTTAATTGCATCTTGCCTAGCAGTTCTGCAATAATGGTGATCAAATGAGGTTGAATTGTCTGTTCTCAAGTTTCTTTTAAAAGTAAACAACGGGGTTTTTGGCTTTAAATCCAGCAACACAGGCAACAGATTAAGCAACATGAAGAGGAGAGGCATTTGCAAAAGAGAATTGGCATTTCTGAAAGACATGATTTGTGATTATAACAGGTTGCAAAGTTTGATGGTGGCACCAGTGCTGATGGTAGTGAAGAGTCTGTCAGTAACCAGCTGAAGTGCTTTGTTAGCATGTGAAATAGAGATGGCCACAAATCGAAAAAAATGGTGTTTCAGTTTTTTTGTTTTTTGTTTAGGGGTCCATTTCAGTTCGATTTTGTTTTTCGTGAATTTTTGAAAAAATTTGTTTTGTTTTTTCATTTTTCATTTTTCTTTATCCACTTTTTGCGTGATTTTTAAAGCATTTCCGTGTGCGGGCGTCCCAAAACGCCCCAGACCAGAGGGAAAACACTAAAAAAAAAATTGATGATGGCAGAGACACAGTATAGACTAGATATGCAGGGAGGCTGCAAAGGCAGTGGCGGTTGTTGCCCAGGGTGCAAGGCACCTGCAGAGTGACTGCACTGCGGGGCAGGGGAGGGTACTCACCGAGAGGTACGCATGCACACAGGGAGGCTGCAAGAAAAATCTCTTCTTTCTCTCCCCTAAGAGCCAGGCTGCAGCCAGCAGGAACACAGAGACACACATCTGCCTGGCTGGCCTAAAGTAACGACATCACAAAGACAGCAATCCCACCCTAACTCCCACCGCAGACTGCAAGGAGGACAGGGGCTGCCAGAGCTTTTTATGCCCTCTGTGGCTGCCAGATCTGCCTAGTCTGCAACCTCGGCATGCTATTGTTTGAAGTTGTCCAAGAATTTACATGATCCCATCACATGGCTTGCCTCCATTTTGTGGCTGGTGGGGCGACATGCATTTAGTCATCCTTAAAGGGAAAAGAAAAATACATCGTGATGGGAGAAGACAAAAACAAACGTTTTAAGGACCCCAACCCCCCCTGGCAGGTATTATCAGAGAGTGTAAATAATTATTGTTGCTTTTTTATGAATGTCCAGGGCGTTTTTTAACATTTAAAACAGCTCATTTCATTGCGTGTCACCATGAATGAAGAACGAAACGTAATGAACCTAATTTTCGTGGTTCTGTTCGGAATGAGAAAAGCTAGATTGGAATGAGCAGAAATGAAGTTTTCAAGAATGGTACCTGTCCTTTTCTTCAGGAGAAGAACGTCACATGCTTTTTAAAAATGGCTATTTAGGTCATTAAAAGAAGCAGGGGAGGAACAGATTAAAATAAAATTATACAGGCTTCTGGGATTTGACAGTCCATACAGCCTATAGGTTATACCCCAAGTGATGATGTGATCTGATGGCAAGCTAATTAGGAGAAGGTGCAAGCAAAGAGAAGAAACTCATGACCAGGAGCTACAGAAATGAGGCATCGTACTCACATATTAATTACATGTGCAGATCAAACACCTGCCCTCCATTATTATTTACTTCCCCTGTATGTGGAGAGGACAGTGGGTCTGAAGAGGAACATCTTTTCAATCTGACAGATCCTGTCAATTAATGTAGTTTTGACAAAATGTCTGTAACATGGTATTTAACAGATTCATAAAATGCTTTCTGTGTAAAATGCATAGTTATTTTCTAGACACAGGTGTATGGAATAACCTCATGAAACGGTCAGAATGACTATGCCCAGGTGCCATGGATAATCACTTAATACTCATGTGATTGATCTAAACTATGTTGCAAATGTGTATAAAAGGCAGCATTGAAATCCTTTTACTTTGGGACTGCTTTTGGTGATATATCAGTTTTCCCACTACTCTGTATATATGCTGTGTGTCTTATCTTGATGCATATTGTGTAAATATGTAATATAAGCTTTTATGCAAAGTTCATTTGTCTCCCAGCTCCAATATGTATATTGCAATTATTGTTCCACACCACTGTGCTACTCTGCAACAGCAGTGTGGTGTGGGGAGGGCAAGGGGTGGGGCGCCCCTGGCATAGCAATTAGGGGACATCAACTCACCTACTGCCCCCCTGCCAGCACCCAAAGCCATCACTAATTACTCCTGAGTAAAGGCACAGATGTGTCTGGTGTGCCCAGGCCGCCCCTCACTGCTGCCATTGAATTCGGCCTCCCCTCCCTGAACCTTGCCACTGCCTTGGCCACAGGGGTGGCCCAGCTTGGCACCTCACCCACCTGGCAGCATGTGAATGGCCCCAAGGGTGTGCTGTTGTTGTGCCAGGCCATGGAGGGGGAGCAGGGGGCATGCCGGCCGGGGCTGCTGCTGTTGCTACTAGAGGTAGAGGGCACTGATGAGGCTTGGAGCTGTCCAGAGGGGGGTTGAGTGGGCTTGGCGGGGCGGCCTGGCTGAGCCCGGTGGTCTTCTTGCCAGTGGGGGTGCAGCCACCATTTCCTGCTCTGTCCAAGGTGGTGGGGTGGCATCGTAGGAGGAGGGGGCACCCTCTGGGCACCTCGGGCAGGCCAAGGGGCAGTGGTGGGGTGCTCACTCTGCTGTGTGTTGAGGGGGTGCAAAAACTGACTTTTGCCCCAGGCTCTAGAAGCCCTAGCTACGCCTGTGCTCTGTAAGTGAAAACACATTTAAACCTCATTCATTTATTGTAACAGATCCTATTGAGCTTAGTAATGTGTGGGCTTCTTGAGGGGTATATATTCCATCAATTTGTGTCTGTGGTTCTACCAGATTCAACTCTATGTTTGTGTGGTAAATTCACATTGGACTGAATATTGTCTGGTGATCCATATTCTTTATTATAGGTACTGAACTCTGCATGGACTGATTCAACATCTACAAATGCAGTGGATGACCAGCTGAACTGCCTCTGAATGGATGGACACAACCTTGTGATACATCTCAGTGCAGGTATGATTCTATCCAGAATTGCAAATTCAAAAACTGGACCTGAATACCTGGCAGAGGAAATCTCTCAGAGATCAACTGAGGCCCAACCTACTAGAATGTCGTAGGCGCTCTCACTTCTGGTGGCCATGCTCAGAGAGGCTCAGCAAGCAGTCACCTGCAACGGAGCCTTCTCTGTAGGTGGTCCTGTGTTTTGGAACCATCTCCGTAGTGAGTTGCACCTTGCACAGTCCCTGCCAGCCTTCAAAAAAGCCTTAAAAACCTGGCTTTTTCACAAGGCCTTTGGTGACCTGTATTTTGTCCCACCATCTTGCCAAATAACTCTTTTATTGTAGTTTTTATTATTATTATTATTATTATTATTATTATTATTATTATTATTATTATTATTATTATTATTATTATTATTATTATT